>OZ005655.1:270597319-271167319 GCA_963930645.1 Salticus scenicus
ATTATATAGTTTAGCCACTTCTATCAATTTCATCAATTTAATGGGAAAGAATGTACTGGAGTATTCAGAAGTGTATACAATTTTATTTCAGAACACTCTCAAAGAATAGCCGGCAAAGAATGCATCAGAATTAATATGGAGAAAAAAAAAAAAAAAAAAAACCTTAATCATATTATCTTTAAAATTTTACATGTTATATTATCTATAAAATGCAGAATTTTCTTTCTAAAATCTCACAATAACATCTAAAAAAAAAAAAAAGTAAATGGAATAAGACAAAACGAAACAAAAAATAATTAAATAATATAATAATTAAAATATATAAAATTATAATAAAAAAATAATTTAAAAATTAAAAAAAAAAAAAAAAAATGTTGTTTAATGATATTTCTTTGCTAAATTTCAAAATTTTAAATGCGCATAAATTTTTAATGAAAATTAGACATAAGCCGCTTGTATTTTAGTCATTTAATTTTCTGTTTAGATACTTTGAAAGTAAGTCAGCAAATAATTAAAACGGTTTCATTAAAAAAAAAAAAAAAAAGATTTCAGTTAGAAGATATTGACATGAAAGATATTAAATAAAATGCTTTATGTAAATGGATTTTTTATAGCAATTTTCTTCAACGATATATGATAAAGAAAAGAAAAATAGATTGGTTACGTGAAAATAGTTCAATTCCATATTTGTTTTCATAATTTTCACGTTTTGGCAAATAATGTTAAAACAATATTGTTTAAACGAGACTTTAAAATTATTTCCCACTGTAACAAGAAAATAATAAGAAAAACATTAAAAGTTACAAGAATAAAATTTAACAATACGAAATAATTGAAATATTTAGGACAATACAATCGGTAGAAAAATTATTCGAGCGCTAGCAATAATTCCTGTGTAAAAAATGTACACTTAATACTGCTTTGTTAAATAAATTCTTGTCGAATCATGTTCTTAATCAGTCTAAGAACATGATTCGACAAGGATTTATTCAATAAAACAGTATTAAGTGTACTTTTTTTATATAAGAATTTATGCTAGCGCTCGAATAATTTAGCTCCTGACTGAAAATAGTATTAGAAGTGTTCCTGTAATAGGTTCTTCGTGAACCCCTATGCACGGGATGAATACGATGCTACGACTTATCATATAAAACATTTATCTTGGCTCTTGATTGCTGTTATCACACCCTCCAACATACTAATTAATATTCCGTAGTATGTATTGTTAGCCCCGCCTTCTTTTTCACATCAGTATATTTTTAGAGTATTTTTGTTCTTTGTTAAATCGCAATTGCATTTGGAGAATATTACTCTAAAAAATTATTGGTGGAAGAAAGAGGGCGGGAATAACAATACTACGGAATATTATTTAGGATGTTGGAGGGTATGACTAATATACATAAATGAGATAAGTTATTGTTGGGGAAAAAAAAAAAAAAAAAAAAAAAACGGATTTAATTTAATATATGTCTCTTTACCTAACTTTAACGCATTCTCAGTACCATGTTTCATTAAGTTTTCTTTTATTAAGTTTTAGTTTCGTTTAGTTTTTTTTTTCCTAATAAAGTAATAAAGAAAAAAATGATTCATTTTTTTTCTTTCATCAAACACGAATTTTTAGACAAAAAGTTGTTATCAGGTTAAAAATAATTTCTGATATGAAAATTACACAAAAAATTCGATTACGAGTATGATTAAAAACATATCACCGAAATTATATGCTTCATTTTATAAATGTTATGAACAAAGGATGAAAACTAGCAACCAGTGAGATTTTACAACAATGGTTTCTTAGATTTACACATAAAACAAGCATGTTTATTAAAATATTTCTACAAAAATGTATCTTGTATCAAGTAATTGTAAACATTTTGATAACAAAATCGAGAACAACACTATATCAGTATTTTGGACTCTTAAATTTAAAATCAATAAAAGACATTTACTTGAAACTTATTTCTTTCAAATGATTTCGAAAATAACTTTTGTAAAAAATCGAAGTCAGCATTTAAATTTCTTTCCTCAGCTTTTCGACGTAAAACTTCTTTTGTAAATGATTCAAAAAGGGTAAAATAAAATAAAATTTTATAAAGAAAATTATATTTTTTCTGAGGCAGACGATATAAACACTTTGGAGAAAATGTTGATTCTTTTCATGAAGTATATTCATTCCATTTTATTTTTGACAAAAGAAATATTAAATATAACGACAGATGCATACTTAAAAAACAGGTTTTATAAACCTTTACTAATAAAAATGGTGCAGTATGATTTGAAAGTAACATCTGATAATCAACTTTGTAAAAGACATCAAAATTCTGAATATTTTAGGAATTCTTGAGAGAGAATATTGCTTTTAAAGAGGAAATAAATCAAGACAGAAAAAATCCATTGTAGTTTGAAATTTAGAAAGCATATCTATCTTTGCTTATCTAAAAAGTATTAAAAGTACTATAGTTGTTTAGGTATTTTATAATCATGCATTTTTCCTTTTCTCGAAAAATGGATTGTTAAGCAAAATTGAGTTAATGGCACTTTACAATTTGTTCCAGATGTCAAATATCACAAAATTACAGAAATAATTCTATTTAGTATTAATAGGTTCATTTTCCTTAAAAATGATACATTAAAAGAAAAAAAAAACTAAAAGCAGTCTTTGGGGACTGCCGATAGAAGTAAAACTAAGTAACCTGTGAATTGCATCATCGAGCTATTAGATTATTATTTTCGAATTATTTTTGGTTTGTAAAGAAGTGTTTATGATCTGTATTATATGATTCGGCACAATATTTATAGCTACCCAAATTAAATGAACTAAGCCTTATATTAGGTAAAAATATTGTAATATGACTGAAATATTATTATTATTTTTTTTTTTATTTGAAAATTTATATTGAAAGCTAAAAGAAGAATATAACAGTCTGTATAAAAACACGTGCTTGTATTTTGTGAATAATGTATATACTGTGGAAAAAGTACATACATACATAGAGTATAGAACTAGAAAGAGACTGATGCCAGTAGCCAGTATACTACTCGTATTAGTATATATTTTATACATATATATATGCATATGTATATGAGGCATGCCGTGCCGTGCGCTACATATATGGATATATATAGAGAGAGATATACTCTTTGTATATATATAATGTATACAAATAACGCACGAAGGTATATCTATGTACATATATATACACAGTATACGTATAGCTCATGGAAAGCGTTCGGTGACGATGAGGCGAGTTCCATGATTTTTGTTCACCCAAAAGTGCTCAAGGCGCCTAAAGAAGTTTTCACTTAAAAAAAAAAATCAGTTTATTATTTAATTTTTAAAAAAAACTAGTGCCTAAAATTTTGTTGGAATTTAAATTAATTTTTTCTTTTTTATCAAATAAAGATAAGCAAAAATAGGGCATTTTATTTTTCTGTAATTTTTCGAGATTTAAGAAATGTTTCGTAACATTTGAAGCTTTATTACAACGGTGTCTTACATTTATATATGTTACAACACATTTATCGAATCTTTTCTACGGAAATTTATTTTGTGTCAGGAATCGTAAACAATTTTATAACAAAAGCAAGAATAATGATCAATATTTTTACTTTTAAATTTAAAATCGATAAATATACCGCGTTTGAAAAATAATTTTTGTAAAACAGTCTTAAAGTCACCATTTATATATATATACACATACACATATACATATACCTTTTTGAAGTAAAAATTTTTTTTATGTATGATTCAAATCGGGTAAAAGAAAATAAAAATTATGAATATTTTCCCGCTGCAGTAGATATAAAATGATATTTTAGAGAAAATTTCGATTCTTTTTCAATAAGTATTTTCGTTCCATTTTATATTTGACAGGAAATTTGCTGAAATTAGCAATAGATGCACATTTTATTAGATATATTTTATGAACTTTTATGAACAAAGACACCACGCATGATTTGAAAGCAGCAACTTGTAATGAACTTTGAAGAGTACGGAAAATTTTTAAATATTTTATAAATTAGAACAGAGAAGAAATTTCTTATTTGATTCATTGCATACTTTTGATAAATCGTAGTATTCGCTTTTAAAAAGATAAATAAATGAAAAAAAATGAAAAATATAATCATATTGAAATTTAACATTTGGAAAATGTATATTATTTTTAACTGAAATGTATTTTATGTATAATTTTTCATCTAGTTTTCTGGAATAATCATTGATTTTTATCCTATTATTAAAAAACCAACTTTTACAAAAAATCGAGTTAATATCTTTTAAAAATATATTTCCTATGTTAGAGTATGTACAGTCGGGGAAAAACAAAAACAAAAAACGCAATGCTCAACGTAACTTCGTTGCTAATCGATGCAGAAAAATGTAATTGGTATCATTCAGCGGAGAATTGTAAATAGTTTCAAAAAATGAACTGAAATTTTAAATTGGGGGTCTTCTACATATTAAAACGCGCACCAACTTTGATTTTTTTCAATGGTAATGCCCTATTTTTATTTTATATTTGAATTCCTGGGATCGCGACAACTTTATGCGCTTTTTAAATTTTTGTGTTCAACCGGAAGTTGAAGTTATTGGTGAATACAGCCGTAAATGAACTTTGTAAATTTTACACAATTTGTGTTAAGAAATGTTAATGTTTTTCGAGGTTTTATTATAATGGATTCTTAGATTTATATAGTATTAGTAATTGTACAGCTGGAAAAAAAATATATATGCATGTTCCTATCGACTAATTTTGCCGTAAATTATGGTAGAAACATGCGACTGATGACAACCGATTAATACGGTCTAGTTATTAATGTAATAGTTAAATTTCGCCTAGGGGGTCGTCTGCATATTAAAATTTACCGAATTTTCATGTTTTGAATGATAACACCCATTTTTGATTTCTTAAATCAAAGCGATTCAGAAAAAATTATGGTTTATATATTTTAAATTAATTCTTGATACAGATAAAAATGTGTTACAAGTAAATCCCTAGATTAAATAATAATAATAATAATAATGATAATAATAATAAGATATCCCACAGAAAAATATTATGTCCATTCAGAAGATAACCGGAAAAGATGTATGACAACTCTAAATATAAAATAAAGTAAATGCTAATTAAAAGAAATCATGTGTGTATCTAAAGTTATATGAATAAGTATTTTTAATCTAGGGTATACAAAGTTATAGATGACACATATGATAACAAGTGACAGCCTCCTAAGAGCAATAAAAATTAAAATATCACTGTAACTTGAAAAGTAATAATAGGAATGAGCTGTAAATTTGGAAACCCATAATTTGGATGATGCCCGTTCTACTTGCGCAAAAATTAATAACAAGGAATGAATGATAAGAATAATTTGCAAACTTGATAACCCATATATATGATTATGCTTATTCTATTTGTGAAAAATTAATGTATGTCATAATTCATAAATTTTTGAAATATGAATTTATTAACAATTTTCATGATTGAAAACATGTTTTCTAATCAGAAATATGCATAGAATTTATTTGAGTCACTTCATTCTAAAACATTAAAAAAAAAATGAAATTTGAATAGAATAATTTTTTGGGAAAATATGATATTATGTTTTTCACATTCATTTAACATTAGTGTAACGATATTTTGAAAAATTATAATTCTATGAAAAATTGAGAGAAATGTATAGAAGGTACCATTTTCTAGGCACATTTGAGCCAAAGAACCTCAAAAATTTTTCAAAAAAGAGAGTTGCTATTAAGAAAGAAATGAAGTTGATGCCAGTTTAAATATGTAGACGATTTTCTAATCAAAATCTACCTAACCGTTATAAACTAGACGTTATTAGTAATCGATTGGCCGCTGCCGCATATTTATAGGAAAATCTGCGACGAAATTAGATGGGTGGTGGCTTTTGATTTTTAAAAACTACATAGTTTTTTAAATTGCGTAGTTCGGCTAATTGACGGACACTAAAGTAGAAAATTAAACATCAAATTAAATAATTGTACATTAATTTAGTTGTATTAACAGTGCCTTAAATAATGAAAAATTACATTAATGGAATTATGATAAAATATTAAAAATCTTCGCTCCTTTTTTGTAAATATTTAAGCATTATTTTATGAGTAATTAAAAAAAAAAAAAAAAAAAAAAAAAACTTTTGGTTTGTGGGGATTAAAGAGTTAAAAAACACACAATTACAATTAAATTTTCTAATTAGAGTGTTTCCAGAGATTAATTTTTGTAATATATTATTACTTTCCGAACACTATAGTGAGGAAAGTATTGTAATCATGTCAAAAATCCGAATTTGAGATTTTGATGTTTCTGTACGTTTCGAGGTCTCCTGAGTCCGTCTTCACCATTTATACGATGATGTATGCATGTGTGTGTGTATGTATGTGTGTATGTGTGTGAGTGAACATGCTAGCGTCTAAACGGTTTGCTCTAATGAGCTGTAAGTTGGTACGCATGTTGGAAGTCACCGTAGCACGAACTCTATTGATTTTGGTGAATCTAGCATTTATAGGTTTTTACAGGGACACAACGAAAAATTCTTTATCATTATGATCTATGGGCTCAAAGTTCAGTAGCGTTTAAAAAAAAACATCGTGTAATATATGGAGAAAAATACTCAAACACTCTATTATGGTTTTCTCTCTTTTGTTTGTTTAACAACCCCTCTTTCTTTACTTTATCTACAAAACTGTTAATTAATCAATGTTCGGAAAGTCGAGTGGAGTCACTCCAGATTTTTTTTTAGTTTATTTCCCTAGAAAATTTTATCCACTATCGAAATTATAAAAAATTTTACATATTTAACTTTGAACTTTTACCTATTGTAATTATTTTTGTAATTAAGTTACAGCAGTTTAACGAAGTATGGGACAGCTTTACCGTATGTACTTTGATATTAATATTTGAAATTAGCACTCATAAATTTAATTCAAAGAGATTTGCGTCAAAATATAAAGATCTAATAATCCCATTTTTGACAAGAGTACGACTTTTGATGACCTGTATAAAATCCCAGGTTATTAGTAGAGAGTTATTTTGAAAAGTTTAATAAAAGTTATTTTGAACATCTGTCATGTGTGCTTATATGAGATACGAGTACCAAAAGGAACAAAAATAGTCGAACAACACACTTCCTTGAATTTATGTGGAATGACCCGATCATGAATTCCTGAAAAAATGCAAACTGGGAAAACGTAATTTAAAGATTTCAAACATGTGAAAAATATATCATAAACCACAAGAATTATTGCCTGAATATATATTTTATTGAACAAAACTAATATAATTAAAAACATAGATAAAACCTTAAACATTACTTCGTGCGTCGTTGTTTAAATTTTTCAGCCGGGTACCCGGCCCTCTTCAGAACGACATCTTCTGTGGAAGACTTGAGCTTGACTGATGTTGATCATCTTTTGCCAAAAGGTGGCAACATACACGGTCTGTGGCTACTGCGCCGCTGTCGTTGCATGCCTCACTATTGGCTGTAATTTCAATCGATTCTCTAAACATCGCGTAATAATAATCATCGTAATTTGCAATTTTAGTGGCTTTATCAAATTCTGTTTTAATGTCTTGTTTATTGAATGTAACATCTTCCACAGAAAATGTCGTTCTGAAGAGGGCCGGGTACCCGGCTCAAAAAATTTTGAACAATGACGCACGAAGTAATTTTTAAGGTTGTATCTATGTTTTTAATTAAAGTTTATACTTCGTATTTATCTATATATTTAAAACTAATATAGTTCAATTTATAAATACTAAATGAAAATTTGAAAGTTTCAGTGGTTACAAGCCCCCTTAAAGGTTAAATTTCAGAAGTGTGTCATCTTTTATCTTAATTAACGTTTAGTAGGACCATTTTGCTATATTCAAAGTTTCTACAGGAATTTGTAGCCAAAAACCATTACGGTGAAAATTTTTTAAAAAGTCAGCAGCCCTTTTTAACACCTTAAGGGTTAAATTTCATTAAATCCGTTTTTAGCGAGCCCCGACCTCTCAAAATTAGTTTATTGTCCATGTGAAATATTTTTAGCTTCAGCGGTTAAAAATATTTTTGATAGATAAATCAACGAATCAAAGGTATTTCTTGTTTGTATTTCGGTATGTATGAAATCTTAATATATATAAATCTCGTGTCACAATGTTTGTCCTCAATGGACTCCTAAACCACTTAACCGATTATAATAAAATTCGCACACCATGTGCAGTTCGATCCAACTTGAGAGATAGGATAGTTTAAATCTCAAATTATAGTCGCAATTTTAATTTGTTGCTAATTATTTGTCTGTTATTATTTGACAGTCACAATTATCTGTTAACTCCAAATGATTCTAACAGATGTCGATACCTTTCGACTGGGTTGAAATGAAAGCTGAAATATATTTGGTGCTGCCATCTACACAAAGAATCTTCAACTTTTTAACCTATTAATAAATTTCGTATAATTCAATTATTTCCACTTTTTAAATTTTTGGTGTTAGCATAGCCGGCCACGTGTTACTTAGACTGAAGTGTAAATTGAATTCATATTATAATGAAGATAATACAGTGAAATTAATCCTGTTTTTTACTTATTTGTGCTTCATTGATCAAAACTTTATAATTTAATCTGTATATATATATAAATTACGTGTCACGATGTTTGTCCGGGGTAAACTCCTAAACTAAGGAACTGATTTTGATGAAATTTTGCACACTGTGTGCAGTTTGATCCAACTTGAGAGATAGGATAGTTTTTATCTCAATTTATTGTCACAATATTGTTTTATTGCAATTATTTGTTAATTATAGACCTTTATTAAAGTTGCTCCAGAATATCTGTGAGTTCCATTAATTTAATTGTTGCCAAAAAAAAAAAAAAAAAAAAAAAAAAAAAAATACGAGTTCATTTTCTTTCGACATAAAAATAAATACATTTAATCGAACGTGAACGTTAAAAAATTATAAAAAGTTAAATTATGCATCTCACGAAAATTGACGTCATAATCAATTTAAAGATTTTATACACATTGATAAAGTGCTAATGTAGTTCTATCATAGATATAGTAATATATATAGATCTCTCATCCCCATGTTATCGTAGAAAGATTTTTGATGCCGAAAAAAGATAAAAAATAAAAGCTTTGGAAACAGCCATTAAGTGGTATTGAAAAAAAAAAAAAAAAAAAAAAAAAAGAAAAAGAAAAGAAAGAAAGAAATATGAATTTGAAACTGTATCTGGAGTCTTCCATTCCCCTTTAGCAAATAAATTATTCATAAATTTTATTTGCTAAAATATTAGTATGTATTCCCGTGTGTATTCACTCGGGGAAAGACGGCCATATTTTGGTAAAAACGTCGTCTTTTCCCAAATGAAAAGGAATAACTTTTTTCTCCCCAATGATCACTCTATTCTATATATGCTATACTATATCTATGAGTTCTATACGCAAGCGAAGTGTGACTCACTGACCGTCTGTGCAGCCAAGAAAAAGATTTCCTATGTTAATTGCCCACTGGATTTTTTGTAAGAAATTATTAAAAATCGAGGAAATTTATTTCCCGATTTTAATCCTTATATTTGGGTATAGATATGTATTAGTTATCGCGGGTGTTAGATTGAATTATTTTGCTGTCAAATTGACAAAATTTTAATTTTAAATTTTTAAACTCTGTCGCCCTTGGCTTTTTTTATTATTATTATTATTATTTGGCGATCAAAAGCGTAACACGAAAATATACATGCCAGATGTATGCATTGTACGAAATGTAATATGTATTATTCATTGTACGTATGTATGACATGTAATATGTATTGTACGAAATATTGTTTCATATTATTCATTACTCTTTTAATATAAGTTGTTAAAATAACCATGATTTTTGAAAGGAATTAAATATTTTCGCCAGATAATTTGGCGATATTCTTTTTTTTTCGCCAAGGATGACAGAAATGAAATCTATTCCGCTGCAAAATATTAGTATCTTACATCAGATATTTTATTTAGACATTTGAAAACAAATTTGACTTCAAACTATGATAGAATATTTATCATTTTCCTTTTAATTTGTATATTATTAGTATATTAAAATTTAAAAGCATGGTATATAAAAAGTTTTTTTTTTTTTTTTTTTTTTTTTTAATCTTATAATTATTCTTATCTTAATCCTCAATGTTTCCCATCTTTATTGACTTGAATTTACTATTAAAATTTTAACATACTCAAAAACTTCTCATCACTTCGTTAAAATACACTAAACTTTTCCAAAATCTTTTTGTATTTAAAATGATACATGTATTTACTTTAAATGTCCAATATTTCATAAGATTTCCAATTTTAAAGTTTTAAAATATTTATCAAATTTACTTATTTTTCTGGTTTAGCCTTATTGTTTTCCCTTTTATAACTACAGCTGTTGCCCTCTTTAAAATATTTAAAATGATGAGGTCATTTAATAGTAAAATTATCCATTATAGCATATATTATATTTCACTCCTTCATAAAAATTGATTTTAAAATCGTCTGTTTCTTTTATACTTTTATTTTAATAGAATTTTAATAGAATTTAATTTATATATTAGTCATTTTAGCAATTTTATCCAAAGTAGCATTAGAAATAATATATATCACTTCTCCATTAAAATTTATAGGACCCTACAATAAAATTAATTTGTGCTTAATATCAACACTACGAAAATTTTTATCAATCGCTTCCAAATTTTGACCTAAGTTTCAAATCTCAACCCTGTGGGTTTTTACATCGGCTACAACGTTTTCGTCTTTGTTCGTAAATAATAATTTAACTGTACTAAATAGTTTACAGCCGTATAATTCAACGTATAACTTAGTCACAGCAACGCGTGGCCGGGTCTGCTAGTTTATTTATAGATTCTTTAAAACAGTAATTTATTTTGTGTCAAGAAATTGTAAACGTTCTTGTAACAAAAGCAAGAATAACGATCAATATTCCCCACTCATAAATTTGAAATATATAAAAGATATTACTTTGAATGAAATCAAAGAAAAAAAAAGTTTTGTAAAGAAGTCAAAGTCAGCATTTATACTTCTTTCCCCTACCTTTCGGTGTAAAATTTCTTTTATAAATGATTCAAAAAATTCAAAAGAAAATAAAAAGTTATGACGTAAAAAAATTATTTTCTCGCTGCAGAAGATATAAAATAGCACTTTAGAAAAAATATCGATTCTTTTTTTCATGAAGTACTTTTTGTTTCATTTTATGTTTGACAGGAAATTCATTGATAATAACAAAACATGCACACGTACTAGATAAGTTTTATAAATATACTAGTAAAGACGGCACAGATATAATTTGAAAGCAACAACTGGTAATGAACTTTGTAAAAGACGACAAAATTTTGATTATTTTATAGATAAGAGTGAAAGCATTTGTTATTCGATTCGTTGAGCATACATAGTTGACAGAAATTACGGATTTTTAATACCACTTTATCTAATTAAAATTTTAAATTTCATTTAATCATAGAAAACTACCTCAAAAGTATGTAAAAGACTTCTGTTCAAAATTACTGGTAGCACAATTATTTAATAGCTGGTGTCGGTAGCAAAATTATTGAAGCACTACCAATATTTCTACTTAAAAGATGTGCACCTAATACTGTTTTGTTAAGTAAATATTTGTCGAGTCAGGATCTTAGTCTTGTACTGTTTATAATAAAGCAATTTGATGATAAAAATTAGCAGTCAAACTAAAAAGAAAATATATTAAAAGTGTGGATGTGTGCTTCAATAATTTTGCTACCGACTGTATGCACCTATATGTAACATCTCCCTATTTAACCCATTTTATCCCATTGTCATACTTGCCAACATCCTAATTAATATTCCGTAGTGTTGTTAGTCCCACCCTTTTTCCCACACCGGTAAATTTTTAGAGCAATAGTCTCCAAATACAATTACGATTAAATAATAGGAAGAAATCTCTAAAATGATACTGGTGTGAAAAAGAAGGCGGGGCTAACAATACTACGGAATATTAATTAGTATGTTGGCAAATATGCATTGTCCTATTTAAAGGACAGCTGAAAAATAGTATAGAGAAATCAGAATTTGCTTGTTGCGAATATTTTGTCATCTGGAATATAAAATGGTATATATAAGCTTTTGCTAGCGTGTTATGCGTTTCACCTCCTCCTCCATCTGGAATCTTTGTTTAATCATTACATTAGGGGGCGTGGTTTATCTTCCCTTTGCGGTTGAAAATTCTTTCTGGAGAACTATCATGTAAATAAGAAAGTATTATAAAGATAAAGCAAAACTTTATACTCGGAAAGTACTTTTTACTATTGAAGAGAACACTAAAACATATAAATGCAAATTTTATCCTCTTTATTTCAATGTCCTGCGTACAAGGTGGATAAGACATACAGAATATATATATATATTCAATTTTGTTGTATTTAGTTTATTTAGGTTTAATTAACATTAAAAAATAAAATTTTTCTCAAATTTGAGCAAAATAAATAAATTGGGATAAAATGGAATGGGTTAATGTTAATGGTAGAGACCACTAAATATCATAAACACATATTAATTGTATGAAAAATATTTGCACGACAATTGCATAAAAGATTAACTTCAATCGTTTTTATTATGAGTTTTATTAATTAAGGAAATTCCGTTTGACGAAATTATTTAAAAGAAATATTTTCATAATTTTATTGTAGAATATTTTTATGACTAATTACTTTCTTTAGAGTATTTTGAATATGATAAAGATATTTTATTAATAATTTATTATCATTATAATCTAATACAATAAATTTTATTTAATGTATTTTTCCTACAGGGTGGGTGAGAATTAACGCTTTGTAAAAAATTATTTAAAACTTTTTGAACATGTACCAATTTTCATGAAATAAAAATAATTTGTTCCTTATATTAATAGGCATTACTAAATTATTTTATGAGTAACAATATTTATCAGTAGTTTTCGCAAACGATTTTTGATTTTTTAAGAAAAAGATCTGCAGACACTCCAGTGGATCTCCAAGGACTTTGAGACTTCATTTCTCAAAATACTAAAAGTTTTTATTTAAACATTGAAAACTTCTTCACATACCATAAAATTAAAGAATGCGCTACCGGTTTGAAAAGGACGCGTCCTTTCTTTTTAGATGCTGAAAGCTTTTGTTTCTGTGCAATAAACTTTCTCTTTGTCCCAACACTGGAAGAAGTTTTCGCAGATGTTAAGTCAGAAAAATTTGCTAGTCTGTCAAGGGGCTACGACAATACAAGCAGTAGCCTGGAAAATGGGTATTGAGACATGTAAAGATAGGACGTGCAGAATGAGGCAATATGTCCCAGTTGTATAAAGAGTATGATATTGTATTTGTTCAACGTGACACCCCCCCCCAAAAAAAAAAAAAAAAGATTTTGATGAAATTTTGGCAAAAGCAGAATTTAGCACTACGGAGGACTATTATTTATTTTTACTTTTTTTGTCAAATTATAACATCGCTTTTAAATTATTCAAAAATATTTTCGATAAATTTTCAATTTCGATAAATGTCCAACAATCGTAAAACTGGTATCGTAAAAATCCATAGACTGAGATTAATAATCCTCCGTACTTAAAAAAAAAAAAAAAAAAAAGATGTTAAGTAATAGAAATAATCTGGTGTGCCACTCACACGACTTTCTCTTACCCTGAAATTTAATACTATAAATACAGGTTGTAGATTAATAGGTAAGATAACGAGTACGGTTATGTAAACCTATGTTAAACAATTCAAATTAGACTTCGGAAATGTTTTATGTGATATTTAGTTCTGTGTGAGGGAGGGGGGGGGTTGAAACGGGGCGTTGAGGGGGTGGTGGCCCCCCTCAACCCCCCGTCAACTTTCCCATGAGTTTCATTAATGCACCTGAATTTATATAGGTACATTAATGCACCTACATTATTATTTTAATTCTGCTATTAAAATTAATAGTTTACTTTAAATTTTACAGACAATTTTCACACGCAACATTCATTGAAACTTACCAATCTTGATCAAACTTTTCCAGCAACAAACTTATATTAACTTCAAAATACAACATTTGGATCTCCAATAATTATTCGTCTTTTAGCTACTCTGAGAGACACAGACAAAGATCAAACGTTAAAAAACGTGACTACGGTAATAAGGAAGCCTCAAAACGTGTAAATATACAAACAACAAGCGATGAATATTTAGCTTAAAACATGCATTATTTACCATATGTGTATGAGGAATTTATTTCAATTCCCGAACAGCTTTCCTAGAAATGGTAAAATATTATTAGTAAAGCACATCCACTAACAACAAATAACTAGTGTGTTGTGGCCACCACATGACTTTCTTCTATATTTTCCTATACAAATTCACCCAGTAAAAATAATTTATTAAAATTATTATTTAAAAAATTATTTCCCATGATAGTGCAGATGATTTCCATATTAGAGAAGTAGTATAACACTAAATATACAAAAAAAAGTTGAATTTATTCTCAATATTACATTTAAAAAAAGGAAAATTTTTTTTGGTTAAAAATGAAAAAAAATCGATAATTTTATTTTAAATTATCGCAGATCGATGGTTCAACCATTCGTTTTATAGGTATTGGCGAGCTCTTTTGAAAGATACCCACCATGAAAATTTACTTCCCTCGAGGAGGGACTTCCTCCCCAAGGGGAGGCGAGACTCCTACATACACAAATTTTTTTTCCCAGTTGACTATTTCTATTACAAAAAATATATATTCGTTTCATTTGGTTTAGTGAAGTCTATAGAATTTAAACTCTACTTACCGGCATTTTCCCCCATAGACGTAATGCATTTGAATACTTTTGAGTGTCCCTGTACACGAACCATTCTTCATCTCAACGAAAAGCTTAAGGTAGCATCCCTATATGATATACATTTAGAATACCGAGTTTGGAATTTCTGCTACTGTTTGTTCTTGAGATATGCTGATAACAGACACACAGACAATTCATTAAAAACATGATTTTCGTATTCATGGGACCTCAGATCATGTAATTATAACAAAATCTCACTTTCGAAAATTTGACCCTAAAACAATACTTTCTCGACCCTATGGGTAAGAGAAATTAAAAAGGAAGATAATTGGGGTTTTTATCGATATTCATTTGCAATCAGCGAATACTGTATTACCATTGGAAATTGATTAAATCCAAATAAGAATGTGAATAACCCCCCCCCCCCCCCCCTTATAGTTTAGCTTTTATTCTGAGAGAATCTGAAATTATGTTCATTCTGCAACTCATAATTATTTGAATTTACAAGATATTTGTTTGGGGTTTTCATATAAGTAGCTCAATACTTTTGGCTGTTAAATTAGAGAAATTAATTTTTTATAAAACTTGCGCATTCGTAGTTAAATTTTTTTTATAGTAAAAATCCTAATATTTCGTGAGAAATTTAACATTTTTGCATTCTGATTACAGTGTGCTGTCTCTAATGTAGTATGCCAATTTTCCTAAAAATGGCTTTGCCCTGGGTCTAATACCCTACGTATGATGGTTTAAAAAGTGGCTTTTTTTTTTTTTTTTTTTTTTTTTTTTTTTTTTTTTTTAAAAGAAGCCGTTATATCTCCATGAATATATCTGTACTGATAAGTATAAAGGATTTAAGTCCAAATATGTCGATTTTGAGTTAAGTACACAGCCAGACTCAGAAAAAAATTCTCTATCGATTGGTATAAAGGATTTAAATCCATGTCATTTAGTCTTTGATAAAATCCATTGGTAAGAAAAGATTAAAGTCAGAAATTTAGCATTAATCTTTGGTATAAAATATTTAATTCAAAGTTTTCCCTTTATTAAATGAAGGTTGACAATCCCTGAATGGTATAGAGGGTATAAATCAACATAATCCCTTTTTCCTAATCGATTCTTCTGATTAGTTTTTAGTTAGTTTAATTTTATTTTTCGTCTCCTGAAAAATCAAGAATATGGACATAAATCCTTTATACTTATCAATACAAATATGTGGTAGCCGCATAAAAATTTATATAGATAATTAGAAGAATCCTTATAATCACACGTTATAATCAAAACGCATGTCAAGCAATTTTTTTTTTTTTTTTTTTTTTTTAATAGGGTGACGCAAAATATTTTGATTGGTCTTTAATTTTTTACTTGTGCCCTTTTCCTCTTCAGGAAAGAACTTTTGCTGAGATATATTAGGTGTAACGTGCACTTTATACTCCCAAACGTTCAAGATGATTCCTAAAGTACTTTTCTAAATATTTGGCAAAACGTCTAAATTCGAAAATTTCCAAATACTTATTGGCAAGTAGACATAATTTATTCCGGAGTTTTTTTAAAACTATTTTTCTTGAAGGGTATTTTAATTTTTATTCAATTGTAATTACAGTCGGTAACAAAAGTGTCCGAACACCAGCAAAAATTCCCACGTAAAAAAAGTACACTTCATACTGTTTTGTTCAATAAATCCTTGTCGAATCCTGTTCTTAGTCAGTGTAAAAATACACTTCATATGGTTTTGTTAAATAAATCTTTGTCGATTCCTGTTCTTCGTCAGTGTAAGAATATAATTCGATAAGGATTCATTTAACAAAACCGTATGAAGTGTAATTTTTCTACATAGGAATTTTTGCTAGTGTTCGGACACTTTTGTTACCGACTGTAATTACAATTGAATAAGAATTAAAATATTCTTCAAGAAAAATAGTTTAAAAAAAGACAGTTTCTGTTTCTAGCATTACCCCGGAATAAATTATGTTATCATTCCCATATTAGGGATACACCTGGAGAATCGGGCTTCCATTGCAGAAACATATTGGTGTAAGCACCCCTCACGATATTGGACATTTCCATTATGGATTAGCACAAGCTTCAAGTTGATTTTTATATTATGTATTTTATTACCTCAATTACAGCATCAGTTACAAGCAAAATAATCGTAAAGTTTAAAAATTTCGTGAGTATTTGCCCTGCGATTGAATTTGGTAGTTCGTAATAAAAATAATAATTTTGAAAATAAATGCACAGTTTTGTGACAAATACACTGATTAACACTCAAGCATTTTTTTTTTTTTTTTTTTTTTTTTTTTTTTTTAAATGAATTGAATGAAAAAAAAAAAAAAAAAAAAACTCGCGAGGGGTATTATAAGTAACTAGATATTCCTGAAATTTGGAACGCAAGGAAAATAAAGTTCAATTGTTTAAGATTTTGTAAAAGCTTTTAAATAACATTTTAGGATTTGTAAAATGATATTATTCCAAAAGCCTTATATAACTTTGTACATTTTATAACAACTATTTGCATATTTTTAATTACATCGATTTTGATAATTTTCATCATCTTTCACTGAAAACAAAAATCTGGAGTGACTCCACTCGACTTTCCGAACATTGAGTAATTAACAGTTTTGTAGATAACTTAAAGAAAGAGGAGTTGTTAAACAAACAAAAGAGATAAAACCATAATAAAGTGTTTGAGTATTTTTCTCCATATATTACACGATGTTTTACTTAACGCTACTGTACTTTGAGCCCATAGATCATAATGATAAAGAATTTTCGTTGTATCCCTGTAAAAAACATATAAATGCTAGATTCACCAAAATGCTTATAGTGAGAGCAACAGTGATTTATAATATTCATATAAATTTTCAGCTCAATTGAATAAGGCGTTTAGATGCTATCGCACTTTTAACTAGTAGGCCACCACATGACTTTCTTCTATATTTTCCTATACAAATTCACTCAGTAAAAATAATTTATTAAAATTATTGTTTAAAAAAAATTATCTTCCATGATAATGCAGATGATTTCCATATTAGAGAAGTAGTTAACACTAAATATCCAAAAAAAGTCAATTTTATTGTAAATATTACATATATATATATTGTTAAAAATGAAAAAAAATCGATAACTTCATTTTAAATTATCGCAGATCTAAGGTTCAACCATTCGTTTTAAAGGTACTGGAGAGCTCTTTTGAAAGATACCCATCATTAAAATTTACTCCCCTCGAGCCAGGGGGGGGGGGGGGGAGAAGGCGAGGCTCCTACACAAACAAAAAAATTTTCCCAGTTGACTATCTCTATTATAAATAATTCTGGTAAATTTCATAATGATTATTAAAAAATAATTCTCTTTATGCACATTTATACAAAGTTTTCTACTATACCACCATGTTAAAAATTTAGAAAAAGCGGGATGGCAACGCAACCTGTAAGACAATTTTTACCAAAAGTTGATAGGCACTAATTTATGTCAAGATGCAATTACATACCAATTTGTATGAAATTCTGTGAAGTAGTTCCTGAGATACAGTTGCCACAGAAGTTTGCCACACACACAGAGAGACTGACAGACAAACAGACAGACATTTTCTAAAAATGGTCAAATCGTGTTCCACAGCTCTCAAAACCATAGATATAGTAATATATATAGATCTATCATCCCCATGTTATCGAGCAAAAAATTTTGATGCCGAAAAAAAGTTCTAAAATCAGCCATTAGAGAGTATTGAAAAAAAGAATAAAAAGAAAAATGAATTTGAAACTGTACCTGTAGTTCTTCATTCACCTTTAGTAAATAAATTATTCATAAATTTTATTTACTAAATTATCCGTGTGTATTCCTGAGTGTGATTTACTCGGGAAAAGGCAGCCATTAGAGTGACTTTTATGCTTTTCCCGAAAAAAAAAAGGCATCACTTTTTCCCTCTCGCTGATCAATCTATGTCTTATTACTATATCTATGCTCAAAACGTGTAAATCCATCAAATACCGAGGTCGAAAAATTTTACGAATCCAATACTTTCTTCTATTGAATATAGAAGAAAGTAAAAATTTGGTCCCACAGGCATAATGATAAAGAATTTTTCTTTGTGTCCCTGTAAAAAAACTGTAAGTGCTAAATTCACCAAAATCTATACAGTTCGTGCAACTATGACCTATAACATGTGCACAATTTTTTTGTTCAGATTAAATAAGCGTTTAGACGCTATCGCACTTTTAGAAATTTGGCCCCATAGGCCATAATGATAAAGAATTTTTCTTTGTGCCCCTGTAAAAAAACTGTAAGTGCCAGATTCTACAAACTCTATATAGATTGAGTAACTGTGACCTATAATATGTGTATAAATGTTTTGCTCAATTGAATAAGGCGTTTAGATGCTATCGCACATTTAAGATTTTGGTCCCATAGGCCATAATGATAAAGAATTTTTCTTTGTGTCCCTGTAAAAAAACTATAAGTGCTAGATTCACCAAAATCTATAGGGTTCGTACTATGGTTTCTTACAATCTATGCACCAACTTTCAGCTTATTCGAACAAAGCGTTTAGACGCTAGCGTGTTCACTCACAGACATACACACACACACATACATACACACACACATACACACACATACATACATCATCGTAAAAATAGTCAAAACGGACTCAGTGGACCTCGAAACGTATAGAAACATCAAAATCTCGAATTCGGATTTTTGACATGATTACAATACTTTCCTCACTATAGTGTTCGGAAAGTAAATATACCGCCTTCATCTAGAATGAATAAGTGGTCATTTTCTAAATCCCTTAACTAGATATATAGATTGCTGAGCTATGCGCATAAGGCACGCCATTAAACTGAATAGACAAAATAATCGAGAATTTCTAGTCTACACATTTCTAGATCGTGAAATAATATTATGAATCTTTTGTATTCCGAGAAATTCTCGCTTGAATTTTCTAGAATTGGGTAAAAAACCAAGATTATAGTTGCTGAAACTCGCCTCTTGTATTCGCATTTATGTGCAGAGATTTTTAAATAACCTTGCCCTTGAGAATATAGGCAAAACGCTCTAGAATTCTAACAGGGGTTTCCAGAGTTCGCTTTCAAAGGGGACTAGAATTTATAAGGATAGCAAGGAACTATTTTTTCAAGAGCCACAATTTAAATTCTAGATGTCAGTTACAGAATTTTTTCTCGGTGTTTGATGCCTTAAAATTTGCTATTTTCTTAAATAATAATTGTACACAAATTATTTATTGGATTTGATAAAATGTTTCAAGTATAGCACCTTCATAGGATACACATTTAAAATAATGAATTTAGAATTCCTTTTGATATTTTTTCTTGAGCAGAGTGACAGATACACAAGTATACGGAATACACAGACCAATCCCTAAAACCTTGCTTTTCGTATTCAGGAGACCTAAAAATATGCAATTGTAGCAAAATCTCAATTTCAAAAATTTCGAAAAAAAAAAAAAAAAAAAAAGAACTATACTTTCTCTACGCAGGTGTGATTATAGTTTAAGTTACGATTTCAAAACTTTATAATTTTAAAACTACTCATCAGAGCGATTTGATATTTTACCAGAGCAATCATTAGGCTGTAAAATTTTATTTGACGATAGAAAAAAAAAAAATAGTTCCAAAATGTGCCGTTAATTATCCGTAAAGTATTTGTTTCATGAAGCTCCTCTTTTTCTTGTTTCACTATGACTGTTTACGCTGTAAACACGTATTCCTGTCTTTTTGCTAAAAAAATTGTAGTAAACCCTTGAAGTCTATTGTTTCTTGCTATTCCATTGAGTTGCTAACAACATTCCTGTGCTTAATGAGTCCATTTAGGCGTTTTCCCTGACATTACCCTAACAGCTTCCCCCCCCCCCCCCTCCACCCCACCTCAAACAAACAAATTTTCACTGCCTCACGATTGCTCTGGTAAAATATGAAATCGCTCCGATGGGTAGTTTTAAATTTATAGCGTTTTGAAATTGTAAGTTTAATTATAATCACCCTGCACATTAGAAAGAGAAAGAAAAAATAACACGCATAATCCGAATAATAAAGCTGTCACGAATATTTACTTTAATCAACAAATTTTTCGAATTTTTACCAATTACATTCATAATAAAAATGATATGTAACATTTCAAATTTAGAATTTAAATTTCGTGATAAAGGATAAAACTCATTTATAAAACTCATTTTTAAACTTTGTAAAATATTGCAAATAACTTTTTACAATATTACAGTTATTGATTTATTAGCATAACACGAAACGTAATTAGTGATAGAAGAGCAATTTCTGTTGTTTTTGTATAAAAAATTGGCTTTTGATGCAATATATCATGACAGTTACACATAATTTAAAATTAAGTTTTTTTTCCCCAAGTATTTCAACAACATGACATTTTTTGAGTAAATGCTGTTTTAATAAAATGAATACTATTTAAACGTTTGAAGAGATATCGTAATCTATTCTCCAATGATTTTTCAGCGATAAAATAAACACATTTTGCTACATATTTTACTAAGTGGGACTGCAGTTTAAAACTCATACGTAGTCATTTTTTAAATAGGGCATAACAATGAATATCATGCAGGATACTGTGCTAAAGTATTTAAATTTTATGTGAAAGCTGTATTGTTGTTATATTGCATCTCGAATATGTAAGTTATAAATGCCTGACAAAAATATAATATAGTAAATTCAATTTTCTGTCAAATATTCGGATGTATTTTTCTACTTAGAATGTAGAAATCATTAGATAACTTATATTACAACAAAATACAGGTTAAAACAAAGAGTCAATTTCATACGCCTTCTCGGTGTTTGGTTTCATTCTTCAACGATGAATATGAAATGCATTACCATTAGTGAAACCGGTAGGTGGAATTGAAATACTTTAAGAAAATAAATATAATTTAAAAAAATTGAATTTGATTCACCATTAAAAATTAAGTACTTTTCTTTCGTTTAATATATGATATTTACCTTTTCTAATTAAAACTATCCTGTACTTACTTGCAAAAAAACATGCTTAATCAAGATGTTCTAGAAATTGGATATGCGCCGGATATAATTATTTTAAACTATATAAATTCCACAGAAGGACTTGCCTCTTATTTTTTAAATAAATCAATTCATCATGCACAGTTGCTCTTAGATTTATTTCGTTATATAATCAACTCAAGAAAATTCAAAAGTGTAAGAAATACCATAATTCTTGAAGATATTAATTTTTAACCTAACGGTACTATAACTGGGTTGACTGGGAGAATTAATCGCTCAGAAATCGATGTTATAATAAATCCACATATTATGAACCGCATAAATATCGAAACAGAGGATTTTGCGCATCCATATCAAATGCTTGCTGGCACATTTATGACACGAATACCAGAGTACCAACCACGAGTTTTCGGCATTCTCCAGACCTTCTCACTACCTGTTTGGATTGCGATATTCTCAGTTATTATTGCGATCTTATGTGTCTACTACGTCACCTTCAAATGGAAATATTCTCTGGAGAAAATAATTCTCCATACTTTTGCAGTCTTTTTAAGGCAAAGTTCCATTTTAAGAGTTACTAAAATGGCAGAAAATTTATTGTTGTATGCGTGGATTTTCGGTGCGATGTTTCTGTGTCTGAGTTATGATTCCGTGTTTTTGTCGTTTCTTGCAATTCCGCCTGTGAATAAAATTAAGGATGTGTCACAATTAGCCAAAGCTGTCAGAAATGGTGACTACCACTGCATAGCCCCTTTCGCTTCTAGTCTTTATTTTGAGCTCTCAAATTCAAAAGATGAAGATTTCCAAACTATAGGACAAGATATGCAGAACCAAAACTCAAACAAATCAATTGTTATTTTTGATAAACAAATTAAGCAGAATATTGCTTTGATTTTATATGACGAAGATGTTAATTTTTATGCAGTAGAAAACAAATTTGTCTCAGACGACCGCTTTTTTCAACTTTTAACTGCACCAATGGTACGTAAAGGATTTTGTTTCAAAGAATTAATAGATATGTTTGTACACAAAATGATGGCGTCTGGTCTTTATTTCAAACGCCTTCGAGATAGTCAGTTTTTACATAGGTTGCCTAATTTAATGAAATATCGGCATACAGATACAGAAAAAAGAAACTAACACTTATAGATGTAGCTCCTGCTTTTATATTTCTAATGATAGGTAATTTTTTTTATCGGTTTTGATCTTTTTTGGAGAAATTTTATCATACCGATGGCAGAAATTCAATGCCAAAGTAGAAAATTTTGAAGTTTTAGCATTACATTAATTTTCTTTTCTTTAATTCTCAAAATTTATATTTCATATTATGGAGAAAGATAAACAAATTTAATCTAGACTATCTTTCATTTTTATCAATGTGAAGTTATTAAATTCTAGTTACTTTCTAAATAACGCCATAGCGTTGCCTTTCACAGCATCGGTTTTATATAATGAATAATGTAGTAATTTATGAAATGTTTATATTTTTGCCAGCATATAACTGAATTTTCTTCTAAAATGAAGAAAATATTTATCCTTTTAATATAACAGATTTTCAATAAAAGTTTCGCAAGTTACCATTTTATGAATGAAAAATTACGATATATCAATAATCTTGTCACACATTGCGTTAATATAAACAATTTTTAATTTCCCTTTTTTCAATTTAAATGCTATCTCTTTTCCTAAATGATAAAAGCATAGTCTAAACAAACAATGCTCCTTTCTCAGAATACAGAATGGGCATGTAGTTCCGAAGAAAAAAAAAAGTAAAAGAAAGAAAGAGTAAAAGAAAATGATAAATGCACTACCTGAGTTTCATCTTTAATATTATGAAATTTTATAGAAGAAGAAGAGAGAAGAAGTTTAGAGAAGTGTTATATATCGAAGAAAATGATTAAAATAAATACAAATTCTGAAGGTTTGACATTATATTATTATTATTATTATTATTTTTAACGGCTACAAATTCTTCATTTATTGATTTGATTTTTGATATGAAGATTTCAAAAGGAATTTTTGTTTAAATAGTATATTGCTATAAACGTAACATAAGGGAAATTATACATATACAATTAAACCTTTTTTCCTGCCAATCAAATATTCTAATACAATATAAAATGCAATACATTTCTAAACGGAAAGATAATTGTAATTGCTTTCGCGACCGCATGTTCTTGTCTTTTTGACAGTAATTGTCCTTCTGTGGGCAAATAAAATTAATTGAAAGCAAAGCTTTCAAATAATTTTTATTTGAAAGCAAAGATAATTCAAATTTCACTTATGCATTTTCTTTTACAATTTGTTTATCAAATTAAAATTGTTGAATATGAAATACATTCATCTACGTGTTACATGCAATCTAAATAATAAAATAATATTGTTAATATTGATAAGCACTGTTAAATGCTTTAATAAAAAAATTAATCTCTATTTGTGTTTCAATACGAACATTTTAAAATTACTTTTTTAATATCTTTGTACTATTTTATCAGTACTGTAAGACGATAGATTCAGTGTTGCTCCTGCATTTACATCTCTTTGTAAGCTTTTCAATTGTAAAATGAAACAATTGAAAATAAATGTTATGTTACTGCACCATTATTCAGTGTGTATTTATACTTTATATATTTGACAGCCGCCGCCCAGACGGTGTAATGGTTAGCATCCCTGACTCCTACACGGTTGGGCCTGGGTTCGAATCCCGGAGAAGGCATGATGGATGTGTTGTCCCTGTTGAGGGTAGTGATGACCGCCCATTGGGTGCCTCTTCACAAATGGTCATCAATTCGGCGACCTCCCAGGCCAGTGCTTGTGGCATGTGCGCCGCGCTATTAGAAAAATAATTATTTGACAGCCATACAGTTCTTAATATTCAGTTAAAAAAAAAAAAAAAAAAAAAAAAAAAACCTAGACTAAACTTGAATTGTTAAAGACAAGGAAGGGTGCTATTTATATATATTTCATTATACTGTGTATTATTCATTAAAGGAATAGTAAAAACATAATCTCCTAACTTTAGATTTCACTAAAATGTCCACGTGTCATAATTATAATTAAAAGAGCGTTAAAAACCCAGCCAATACTTTAAAAACAAGTTATATATTTATTAAAATAATATTTTACTAAGCTTTTTGCTATAAATATATGACATCTTTAGGTATATACAAGTTACTAATGATATATGATAGCAGACTAGCAATTTATATATCATGTGACAGGTGTCGGTTATAGTTATTAACAGCTAGCTAAAAATATTACTCATCACCAGAGGAATTCACAGTCGAAGGTTGCTGACAGCGAAGACTTCGTAAATTTCGTAGCTAAGAGTTGAGTTGGAGGGATGATGGAGTTAAAGGAATCTTTAAATGTAATGTTTAGTGCAACCTTTCTCAGCACATCCTAATCCTGACACAAGACAAGTGATCTGCTCCAGCTATCCTCTTGAATGTATACCTACTGTGACCATCCTCAGCTGAACCAAATCTATGAGTTCAAGAAACAAAGTTCCTTTAACTCCAACATCCCGTCTACTCAGCTCTTAACTACAAAATTTAAGAAGTCTTCGTTCTCAGGAACCTTCGACTGGGAATTCTTCTGGTGATGAGTAATATTTTTAGCTAGCTGTTAACAACTATAACAGACATCTGCCCCATGATATATAAATTGCTGGCCTAGTATGATATATCATTTATTAAATGTATACCTGAATAGGCCATATATTTATGGCGAAAAGCTTTGTAAAGTATGGTTTTAATAAATACATAACGTGTTTTTATTGTTTTAACATGTCTCGGCTTTTAATGCTCCTTTAATTATCATCAATTTTCACTTCCTCTTCTATTTTTATGAAATACGGTGATTAGGTATAATGTAACTGCGTTTCTCGCTTTTAGCCCTGAGGACGATTCCGAAAACTTTGAGAGGTGCCAAACTGACCGACAGGTTGAGATTTGGTAAAATCTAATCATTCGGCGTACCCTTATCGCTATTTTCTCTAAACCAGAAAGGTTATCACCCCTAGACTCATTAACTTAGCACTTGCGTTAAAGCTCCCATGGTCACAAGAGGCGTAGTTAAAGAATATTAAAATAAGTATTGCGTTAATTTAAAACAAATAATCTGGTGTGTCACTCACACGACTTTCTCTTACCCTGAAATTTAATACTATAAATATACAGGTTGCAGATTAATAGGTAAGATAACGAGTACTGTTATGTAAACCTGTGTTAAACAATTCAAATTAGGCTTCGGAAGAGTTTTATATGATAATTAGTTCTAACCCCTCACACAACCCCCCGTTTCATTAATGCACCTACATTTATATAGAATTAAATTCGGCTATTAAAAAATAATTGTGTTTTTAAAAGATAATTTATTAAAATTATTATTTAAAAAATTATCTTTTATAATAATGCAGACGATTTCCATATTAGAGAAGTAGTATAACACTAAATATCCCAAAACAGTCCATTTTATTCTCAATATATATATATATATAAAAAAAAAGAAGATTTTTTTTCTATGTATTTTTTTTTGTTAAAAGTAAAAAAAAATCGATAACTTTGTTTTAAATTATCGCAGATCGATGGTATTGGCGAGCTCTTTTGAAAGATACCCATCATGAAAATTTACTACCTCAAGGGGGGGGGGGAGGCGTGGCTCCTACATACACAATTTTTTTTCCCTGTTGACTATCTCTATTACAAAAAATGTATATTCGTTTCATTTGGTTTAGTGCAGTCTATAGATGTTAAACTCTATTTTCCTGCAATTTCCCCCATAGACGTAATATATTTGAATACTTTTGAGTGCCCCTGTACACGAACCATTTGCTTGATCTCAACGGAAAGTTTAGTGTAGCATCCTTATATGATACACAATTAGAATACCAAGTTTGAACTTTCTGCCATAATTTATTTTTGAGATATGCTGATAACAGACAGACACACACACACATACACACAGACCATTTGCTAAAAGCATGATTTTCCTATTCAGGGGACCTCAGAACATGTAAATATAACAAAAACTCGCGTTCGAAAATTTGATCCAAAAACAATACTCTCTCTACCTGATGGGTAAGAGCAGGGCCTGATTAAGGGGGAAGCTCGCTCATACCGGAATATTTTTACAATTATTTTTTACTTCATGTAATAGAAATTCCACGCTTTGACAAGGAAATATTTTTTATAAAAAATGAACGGTGTAAAACAATCCAATTTACTCACCGTTATTAGACACCAGAATTTTTTTAAAATAATTTTTAATGAAAATTTTCTGTTTATTATAGGAGGAAAGTATTTGTTAAAAAATAACGGTGTAAGTATAAATAATGTGTGAAGAGTGAGCTTCCCCCTTAATCAGGCCCTGGGTAAGAGAAAGTAAAAATTGGTTAAGTAGTTAATAGAAAAGCTGTAATATATTTTCAATATGGAGCAAATATCCACCCGCAGGTTCTAATAATTATATCCTTTCCCTTAGGCTCAAATAACGATTAAGAGACTCATCCACTAATTCTTCTTTCGAGTTCGAGTTCGATTTTGAAAGATGAAGGATGAAAGCAGCTGAGTCAGCGGCACGCATCTTCCATTGCGTAAGGATGATTATTATCGGGGTCGAACGTCCATAATTTAAATTCACTGCCGAAAGAGGAATGAGCACAAAAAATGTACGGAGTTATGGAGTTTATAGGGAAAAAAAAAAAGCATAAAATAGAAAATATTAGAAATTTTAAATACAGCATTACACAACTCAAAGAGAAGTCAGAGACAGCAAGAATTTTTTTGATATTTTAAGAGCAATTTTTAATTTTTAATTTACTGTTTTGGTGGAATCACACACTGACAGCACTCAGATAGCTTATCTTGAAAAGGCACTTACCATGTTCTGAGACAGAATTGTTGCTATTCTACTTTGACTTTCGCTTACCCATATACACTGAGAAAAAAATTCTGTAACTGACATCTGGAATCTAAGTTTTGGCTCTAGTAAAAATAGTTCCATGTCATCCTTATAAATTCTAGTTCCCTTGGAAAGCGAGTTGTAGAAGGCCCTATTAGAATTCTAGAGCGTTTGCGAATAAATGAGACTTCAAGAGGATTGTTTCAGCAACTATAATCTTGGTTTATTGCCCACTTCTAGAAAATCAAGCGAGAATTTCTCGCAATAGAAATTATTCAGAATATTTAAAGTATTCAGAATATTGTTTCACCATCGAGAAATGTGTCGACTAGAAATTCTCGATCATTTCGTCTATTCAGTTTATTGGCGTGCCTTACGTGCATAGCTCGGAAATCTATATTTCTAGTTAAAGAATTTGAAAAATGGCCACTTATTCATTCTAGAGGAAGGCGGTATATATTTTTTTCTCAGTGTATATGTAGTGGAGAATGTATTATTTTTAGGTCAAGTTTTCAAAATTGAGTTTTTGTTTTATCTAAATGTTTTGAGGTCACCTGAATCAAAAAATCATGTTTTTAGCGTTTGGTCTGTGTCTGTTATCAGCATATCGCAAGAACAATTAGCATCAGAAGTCCAAACTCAGTATTCTAAATCTGTATCATTAGTGATACCACACTAAAATTTTCGTCGAGATCAAGCAATTGGCTCCTGTACAGGGGACATTCAAAAGAATTCAAATATATTACGTCTGTGGGGAGAAATTTCTGGTAACTACGATGCAGTATATATAGGTTGCCTTAACAATATGAAATTAACATACATTTTTATATGGATAAAAGCATGTTTCTTGTAGATTGTGGAATAGAAATCATTCATCACTCGTTTACCTGGCTATCCAAAGTACACGGATATAGCGGGGCTGTATTTAGAAACTGCCAGAAGTGTATTTCATTTTGTGTTAGCTGTTTTTCGTATAAGACTAAAGTTAAGTAAACAATGTGATATACAAAAAGTTTATAGACAATATACAGGGCTACACAGAGAAAAAATTCTGTAACTGACATCTAGAATCTACATTGTGTTTCTAGGAAAATTAGTTCCATGTCATCCTTATAAATTCTAGTCCCTTTGGAAAGCGAGTTATAGAAGCCCTTATTAGAATTCTAGAGAGTTTGCCTATATTATCGAGGTCAAACCTATTTGAAAATATCTCCAGTTAAATGCGAACACAAGAGGCGGGTTTCAGCAACTATAATCTTTGTTTATGACCCCAATCTAGATAATCAAGCGCGAATTTCTCGCCATACAAAATATTCAGAATATTGTTTCACCATCTAGAAATGTGTAAACTAGAAATTCTCGACTATTTCGTCTATTCAGTTTATTAGCGTGCCTTATGAGTATAGCTCGGAAATCTCCATTTCTAGTTAAGGGATTTAGAAAATGGCCACTTATTCATTTTAGAGGAAATCGGTATATTTTTTTTCTCAGTGTACTGAAAATTATACTAAACATTCTTTTCTAATGAATATAATAGATGACGAATACTGCTCAGTAAGGAAAATCAATTTTTCATACCCATACTGTAAACAAAGTATTTTTTGAAGTTTTACTTTCCCCTTTGGATTTTCGTACAATATCACGTTTTAGGCTCCCTGTATCCGAAAGTCCAATATTTAGCGACTGATCTGTATGAATATATGTTATCAACAAAGCTGAGATTGAACTTTGTTATCTTACCTTATTGATCTTATGATTTAATCTGCAATTTACCTTTATAGTATAGAAATTGAGGGTAAAAGAATATCGTGTGGGTGACACACCATATTATTTTTAAACAAAAAAAAGGGAAACACAATTCTTTTTGATACACTTAATATATTCTAATTTTTTGTACAATTTTATTGATGTCAGTTTTTTTTTTTTTTTTTTTTTTTCAAGAAAAACAAATGTTTGAAGAAACAAGTTAAGAAAAGCAAAATTTTGACTTATGGCCAAAATTGTATTAATTACAATAATAATAATAATAATAATAATAATAATAATAGTAATAATCTGACCACCCGTTTTTTTTTTTTTTTTTTTTTTTTTGTTTTTGTAAAAAAAAGTCTGAAAGACATGTCACATAAACCGCGCGATTACGAAATTACAAGAAAAGTTTCATTGTTTACACAGATGGAAAAAAAAATCAGCTTAATATATATATATATATATATATATATATATATTTTAATGCAATTTTTGTTTTCTAAGTTGATGAATAGAAAAATGACCCTTCTTTCTGCCCATCACGCACATTTTTTCCAAAGTAGTAAGGGTTTAAAATAAAAATCACTAATATTTTTACGTTAAACTATTCTTTCTCCTAATTAAGCAAACAGTTTCTTCGTGATATATATATGTATATATACTTAACGTTCTGTGTTTGTTCTTTTTATTCGTGAAACATTCTCTTCCTTTTTAGACGTCCGTTGAAACTTGTTTTCATTCCTTCCACTGCCCCTATATTTCTCCTATTTCTAATTTTGTATTTTTTTTTTTTTTTTTTTTAAGATTTAATTTAATAAATATCATTTTAAATTAAGAAATATAATTATTGAATATGATTTTTATAACTAAGAAAAGAATACCAGATTTCTTTATTTCATGCATAAATAAACTAAAAATGAAAATTTTGCAGAACAACAAAAAAAAAAAAAAAAAAAGAGAAAAGAATGTGATGGAATATTTTACTTTCCAAACATATTGAAATGTAAGGAAACTATTGCAATCATGACCGAAAGTTTGACATTGAGGTTTTAGTGTATCTATACGTTTTGAAATCACCTGAGTTCATTTTTGCTATTTTTGCGATGACGCATGCAGGTGTATGTGTGTGCGTATGTGTGTATGTATGTGTGTGAGTGAGCACGATAGCGCCTAATCGCTTTGCTCGAATGAGTTGCAAGTTGGCACGTAGTTTATAGGTCACTGCAGCGCGAACCCTGTTGATGTTTGTGAATGTAACACTTGTAGTTATTTACACACTGCAAATAAAGGCGTCTTAAAGTAAGACAAAAAAACGTCTTAAAATGGATTTCAGACACGTAAATATCTTAAAATGATGCTCAGACATAATAGATATCTTAATTTAAGACACTTTTGTGTCTTAATAAACTGGTGATGAAAAGAACTAATGTAAAGTATCTTAAAAAAGCCTGATGTCTTAAAATAAGACATTTAAAAGTGTCTTAAATTCATTTCACATTTCATCGTTGACTATTAGTAGTGGCGCCATCTGTGAATGGAAATCAAAATCATCTTCATTGTCACGTTTTTTTCATAGCAAGATGCAGGTTTAGTTTAATAAAATGATAATTTCTTTTAAGAATTTTTTATCTTAGCAGCGGAAAAAAAGTAATTTTTTAAAATTGAAATTATAATCAAATATCAAGAATTTAAATCTCTTAAGACAAAATAAATAAATAAAATTTTTCAGTAAATTTTTTTGTTGATGAGATTTTTCTGAAAAATCATTTCAAATGAGTAAAGCTAGCCGCTCTTATTTTACTCCTAGTTTGACACTTTTTCAATTCTATTATTAAAATGGTTACTTTTTATTTAAAGCTCGCTCATTTAATTAAATGAAAAAGATTAAGACGAACTTGCAGCGAAGAATATTTTATCGCTAAGAAAGCGAATTGCTAACTAATCTTACGCACAACTTGTAAATAGCTGCTTTTTTTTTTTTTTTTTTTAAATCTCTTTTGATATAAAACTCTTTTCTTTGTCTTTTTTACCTGTACCTAGACGTAAAACAAAACGTTTCTAGTTTTCATATTCATTTTTTTTTTTTTTTTTTTTTAATAACAGTTTATAGAAAGAAATCGTTTTTAAAACATTACAATCTTAGATTTTCGTATATTTATTTATATTTTACAAAATTTTTACTTCTACAATTAAAATGTAATAGAATTAATACATATTGAGCTTTAGATTTAATCTCGATAGTTTTAAGAGAAAAAATACCGATTATATTGTAACTATGAAGTTACATAATTACTTTATAGGTTCATGAATGTAACAGTACAATCCCTTCCGCGGATATAACATTCTTTATTACCATACAGTTTTGTGTGATATCGTGGCGCGATTGGCAAGAGCGTTTGTCCACGGTAGCGAAGGTAGTAGGTTCGACTCCAGGGGCTGGATTTTTTTTTTAATTATTATATTTTATTTATGCTCTAGAATATTATAAAATATGCTTTAAATAGAAAATCAGAATCACCACATCACCTTTATTTATTTATTTACTTACTGAAAAGCCTTGAAATGGCAGATCTTTTAAGCCTAACATGGCGGTTTTTTTAAACATAAAAAGATGGCGGTGTTTTAAGACATTTACAGTGTCTTAATTTCAGATGCGGAAAGTTGTCTAAAAAAGTAAGACACTTTTTTTTCGCTTAAAAAAATGACCATCCGTTTAAGACACTTTTGTAACTGAATTTAAGACGTTTTCGTTTACAGTGCAAAGACGCAAAGATAAATTCTTTATCATTATAGCCTATAGGCTCAAATTATTTAATGCGTGATAATGTCTAAATGCCATAGTCGATTGAGCTGAAAATTTATATACATGTTATAAGGCACGGCTGCACGATTTTTATGGATTTTAGTGATTCTAGTATTTACAGATTTTTTACAGGAATGCTACGAAAAATTCGACATTATTACTGCCTATAGGTTCAAATTATTTAAAATGCGATAGCGTCTAAACACCTTATTCGTATGAACTGAAAATTTATATACATGTTATAGGTCACCGTCGCCCGAACTGTATAAATTGGGATGAATCTAGCTCTCATATTGTTTTTACAGGAACGCATTGAGAAATTCATTATTATGGCCTATGGGCTGAAATTATTTAAAGTGTGATAGCGTCTAAACGCCTGATTCAATTGAGCTTTAAATTTACATAAATATTATAGATTACCGTTGCATGAATTGTATGGATTTTGGTGAATCTGCCTTTTACACAAAGAAAAATTTTTTTATCGTTATGATCTATGGGTTCAAATTATTTGAAGTGCAATAGGGTTAAATTAAACAATATACTACTTGGGGAAAAATACTCAAACACCTTATTATAATTTTTTTTTTGTTTCTTTATAATTACTTCTCTTACTTTAATTTATTCAAACAACCGTTAATTACATGTTCGGAAAATCGAGTGGAGTCACTCCAGATATTCCACGATTACTTTCGGTTTTACTGAGTAACATGTATAAGAAATAGTTAAAAAAAATCTTCTGCAGCTTTTTAGTTGGAGATCTGTGTTACCAGTGGAAATGTATGACACATGATGCATTTTTACTACAGACAGCAGCTACAGCCACCAGCAAAAGTATCCGAGCACTAACAAAAATTCTTATACAAAAAAAGTACACTTAATACAGTTTTTTTAAATAAACCCTTGTTGAATCCTGTTCTTAGTCAGTCTAAGAACAAGATTCGACAAGGATTTATTAAAAAAAAAAAAAAACAGTGTTAAGTGTACTTTTTTTGCCTAGGAATTTTTGCTAGTGCTCGGCAGGGGTGAAAATTTTCCGTCTTTTGGCAGAACTCTTCAATCGGAAATTTTTTACAATAATCTGTATCCTATTTAATCAAAGGATATCACAGCAAAAATATAGTGCGACCACGTTTCCTAGGACTAGCAGTGAGGCCGAGTCCAAAAGTTTGGATGGATGCAAAATTGGCCGAGAGATAGTTATTTGGCATACATCCAGTTATTAGGTATTCCCATATCGCTTGTTTTCTCTCAGTCACCCCTATTTTAACACTGGACTCGTTCAATTCGCACTTGCGCAGAGGTTTCCATGGTCGCAAGAAATGTGGTTAAAGAATACACTCATTTTTTTAAATAAAAATAGTGGTGCCGATGACGATAACCACTCTCACCCCTGGTGCTCGGATACGTTTGCTGCCGATTGTATATAGTCCTAAAGCCGTCTCTAAGAATAGTAAACATCTTGTAGAGGGTTCCGATAGTCTTATAAAAGTGTTTCGAAATAAATGATCAATTTTTATGGTTTTAATTGGAGATATCTGAGAGATAATTCGAAGTTATTTTGTGCGAATACAGTCGGCAGCAAAAATATCCGAGCACTAGCAAAAATTCTTATATGAAAATGGTACATAAATAGATTCTTGTCGAATTCTGTTCTTAGTCAGTCGAAGAACAGGATTCGTCGAATTTATTTAACAAAACAGTATTAAGTGTACTTTTTTTAGATAAGTATTTTTGCTAGTGCTCGGATATTTTTGCTGCCGATTGTAGCTTCACATAAAAAATGTCGTTGTCTTGTCTTTATTTGCTTAAAATTTTTCTGCACGTATAATAACCTAAAAAAAAATAATGTGTCGTACGCTGACAAAAATAAGTTAAACTGGCTTTAAAAAGGACGTCCCAAAAAATGTGCTGCAAAACAGGAGCCATATATTATTCCATATTTTTTTTATGACACCCAAAAATTGTAAAATAATATACTACTGGTCATTAAAATTGCTACACCAAGAAGGAATAATAATAAAGAATGAAATTTGTTGGACACATTCATTATAGTAGGAGGAACAATTGATTAAAATTTCAGAAAATTTGGAGTAATATGTACTGATAAAAGAGTACATAAAGCAGCGACCTCTGTGAGCAATAACAGCATATATCTGCCTAGGCATTGAATCGAACAGCGATTGGATGACATGTACTGGTAGAGCACTTCATGAAGTTTTAACACGATGCTACAATTCATCGATGAAGCACTTCATGAAGTGCTCTAGCCGTACATGTCATCCAATCGCTATTCGATTCTATGCCTAGGCAGATAAGTGCTGTTATTGCTCACAGAGGTCACTTCTTTATGTACTGTTTTCTCAGTACATATTACTCCAAATTTCCTGAAATTTTAATCAATAGTTCTTTCTACTTTAATGTATGTGTCCAACAACTTTCATTCCGTTATTATTATTCCTTCTTGATGTAGCAATTTTAATGGCCAGTAGTGTATATGGGTTGCATTTAAATCAGAGTAGGGAATAAACGTAAAACTTTCTGCTGTTCGTAGGAGTAAGATTTTAAATGGACTCATAAACGTTGTAAAAGTAACAAGGTTAGTTATTGAAAAAAAAATTACTTGTTTCAATTAGGCAAAAGAATATCTGAGATGAACAGGGGTAAACAGTTGCATGTTTAGATGTATTTAATACCAGCAATTCTGCATCACCAATAAATCAAGTCAGTCAACAAGTTACTGAAAAATTTAGCTCTGACGTCATAGTCAAAACTTACAGTTTCTGAATAGTATAGGATTGTTTGTCACTCGGTCGAAACGACATTATACAGGAAGACATTCTCCAAGATAAATTGAATAAATTCTTGAAAACTATTCAAAAAGAAATATGTATACTTCTCTTAGTATATTTTACTTATGATTCAGCATCGTACTATATTTAAACAGACACGTAAAGCTATAAGACTGTAAAAAGTATAATTATGATTTATGATATTTAAAATTTTTGAAATTTGGGCAATAGAAGATTCCACCAAAAATCACAGAAACTGTTTTACAATGTGAGACATAGGGCTAAGAATCATAATAATGAAATAATTTACAGCATTATCTTTTCAAATAAAGATATTAAAATATTCATTAAACTAATACTTCTAATAGACCGTAATATATTCAAAATCGTTTGTAAGTGAAAGTACTCGACGAAGAAGTAGTGCTATTTCTATCATTTTCATACCATACTGTAGTAAAAAAGAGTAGCACATATCAGTTTCAAAATATTCGAAAAAAAATTTAAGGAAATAAAAGTTCGGACAGACTAATAGGCAGACAGACGATCTAAAGTTAAAAATACTTTTAAACTTAATTGCAATTGCTAAAAATGCTGTATGACAGTAATGTCATCCAATTTCCATAACCTGGTAATTGTCTTGATTAAAAACTTTATAAAAACCTAGTAAAACTAAGTGGGTCGCATAGTGTTAGCCTTAAAACTCTGAGGCAGCTAAAAATGTATTCTTCAACTTTTATAGCGTGAAATTTCCTTTGAAAGAATCTTGTAACCGTCCTACCTTATAAACTTCTACTTACAGTGTTGCCGCTTTACTGTACAACAAAAAACTATTGAATTAAATGAAAATAGCAAATTCCTGTAGCTTCGATGCTGCTGAAAACGAAAATGACAATTAAAAGAGACGATTAATTCTAGTTATTTATTTTTTTTTTTTTACAAAATTGATTGTGAAGAATAGTAATGCGATAAATATACCAGAATGAAACACCAATTCACACCAGTAAAAGCTAAGTGAAAAAATCGGATATATGGAAGATGTTACAATAGCTGCTGCTTGGTTCGGTTTTATAAATAAATATTTACATTTAATTGATTGTGATCATTTGTTTAATGTTTGGTTATATATATTTATTGTTTTTAGTATGTCTTTAGTTTGTATGAATTCTTCTGACCTGTTTTGATATGTTTGTTGAAACGTAAGCTCTCTGTAGACTGAAACAAGTTGTCACACCTCGAAATGATATGGTACTGATAAACTTCAGAAGAATGATCTCTGGCGTCATCTGCGCATGGGTGAAAAGGGTTGGTCCATTTATGAAATAGGAATGTCCGTAGTATCAATGATTCTACAGATAGCAAACGAAACAAGAGTAATAGAAAAGTTTCCACTCTCTCTTCCATTGCTGTCTTCCCTAGCGCGTGAGTAGAATCGTCCTGGCACTTTGCCAACAGGAGATCAATCTAACGCGGCCAGAGAGTATATCACGTTATTTTAGTGGTTGATTCGGAGATGAAGATAAATCATGGGAGTATAATATTGTTTCCAACATTTGTGACAGTAACTTGCAAAATTAAATTAATTGAAAAGATCCAAGGTGGCTACAGACCTGTCCTTTCCCCCTGCTTCTTCCATCAGTGTATATATATATATATATATATATGCAAAAAGTTATATGATGTAAAAACAATGCAAGAACAGGAAATTCAAACCAACATGAGGATAATCTTTTTGTGGAAAGTTGCGCATAATGCAGCATGAAAAATAATATTTTATAAATAAACAATGATACATGAAAAATTGATAGACCATTTTTTTTTTTTTTTTTTTTTTTTTAAGAAACAATTTTTTTTTCGATGATTTATTTCTACATAAGCCTGATTTTAGTGACCAGCTAATGATTGAATCTTCCACAGAGTAATTTTTTTAAACTCATCATTTCAAATAATGAAAGGGATACAGTGAAATTTCATCGTCGCTTTGGTTATTTGTCAATGACAATCAATTTTTCATCACAATCCATAGTAACAAAATTGTCAGCTCACTGGTTTTCAGTTACTAAATACCGAGTCCTAATCAAGGTTCAGGCATACATGTCTACAGTTATTCATAATTTATTTTAAATCATAGATCCCGTTTAAATGACCCTTAATGAGTCCATTAAACCTAATAAGATCGCCGGTGTAATGAATACAATTAAAAAATGATCATAGATCAGTAACCCAAATTAAAATTCAACTCAAATGCCACTCAACGCTCTTGGATGCTGCTGTTAATTTTATTTATTTCTCTTTATACGTATACATTAATCTGATTCAGAGTATAAAGAATATGAACCAGGAGATCACCCAAAATTTTTAATAATCTATATTTAATATAAAAAATACTATCAGTTTTTAAATATTCTTAAAGTGAAATTTTCATTTATTTCATTATTTTTTCTTTAATTTTAAATATTAAATTCGAACATAAAATTGTAGCATAACATTTTTTTAGTTTGGATTCCTATTTGAAATTCACAGTGTTTTACTACTAATTGTAGGTTCAAATATTTATTAATTACTTTTTACAAATTTAAATATTTCGTTTAATTAAAACGTATCTAAAATAATATATATATATATATATATTGAACTCTAATATTTATCTTATCTTTTTTAATTCCGATCTACTACAGCTTTCAGAAATTCAGTAAAATATATCATTATTTATCAAAATTTAATAAAACAGATCGTCAATCACAAGGTTATGATTAAATAACCTTCAGTAATATAAAGATAGTAATTAATGAAGTAGAATAATTTATTTAACACACTACTTCAAACCAAAATCGCACAAAAAAGCAAAGCATGCATCATCTTCAAGTTTTTTACGCACCTTATATACATTTTCTTCCGGCGATGGAGAAAAACTACTTCAGAATAATCGTGCAGTAAATTTTCTTTCAAAAGAAAGGATTCCGATATATCAAAGAAGAAGTGTAATAAGAAGTTTTGACGGTCTTGTCGATAACTACCATATATTAGGAAGAAATATGTATATAATTTTTTTTAAATCTTTATTTATAGAATTTATTAGGAAGAAATATTAATTATTACTTGCACCTGAGTAAATTAACCTGTTAACGCTCGAATTAATTTTGCAAAGTATTATTAGCTGATTATTTCACTTCTAAATTAATATAGAGAACTGACAGTAAAATATATTAACTTAAACAATTCTCCTAATAGCTTTAAATTTAAAGCCTATTCTCATTTATTGACGTTTAGTGTTCTAGCGAGAAAAATTCGAGCTAGAAAAACTTTAAGAAAACAGATTAATTTCCTATTATATTTTGACAAAAGTAAAGTATTATAATACACATTATTATTCAAATTGATTTAAATTAGTATACCTGCTCAAAAAGCAAATATAGGTGCGACGAATAAAAAATCATAAAATGGCTATCCAAATTATGAAATAATAATTAACAGTAGGCACATAAAACTTTCAGGGATCATTTAGAGTGCCGCTATAAACTGTCACTTAAAAAGCAGAAATCACTCCAAGAAACCACAAAAAATATACGTGCAATTTTATTAGCTGTCCTCAAGTGAGGACACTGTTCGCTAACAGGTTAAGTTTGCTTCTAAAATTTAATATAGGAAAATAAAAGGTTTACATTGAAAAGCATTTCACCTACATATAGCATAAAAACTATGACAGTTATTGCTATAATGAATAATAATAAAAAAAATAAATGTCAAACAAAGAAATTAGATTGCAAAAATCGCAATAGTTGTTTCGAGTTGAAATTAAATAAGCATTGCTCTTCTGTAAGTGAAAGAAGTAGGCACCAGTGCAGAATGAAATTCCATGCTTATTTGTGCCCTAGTTAGCAAAATTTTGATAGACTGACGAATTTTTTTGTAGCAAGTTTTGCGAAGATTAGAATGTAATTATACAGATTTAGCTTTGTGTTGTCGCTCTTCATCTAATTTTTGAATATTACCGGGAGTACAATTTACAATGAATTCCGAACCACTACAACTATTTATGACCTAACTGGGATTCGAGGCCGGTACCTGGTAGCTAGAAACCTTTGCGCTAGCCATCAGTTACCTGTTGGCCAGATGTACTGATATGCAAAATTTATTCTCCATTGGTAGTATGTAAGCAAAGGGGAATTTCACATCATGATCAGTTGGAGGCAGCACGAGTTGAACACTGAGAAAAAAAATATATAGCTTTCATCTAGAACGAATAAGTGGTGCTTTTCTAAATCCTAAACTAGAAATATAGATTTCAGAGCTATGAGTATAAGGCACGCCAATACACTGAGAAAAAATTCTATAATTGACATCTAGAATCTAAATTGTGACTCTAGAAAAAATAGTTCCATGTCATCCTTATCAATTTCTTATAAAAAAATTTCTAGTCCCCTTCGAAAGCGAATTCTAGAGACCTCTATTAGAATTCATGAGCGTTTGCCTATACTATCGAGGACAAATCTATTTGAAAATATCTAAAAATAAATGAGAATGCAAGAGGCGGATTTCAGCAGCTGCACTGCAAAAAATAAACCTGTAAAAGTACAGGAAAAATCTGGCAGCTGGGGTGCTAGTATTTCTCCGTTAAATATACAGTTTAAAACCGCAAAATTATATCACTGACATATATTTTACGCAGAAATCCTGTAAATCAAACAGGTTTTTTGTTAAAAATACAGTTTTATTCTGTATATTTGACGGAGAAATACTGGCACCCCAGCTGCCAGATTTTTCCTGTACTTTTAACAGATATATTTACAGTGTATAATCATGGTTTATGACCCAATTCTAGAAAATAAAGCGAGAATTTCTCGTAATACAGAAGATTCAGAATATTCAGAATATTGTTTCCCCATCTAGAAATGTGTAGACTAGAAATTCTCGATAATTTCATCTATTCAGTTTATTGGCGTGCCTTATGCGCATAGATCGGAAATCTATATTTCTAGTTTAAGGATTTAGAAAATGACCATTTATTCATTCTAGATGAAGGCGGTATATTTTTTTTTCTCAGTGCAAAAGAGATTCCTCCCCGTTTTGTAATTAAGCTTTTTACAAAATGGTGTCTTTTCACGGCATTACTCTACAGTAAGTACATTTGATATGCGTTACACTGAGAAAAAATTATGTGACTGACATCTAGATGAAGTTCTGACTGATGAAGTGACTGACTTCTATTCGTTCTAGATGTAGGCAAGGCGGTATATTTTTTTTTCATGCCGTCTGAAAACTCCCCAAATTTGTGAGCTTTCTGAAAGACTTACATACAAAGTAAGCATATATTTGGAAAGAGCAGAAAAAATCCTATCGGGTGACACCATTTACGTCAGGATACCTTAATTTGACGGCGAGCTACAAGCGCTAAAACATTGGCGAAGTTTAAAATCGAGTTGTCACCAAATTCTTTAACCGGCAATTCTGCAAACACCGTTCAAACTACAATCGGTCAAATTTACCAAAAACTTCTCCATTCCACAAGCTTTAGAATGAGCCCACAATAAAAAATATCGGTGTTCTAGTTCAGGAAAAATTTAGCCTTTTGATTGAAATACATCCATCATTGAACTCGACGTTCGTCGAGAAGGAGACTCATTGGGTGCCATGGTCGTTCCTGATTTCATGTCCGCCTTCAGCCCGCTGTTTTGTCAGATGCAAAAAAGAAAGTTTTAAAGACAAACAAGAAAAGTAGCAGTTTTATTAAGTTTACAAACACAATGGAATGCAAACAAAAGAAGTATGACGTTTTTCACGTATTTCACAAAGGAATGTACAAAAAAGAGTTCTATCACCTCCTTTCGTTTGGCAGATTATGTCAAACTCACCCTGTATATGTAAACAAAGACTACAAACATATACAAAGACTACAAATGTAAATAAGGATATAAATGTAAACAAAGACTATAAATTAAAAAATATCCTAAATGAAAACAAAAACACCAAATATAAACAAAAACCTAAATGTAATAAAAAAGACCTAAATGTAAACAGACTAGATATGTAAACAAAGATCTAAATGTAAACAAAGACTTCAATTTAAACAAACATCAGAAACGTAAAAATACCTAAACGTAAACTAGGCCTATAAATGAAAACAAAGACCCTAAGATAAACTAAGAGCCTAAATATAAATGAAGAACTAAACCTAAACAAAGACTTTATATCTAAACAAAGACTAGAAATGTAAACTAAAAGCCTAAATGTAAATAAACACTTAAATGTAAACAAAAGAATATAAATATAAACAAAAAACTTAAATGTAAATAAAGACCTAAATAAGTAATATGAACAAAAGACCTGTTAATAATAAAAGACTATACATGTAAAAAAAAGACCACAACTATAAACAAAGACCCTAATTGTAAATAAAGGCCTAAATATAAAAAAAAACTATAAATGCAAACATACACTTTATGTAAACAAAGGCAATAAATATAATCAAACACTGCATATATAAACAACGAATACAAATGTAAATAAGGACCTAAATGTAAAGAAAGACTCCAAATATGAAAAATGACCTAAATATAAAAAAGACCTAAAAGTAAACACACACTTTAAATGTAAAAAGGTTATAAATGTAACCAAAGATTTAAATGTAAGTACCAAAATGTAAACAAAGTCTATAAATGTAAACAAAGACACGAAATGTAAAAAAAGACTCAAAGCGTAAATAAAGACCAAATGTAAACAAAAGACCTAAATGTATACAAAAAACCAATTCTATAATTATAGACAGACTACAAATATAAACAAAGACCTCACATGTAAAAAACCTACCTGTTAATCGACTATAAACGTAAACAAAGACCTAAATGTAAACAAAGACGCTAGAAAAAAAAAATATCTAAATGCATTCAAAGACTATAAAGGGGAACAATAATCCTAAATGTAAACAAAAGCTCCAAATATAAACAAGGAACTAAACGTAAACAAAGACATAAATGTAAAAAAGACTCTATATATAAACAGACTATAAGTGTAATCGGAGGCCTAAATGTAAACAAAGGCTATGAAAGCATACAAAGAATCTAAATACAAACAGACCTAAAAGTAAACAAAGATTATAAATGCAAACAAAGACCTAAGTGGAAACAAATATATAAATGTAAATAGGGACTATAAATATGAACAAATACCATAAATGCAAACAGAGATCTAAATGCATAGAAAAACCCTTGATGTTAACAGAGATCTAAATGTAAACGGAGACTATAAATGTAAAACAGAGATCCTAAATGTATATAAAGGCCTTAATGAAAATAAAGTCTAAATTTAAACAAAGACCCTATATATAAACAAAAAGTATAATTGTAAACAAGGACTTTAAGTGTAAACAAAGACATAAACATAAACAAAGATAATAAATGTAAACAAAAGCTGTAAATGTAAACAAAGATTATAAAATTAACAGCTATAAATGTAAACAAAGATCCTAAATGTAAAGATCTATTTGTAAACAAAAACTACAAATATATACAAAGATACTAAATGTAAACAAAGAGAACAAATATAAACAAAGACACTCAATGTAAACAAAGACCTAAACATAAAGAGACACTAAATGTAAACAAAGACTATAAATGTAAACAAAGGTCCTAAATGTAAACAAAGATTATAAATGTAAACAAAGACCCTAAATTTAACAAAGACATTAAATGTATATAAAGAACTAAATGTAAAAAAAGACTCTAAGAATAAAAGTAAACAAAGATTATAAATTTAAACGTATAACCTAAAGGTAAAGAAAAATTATAAATAAAAAGAAAGACCCAAAACCTGAAACAAGACCTAAATATAAACAAGGACTATAAATTCAAACATAGACACTACATGTAAACAAAGGCAATAATTATAAACAAAGATTACAAATGTAAACAAGGACCAAAATGTAAACAAAGACTGAATGTAATCAAATAGACCAAAATGTAAACAAATATATAAAAAACCTAAAAGTAAATTAAGACCTTTGAGTTAAACAGACTATAAATGTAAATGTAAAAACAGACTTAAATGTAAACAAAATCTATAAATGTAGAGAACGACCCTAAATGAAAAAAAAATTATAAATGTAAGTACCAAAACTTAAATTAAGACTTAATTGTTAAAAGAGACCTAAATGTAAATAAGGATTATAAATGTAAACATAGACCTTATATGTGAAGAAAGAACTAAATGTAAAAAGACTATAATTGTAAACAAAGAAACTAAATAAAAACGAATACCATAAATGTAAACAAATAACCTAAATGTAAACAAAGAAAACAAATAAAAACAAAGACTGTAAATATAAACAAAGACTACAAGCATAAACAAAGACTATAATTTTAAGCAAGATCCTAAATGTAAACAAAATCACCAAATGTAAACAAGAATAATAACAAGTAAATGTAAACAAGAACCTAAAGGTAAATAGAGTCTCTTACTGTAAGCAAAGACCCTAAATGTAAACACAGACTGTAAACGACTCTAAAGATTATATATGTAAACAAAGACTATAAATGCAAACAAAGACTACAAACAAAATCAATGATTACAAAAGTAAATAAGGACCATAATGTAAACAAAGACTATAAACGTAAACAAAGATCCTAAATCAAAAAACTCCAAATATAAACAAAGAACTAAATGCAAATAAGAACATAAATGTTAAAAAAAAAACACTAAATGTAAACAAACAATAAATGTAAAAAGACCTAATCGTAAACAAATACCTTGAAGTAAACGAAGGCTATAAATGTAAACAAACACCCAAAATGTAAAAAGACCTAAATGTTAACGAAGATTGCATATGTAAAGAAAGACCCAAAATGTAAACAAAGACTACAAATACATACAAAGACTACAAATATAAACAAAGGCCATAAATGTAAACACATACTTAAATGTAAACAAAGACTAAAAGTTCTAAGAAATTCTATAAATATAGACAGACTACAATTAAAAACAAAGAACTCATATGTAATGAACCGTACTTTAAGCCGACTATACATGTAAACAAAGAATCTTAACCTAAAAAAGAACTAAATATAAACAAAGAAATTTAATACTAATAAAGTACTAAATGTAAACAAAGACCTTAGATGTAAACTAAGATCTAAAAGTAATCAAAGACTATAAATGTAAACACAGACTACAAACAAAGACTATAAATGTAAACACAGACTACAAACAAAGACTACAAATGTAAATGAGGACCTACATGGAAACAAAGAACTAAATGTAAACAAAGATCTAAACGCAAAAAAGACACTAAACACAAACAGTCTATAATTTTAAATGAACACCTAAATGTAAACAATGGCCATAAATGTAAAGAAACACTTTAACTATAAACAGACCTAAATGTAAAATAAAATTATAAATGTAAACAAAGACATAATGGAAACAAAGATCAAAATGTAAAGAAAGACTTTAGATGGAAACAAACAAATATCTAAATATAAACAAACACTATAAATGTACACAAAGACCCTAAACGTAAATGAAGATCTAAATATAAACGAAGTCTAAATTTAAAGGAAGAACCTAAATATTAAAAAAACTATAAATGTAAACAAAGATCCTAAATGTAAACAAAGACTTAAACGTGAACAAAGACTATAAATGTAAACAAAGACTATAAAAGTAAAGAGCTATAAATGTAAACAGGGATCCTAATTATAAATAAATACCTAAATGTAAACCAATACAACAAATATAAACAAAGACCTTGAATGTAAACAAACACATAATTGTAAACAAACCCTAAAAGTCTATAAATGTAAACAAAGACCCTAAATGGAAATAAAGAACTAAATGTAAAAAAAATAGAAATGTAAGCAAAGACCATAAGTGTAAATAAAGACTATAAATGTAAACAAAGAATCTAAATTTAAACAAAAACTCTAAAGCAAACAAAGACCTAAACGTAAACAAATGCCCTAAACGTAAACAAAGGCAATAAATGTAAACAAAGACACTAAATTAAATTAAGATTTAAATATTGATATAGACATAAATGTAAACAAGGATTACAAATAGGAAGAGAGACCCTAAATGTAAACAAAGTATTTTATATTTATAAACAAAGAGTTTAAATATAAATAAAGACCTAAATGTAAACAACGGCTGTATATGTAAACAGACTATAAATGTTAATAGACTACAAATGTAAATAAGCACTAAATGTAAACAAAGACTATGAATGTAAAAAGAGATCCTAAATGTAAACAAAACTCCAAATATATAAGCAAAGAACTAAATGTAAACAAAGATCTAAATATAAAAATAGACCCTAAATGCAAACAGACTATAAATTTAAACAAAGACTATAAATATAAGTAGACTTAAATGTAAAAAAAGACCCAATATGTAAACAAAGACATAAGATATATGCAACGAGCCTAAATGTAAACGAAGACAAGTATAAACAAAGACACTAAATGTAAACAAAGATGTATTTGTAAACAATCCCTAAATATAAACAAAGAATAAAACTATAAACAAAGACCCTAAATGTAAACAAAGACACTAAATGTAAATGAAGAACTAAATGTAAAAAAAGACTATAAATGTAAACAATGTCCGTAAGTGTAAATAAAGAGCTAAATGTAAACAAAGACCCTATATGCAAACAAACACATCAAATGTATACAACGGCCTAAATGTAAACAAAAACAATAAATATGAACAAAGACACTGAATGTAAACAGACCTAAATGTAAACAAAGACTAAAAATGTAAACAATGACTAAAAAGGTAAACAAAGATCCTAAACGTAAACAAACACACTAAATGTAAACAAAGACCGTAAGTCTAAACAATGATTCTAAAGCAAACAGACCTAAACGTAAAGAAAGGCCCTAAACATAAACAAAGGCTATAAACGTAAACAAAGACCCTAAATTTAAATGAAGATTTAAATGTTGATATAAACTTAAATGTAAAAAAAGATTACAAAAAGAAGAGAGAGCTTTAATGTAAACAAAGACCCTAAATGTAAACAAAGACTTTATGTTTGTAAACAAAAAGCGTAAATATAAAGACCTAAATGTAATCAACGGCTGTATAAGACACTGAATGTAAACAAAGGCATATTTGTAAAGAGACCCTAAATGTAAAAAAGAATAAAAATGTAAGCAAAGACCCTAAATTTAAACAAAGACACTAAATGTAAAAAAAAATTATAAATGTAAACAAAGACGGTAAGTTTAAATAAAGACCAAAATGTAAACAAAGACCCTATATGCAAACAAACACATAAATGTGTACAACGGGCCTAAATGTAAACAAAGACGACAAATATAAACAAAGACATTGAATGTAAACTGACCTAAATGTAAACAAAGACTAAAAATGTAACCAGACTAAAAATGTAAACAAAGACTATAAATGTAAACAAAGACTATAAATGTAAATAAAGACTACAAATATAAACAAACTGTAAAAGTAAACAAAAATTCTAAATGTAAACAAAGAACACAAATGCAAACAAAGACTCTAAATGTAAACAAAAACTACGAATGTAAAGGAAGTCTCTAAATGTAAACAAAGACTCTAAATGTAAAAAAAAACTACCAATGTGAACAAAGACTACAAATGTAAACGGAGACTCTAAATGCAAACAAAGACTAAATGTAAACAAAGACTACAAATGTAAACAAAGACCTGTTTGTAAGCAGACCCTAAATGTACACAAAGACTAAAAATGTAAACAAAGACCCTAAATGTAAAAATAGACACTAAATATAAATGAAGAACTAAATGTAAAAAAGACACTAAATATAAATGAAGAACTAAATGTAAAAAAAGACTATATTGTAAACATAGACCGTAAGAGTAAATAGAAACTATAAATGTAAACAAAGACTCTAAATGTAAGGAAAGACTCTAAAGCAAACAAAGGCCCTAAACGTAAACAAAGGCTATAAATGTAAACAAAGACACTAAATTTAAATGAAGATTTAAATGTTGACATAAACGTAAATGTAAACGAAGATTAGAAATAGGAAGAGAGAGAGTTAATGTAAACAAAGACTTTAAATGTAAGCAAAGACTTTTATATTTATAAACAAAAATGCTAAATACAAATAAAGACCTAAATGTAAACAACGGCTATATATGTAAACAAAGAGTATAAAGGTAAACAAAGACTGGAAATGTAAATAAGCACTAAATGTAAAAAGGTTATGAGTGTAAAAAAAGATCCTAAATGTAAGCAAAAACTCCAAATATAAACAAGGAATTAAATGTAAACATAGAACTAAATGTAAAAATAGACCCTTAATGCAAGCAGACTATAAATTTAAACATACCCTAAATGTAAATAGACCTAAATGTAAACAAATATTATGAATGTGTACAAAGAACCTGAATGTAAATAGGCCTAAATGTAAACAAAGATTATAAATATAAACAGACCCAAAATGTGAATAAAGACCTAAATGTAAAAAAAGAGCTAAATGTAAACAAGGACTATAAATACAATCAAATATCATAAATGTAAACAAAGTCAACAAACATAAACAATGATCCTAAATGTAAACAAAGACTATAAGTGTAAATAAAGACTATAAATATAAACAGACTACAAATATAATCAAAGACAGTAATTATAAAAAAAACCTAACTGTAAACAGACTATAAATTTAATGAAAGACCCTAACTGCAAACAAAGACCTAAATGTACACAAAGACTATATAAGTAAATAAAGACAATAAAAGTAAACAAAGACTAGAAAATTAATCAAAGACTACAAATGTAAATATGATCCTAAATATAAACAAAGACTGGAAATGCATACAATGACCCTTAATATAAACAAAACTGCAAACATAAACAAAAAACTAAACATAAACAAAGACCTAAATCTAAAAAAGACACTAAATGTAAACATACTATAAATGTAAGACATAAATGTAAACAAAGGCTATAAATGTAATCAAAGACTATAAATGTAAATTGACCTTTATGTAAACAAAGATTCAAAATGTAAACAGACCCAAAATGTAAATAAATACCTAAATGTAAACAAAGATCTATATGTAAACAAGGACAATAAATGTAAACAAAAACCCTACATGTAAACAAAGACTATAAGTGTAAATAAACACTACAAATATAAACAGACCAAAAAGATAATCAAAGTCCTAAAATTTAAACAAGTACCTAACTGTAAACAGACTATAAATCTAAGCCAAGACCCTAACTGCAAACAAAGAACGAAATGTTAACAAAGACCCTATATGTAAATAAAGACTACAATTGTAAACAAAGACCCTAAATTTAAATAAACACCTAAATGTAAATAAAGACCTAAACAAAGACCCTAAATGAAAACAAACACAATAAATGTAAACAAAGACCCCAAATGTAAACAAACATTCTATATGTAAACAATGACCAGAATGTAAAAAAACACCATAAATATAAATAAAGAGCGTGAGATTAAAAAAAGACCATGTAAACAAAGACCCTAAATGTAAACAAAGACAATGAAGAAAAAGAAAGACTATAAATGTAAACAAAGGTTTAAATGTAAAAGAAGACCTGGGCGTAAAAAAGGCTATAAATGTAAACAAAGACCCTAAATGCAAACAGACCTAAATGTAAACAAAGACTGTAAATGTAACTACAGGTTATCTATATTTAAATACTACAAATATAAGCAAAAACCTTAAATGTAAACAAAAAACTAACTGTAAGCAGACTATAAATGTAAACCAAGAGCCTAAATGCAATTTATGACCTAAATATAAACAAAGACCCAGAGGTAAAAAAGATCTAAATGTAACCAAAAATTACGAATGTAAACAGAGACCCTAAATGTAAACAAAGACAATGAAGAAAAAGAAAGACTATAAATGTAAACAAAGGTTTAAATGTAAAAGAAGACCTGGGCGTAAAAAAGGCTATAAATGCAAACAATGACCCTAAATGCAAACAGACCTAAATGTAAACAAAGACTGTAAATGTAACTACAGGTTATCTATATTTAAATACTACAAATATAAGCAAAAACCTTAAATGTAAACAAAAAACTAACTGTAAGCAGACTATAAATGTAAACCAAGAGCCTAAATGCAATTTATGACCTAAATGTAAACAAAGACCCAGAGGTAAAAAAGATCTAAATGTAACCAAAAATTACGAATGTAAACAAAGACCCTAAATGTAAACAAAGACAATGAAGAAAAAGAAAGACTATAAATGTAAACAAAGGTTTAAATGTAAAAGAAGACCTGGGCGTAAAAAAGGCTATAAATGCAAACAATGACCCTAAATGCAAACAGACCGAAATGTAAACAAAGACTGTAAATGTAACTACAGGTTATCTATATTTAAATACTACAAATATAAGCAAAAACCTTAAATGTAAACAAAAAACTAACTGTAAGCAGACTATAAATGTAAACCAAGAGCCTAAATGCAATTTATGACCTAAATGTAAACAAAGACCCAGAGGTAAAAAAGATCTAAATGTAACCAAAAATTACGAATGTAAACAAAGACCCTAAATGTAAACAAAGACAATGAAGAAAAAGAAAGACTATAAATGTAAACAAAGGTTTAAATGTAAAAGAAGACCTGGGCGTAAAAAAGGCTATAAATGCAAACAATGACCCTAAATGCAAACAGACCTAAATGTAAACAAAGACTGTAAATGTAACTACAGGTTATCTATATTTAAATACTACAAATATAAGCAAAAACCTTAAATGTAAACAAAAAACTAACTGTAAGCAAACTATAAATGTAAACCAAGAGCCTAAATGCAATTTATGACCTAAATGTAAACAAAGACCCAGAGGTAAAAAAGATCTAAATGTAACCAAAAATTACGAATGTAAACAAAGACACTTAATGTAAATAAATACCTAAATATATACAAAAACCCTAAATACAAACAAAAAATAGAAATGAAAACAAAGAAACTAAATGTAAGCAAAGACTTAAATGGGAACAAGGACTATAAATGTAGACAAAGGATCTAAATGTAAACAAAGGCTATAAATGTAAACAGCTATAAATTTAACAGAGATCTTAAATGCAAATAAATACCTAATTACAAACAAAGACTACAAATTTATACAAAGATCCTAGATGCAAACAAAGAACTAAATGTTAACAATGACCCTAAATGTAAAAGACATTATGGAAAAATGTAAACAAATACATTTAATTTAAACAAACACCTAATTGTAAATAAAGATGTAAATGTAAAGACCCTAATGTAAAAAAAGACTATAAATGTAGACAAAGACCCAATATGTAAACAAAGAAAACTAAGTAAAATTAAACTATAAATATAAACAAAGGTATTAAATGTAAACAAAGACTTAAGTTAAACAAAGACTCTAAACGTAATTTTTTTAAAAATATAAGCAAAGACCTTAAATATAAACATAGACTATAAATCTAAACAAAGACCCTAAATATAGACAACGATTATAAATGTAAACAAAGACAATAAATAAAAACCAAGTTTATAAATATAAACAAAGACCTAAATGTAAACGAAGTCTATAAAGGTAAACAAAGACCTAAATGTAAACAACTATAGTTGTAAACAAAGACCCCAAATGTAAATGAAGACCTAAATATTTATAAAGACACAAATGTAAACAAAGATTACAAATATAAATAAAGAGCTTAAATGTAAATAGAGTCTACCAATGTAAAGAAATACCCTACATTTAAACAAAGACTACAAATATAAAGAAAGAGCATAAATGTAAATAAAGACCTAAATGCAAACAAAGAGCCTAAATGTAAAGAAAGACCTAACTTTAAACAAAGTCTATAAAGATAAACAAAGAACTAAACATAAACAAAGCCTATGAATGTATATAAAGACCTTAAATGCAAATGAAGACCTAGATGTCAAATGTAATAGTCTATAAATATAAAGAAAGACTCTAAATGAAAACAAAAACTCCAAATAGAAACAAAAAACTAAATGTAAACAAAGATCTAAGTTAAAACAAGAATCTAAATGTAAACAGACTATAAATGTAAACAAAGACTATAAATGTAAACAAAGACTCGAGATATAAATAAACCTAAATGTAAACAAAGGTTTTAAATATAAAGAACCAAAATCTAAATAATGACCTAAGTGGAAACAAGGACTATAAATGTAAACAAAGTCCCTTAATGTAAACAAAGTCCTTAAATGCAAATTAAGATTATAAGTGTAAATAAAGACTATAAATATAAACAGACAACAAATATAATCAAAGACCTTAAATGTAAACAAAAACATAACTGTAAACAGACTATAAATGTAATTAAAGATCCTGGATGTAAACAATGATCTAAATGTAAACAAAGACTATAAATGTAAACAAAGACTACGAACATAATCAAAGGCTACAAATGTAAATAAAGACCTAAATGTACACAAAGACTATAAACATAAACAAAGGTACTATACAGTCGGTAACAAAAGTGTCCGAACACTAGCAAAAATTCCTATGTAAAAAAAGTACACTTCACGCGATTTTGTTAAATAAATCCTTGTCGAATCCTCTTCTTAGTCAGTCTAAGAACATGATTCGATAAGGATTTATTTAACAGAACCGTATGAAGTGTACATTTTTTACATAGAAATTTTTGCTAGTGTTCGGACACTTTTGTTACCGACTGTATATAAGCAAAAACTCGAAATATAAACAAAGAACTGAACGTAAACAAAAAGCTAAATTTAAAAAAATACTTTAAATGTAAACAGACTATAAATGTAAACAAGGACTTAAATGTAAACAAAGGCTAGAAATGTAAACAAAGACTCTAAATGTAAATAGACGTGAATGTAAACAAAGATTATAAATGTAAACAGAACCAAAATACAAATAAAGACCTAAATGTAAAGAAAGTCATAAATGTAAACATGGACTATAAATGCAAACAAAGACCCTAAATGTAAACAAAGACTACAAATATAAACATAGAGCGTGAATGTAAACAAAGACTATAAGTGTAAATGGAGACTGTAAATATAAACAGACTACAAATATAATCAAACACCTTAACCCTCTCAGCGTTTGACTCAATGTCACGTTTCTACTTCAAAAATAATCTCATTGTTAGGAGGAAGCTACCTTGAAAATCCCCTGTCATGTCCGTTGAAGTTACACCAAAAATTTTCGAACATTTTTCCCCCACAACTGGGGGTGTGTCCGTTCGAACAAAAGCCCTTTGTGACCGAAGATATTTCCAAACTGGGATTAGGAAGAGAATGTACATGTAGAAGAAACTGGATTGATATTTCAAAAACCTTTTGGAAATATAGCAACAGACTTTATCATTTCTATGCAAGAAACATGAGTTCAGAAAAATTAAAGCTGTAATTTGAAATAGCTTTAGCAGCGCAAAATTTAGTCTACATTGTATTTCCAATTCATAAATTTAAATTTCCATAACTTTTATTATCAGAAATCATAAATGATTAATTAATTATATGCAGCACAAACTATAAACACTTTGAAAGTAATATTTACTAATTTTATAGATATTTTAAATTAAAATGGTATGCAAAAATGAATTGTAAAACTTTCTTATTTATACAAATACCATAACAATAATAATAATAATTTATAAATGTTTTAAATTATTTTTTTATTTTATTTATTATTTTATTTATTATTATTATTATTATTATTATTATTATTATTTTGAATGAATGAATTAATTTATATGATATTTTACAGCTATCTTTATTCTCTTTAATTGCACTTTCTTTTAAAATTATAATAAAAATAAAAATGCTCTTGATATAAGGAACAGAAATAAATGTATATATTTCGATTTTATTTCTCAAAATTGTAACTATGTTAATCTACATTAATTAGTAAAGTTAATTTCAATGACAGCTTAATTTGGTTAATCAATAAATATATAATAAATAATGAAATATAATAAAATTAGCAAAATTATTAAGTAAAAAAAATATAAATATATGTTTTTTTTTTCTTTTCTTTTAATATTTTACTAATAACCAATTTACAAAGAAAATTTATTCCATTATATGAATTATTTCTTAACTATAACTACAATAACACAGCAACATACGTGATCAGACGCAGAAAGGAGCTCTCAAAAGTTCAACTACAACAAAAATAATAGTAAGGAAATGATAAAGAATTTCCTTAAAATAAATCGAAACATCAACACTTCAGTTAAATTACTAAAGGGAAAAAAAAATAAATAATAATAAATAGCTGTTTGGGAAAAGTATTAGACTATATTTCAACACAACTTTATTTGTTTGAAATTCATATTCCTTCATAAAACTAACTTATGGTGTGAAACTTTTTGAGTATATAGAAAATGATTATATTATGATTTGTTAAATTCACGTTTATATTTATGAATTTCCGTAATTAATGCATTCTGCATATCATTTTGTATATTACATATTTGTAAAAAATATATATGATAAATTGGAAACTTTTATAAAGGATATTATAGAATCAAATGAGCTATGTTTAGCACATAACTAAACGCTGAAAATCGTAGTAAAAATGATTTTTTTTTTTTTATTATTCATTAATTTTTTTTAACTATTAATAGCAAGTACTTCAAATTTTTATGACTTCACTTTCTCATCGCAAATAATACATATATTTTTTTTATATTTTAATTACATTTAATTTTTTTTTTTTTTTTTAACATGTCAAACCTATTTTTCCAAAAAATAAATAAATAAATAAATAAAATTTAGAGGATTGTCTGATGAAATAGAAAATAAGCTAATGACATTTTTTATTTTTCAGTGAGTATAACAGAATTCAAAAGGACATTCTTTCATGTCACCTTTTCTGAAATCTTTTCCCAAAAATCTCATGTCTTTATAGAAACAAAAAAAAAAAAAAAAAAAACATTTATTTTTTTGTCGTAAAAGCAAGCATAATTAGAAGTGTTTTTATGCCTTTGCAATAAAATTTAGTTGAAAGATTTGAAAAAAAAAAAAAAAAAAAAAAAAATCCAGCTTAATGCGCGCATTTTGTCATTTTATTCTCGAAAAACGTTTGTTTATTATAATTATTTAAATTAATTTAATTATCTATTTAAAAAAAAAAAAAAAAAAAACAGATATACCTGCAAGTTTTATACGTTTACGATTAAAAATGATTTCAGAAATAAATCAGGAAAGAAGAAGGAAAAAAAAAAAAAAACTCTGACATTTAGTCATGGCTAAAGAAAAATTGACCATTTTGTACTATATTTCGTTTTTACATATTTTGCTCTGACTTTGTAATTGCAAGAAATTTAGTTAATCTCTGTCAAGTGATTAAAAGAAATGAAAGAAAAAAGAGTATGCGATTAAAACTTAAGCTTTTGATTCTTACCGCTGGAATTCACAGTACACAGATTGTTATCTTTCTATTCAATAACTTTTAAAGCTCTGCAATGCATTTAGTTTAAATAATTCCTTCTGAAACAAATATTAGGTTACTCTGATTTTACAGGTATCAATAAGAATATATATATATATATATATATATATATATATATATATACTTTTTTTTTTTTTTTCAGAATTTTTATTCAAATTTGACAAAACATTTTTTTTTTTTTTAATTGGCAGTCTTTACATTTACAGTGCAATGTGCAAAATGTTTTTACCCTGTATAATACTCCTAATCCATTTTTAAAGTGATATCACTAACAAAGTTGGTTATGTTTCTTTGTCTAATCCGATTTGTGTACGATATCAGAGGGGTGGCATTTTCACAAATTTGCAATCCTCTCAAAATCTATCTACATCCAAATAACTTTTTTTTTTTTTTTTTTTTTTCGTAGTGCTATTTCTTTCAGACAATGACTATGAGTTGTCACCATATATTGTATTACACCTTCAATGAACGTGCAGATATTTTTGTTTTATTTAAAATACATAAAATTAAAAAATCGCCATCGTATCTGTTCGAATTACTAGATTTTATCAAAAATTCGAACACTTATTAATCAGGACCAAATATAGTTAGTGCTGTATTTTTTTTATTCAATCGGATATTGATTCGAAAGATATTAAATAAAAACCACGTTACAACTTTAAAATCAAAAAGAAAAAAAATACTGATTTCAAACATAAATAAATGAAGAAGTAAAAATATTTATTTTTATGTCGGGAAAAGCAAAAAGGAGGGGGGGGGGGAACCTGCAAGCATATTTCTTTTTTAAATAATTAAAATAAAAGTGAGAAGAATCATGCTAAAGAAATGAGACAGTATAGAATGGTACACATGCATTATTATTATTATTATTATTATTATTATTATTTATATACTAGCAGGCTACGCCTGCTACGCTGGTCACTATTTTTAAATGAATCCCAATAATTAATGAATTCTCCAAATTGCATTAATTTTTATCATGTGATAAAAAAGAGAAAAAAAAATTCTGATCGGGAAATATGTCGTACCGGATCCCCACTGCCTTCAGCAGCGTAGACCCGTGCGCTGCGTGCACGTATTTCTTCACCATCCTTATGACTTCTCAAAAATCCGTGTTATTACTCATAAACTTTCATTCTTAAGAAAATGAATAAAAAAATATATCAATTAGCATCGGGTAAAAACTCACACCAGGACCACATTGCCTTCGGCAGCGCAGACGCATGCGCTCTGCGCGCGCACGTTTGAGGATATACGTGCGCTGTACACGCATATTCCTTCTCAACTCAAACTTTTATTATTAAGAAAATAAAATTAAATTTTTTTTTTTATCATCGGGTAAAAACTCGCACCGGGTCCCAAACCCATGCGCGCTGCGGGCGCACATGTTAAAATATATGTGCGGTGCGCGCACATATTCCTTCTGAAATCAAACTCTTATTCTTAAGAAAAGAAAATTAAAAACATCATTTCTCATCAGGTAAATTGTCGGACCGGGTCCCCACTGCCTTCGGTAGCGCAGAATTCCTTCCTCCCACCCTTCCAGCCCCTCCTAATTATCTTACATATACCAATTTTGAACGGTCTTACTCAATTAGCTGAGATGCAAAAGAAAACCTGATCATGTCACCTTAAAATTGTAAATGAGGTGAAAATTCGAATTCCACTTTCGATAATATAAAAGAACTTTAAAATATCTTTCGAATGATGTATTAGAAATAATTTAATCATAATTAGAATTTGAAATATTGAAATTTAAAAATATTACAGCGCCACCTGGCGGTAGAAATTTCTGTAATCTATTGTTTCATTCCAGATCAACAAAGCTTTCAAATGATGTATTACTCATGAAATTATTTTAATTAGTAGATGAGATACAAAAGAAAACCTAATCAGGACACATCAAAACGTGTAAATCGTGTGAAATCTCGAATTCCATTTTCGATAATGTAAAAGTACTTTAAAATGTGTATCAACTCAACAAAGCTTTCAAATGATGTATTGCTTATGAAATTTTTTTAATTAATAACCGAGATATAAAAGAAAACTGATTCAGGACACCTCAAAACGTGTAAATCTGGTGAAAACTTTCGATAATTTAAAAGAACTTTAGAATATCTTTCCAATGATGTATTAAAAATAATTTAATCATAATTAGAAATTGAAATATTGAAATTTTAAAATATTGAAGCGCCATTTGGCGGTACAAATTTCTGTATTCCACTGTTCGATTCCAAATCAAAAAAGCTTTCTAATGATGTATTACTTATGAAATTATTTTAATTAGTAGCTGAGATACAAAAGAAAACTGATTCAGGACACCTCAAAACGTGTATATCTGGTGAAAACTTTCGATATTTTAAAATAACTTTAAAATATCTTTCGAATGATGTATTAAAAATAATTTAATTAGAATTTGAAATATCGAAATTTTAAAATATCTGGCGGTAGAAATTTCTGTAATCTACTGTTCAATTCCAAATCAACAAAGCTTTCAAATAATGTGTTACTTATGAAATTATTTTAATTAGTAGCTGAGATACAAAAGAAAACCTAATCAGGACATTCCCGAAACCTATATATACCACTGTAGTCGGGTAATGGAAGTAAAAAGAAAAATAAAAAGTATTTTTTAGTTCCTTCAAATGTATTTTGTTGCTATGGAAACTCCTATCTTCTATTGAAAGATAGATTACGTGTTAGAATAAAATTTAATTTACAATTAAAATGTAACTGCTTTGTTTATTAATGAAAATTGATGAAATTTTAACTGCAGGTTGGTTTTGTGCTGAATAGGTTGTATATTAAGTGTTGTGTACGAAAGAGAAAATTTGAAGCACTTTGAAATTTGCAATTTTTAACCCCAGTTAAAGATCATGTGGCATTAATGACTTTCACGTGTTTTGCTTCCGATAGAGGCAGCCGTTAAAATCGTCTGCTGAATGTGCCTCTTTTTAAGCAATAAGGATTTTTGGTCATTTTTCGATCGACATGGGTCAACATTTTAATTAATATCTCCGAAACTAATTAAGATTTTTAAATTATGTTTCGAGGAAAACATCGGAAAGGCTCCAGAGCATCCGTATGTGAATTCTTGTACTTCTGCGTTCAATAGGGGCTGTACGTATAAAAGAACAGACAGACAGACAGACAAACCTTTCCATTTATTATTATAAAAAAGATGTTGAACATAATTATAAGGAAAGTATGTTTGCATTTATTTATAATTTTTAAAGAAAGATATAACATAATTAGTTAATTGAGAAACTTATTTAAAAATATTTATATAATTAACATTTTTAAATTATTGAAAGGAAAGTTTCTAAAATATTGATGGCAACATTTAATACATTAAAATAAATGCGAAAGTCTTAAATTTAATAAAAGAAATGGAAATTTCTGAAAATAAACAAATTTTATGAAAATAAACATTTCTGAAAATAAACATTTACAAAAGTTTCCTAAAATATTAGAAATAAGAAAATTTTGAAAAATTATGGCTAGCTTCAAGAAAAATGTAATAATTTTTTTCAAAATATTAAAGGTTGAGTAGTTTCTTTTTGTCTAGGCGTAACTATACCTTCGTGAAGTTTAGATACTTTTCAATTATTATTTATTTTTTATCTATTGATTGATTCGTTTTCATTATTCTGACGACAATTTTCAAAACTTTCTTTGTTTTCCACTTTTTAGGGTTCCTCTAAAAACGTATTCTACTTAAAATATCACTTTTTTTTTCTTCTTTTATTTTAACTTTTTAATTGTGTAACTTATGTTACATAGCTAAAAATCTATCTTAGCTGTGTAACTCCGGAACCTTTTAGAAAATTCTGAAAATTTTTTGAAAACTAAATTTTTCTAGAATGTTCCATGAAATTTCTAGATGTTTTCACGGAGGCTCCATGAAGTTTCTAGAAGATTTCATGAAGTTTCTAAATATTTCAATGAAGTTTCTAGAAGATTCATGAAATATCTAGAAGATTTCATGAAGTTTCTAGAAAATTCCAAGAGGGGCCAGCAGTTGAGTGGTCCTGCGCTCAAAACTGGTAGACAGAAAGTGCTGGGTTTGATCCAAAGTCCCGCTCATCGACTAGTCGTTCGGAGTTATCCATGATTTTCTCTGAAACTCGCGTAAATACGGGTTAGGACCCCTTAGGAAGACCACTATGAAGGGCATTCCAATTACATGTCTAGGACCCTAGTGCAGTCAATCTGCCTTAAGCTTACAACAAAAACTATAACGTTCCTTGAAAATTCTATATTTAATTTATATTAAAGAAAATTTCAGATAGACAAACCGATTAAATATAAAAACATTCTAATAAAGTTCTTATTATAACAGATATATTTTATGTTTTTTTTTTTTTTTTTTTTTTTTTTTTTTTCAGTGTAGTATACTTAATTCAACTATTCCTTCAATATATTATAGGCATTTTTTAGCGTATTTCTTATGGGATAAGAAAAGGGAAAATAAAAAATAATAAATCTTTCAGCTGAAGAATTATTTAATGGTACTGTTATGATTATGATATTTTAAAATTATTTATAACCCTTTGCCGGTCCTATTTAATACCACTCCTCTTACCAGTGTTGACAAATTCAGGGATATTTTTATTCAATATCCACCACAAAATTTTAACTCTAACGGTTGCTTAATCCCTTCGAAGGTAATTCGTTCATTCTCTATATCAAATGCTATTGCTCAGAATTATTTATGATAGTTGAATAAAGGTGTTACTAAATTTGGCGACAATGTTTACAGCACTTAGGAGCGTCTGGGCTGGCAAAGGGTTAAATTTAGAAAAGCAAATTTTAATCTAAGTTACAAAGTAATAAATGTTTGCCATGTAGGATTAAATCATTTTATGTTTCGAAAAAAAAAAAAAAAAAAAAAAAAAAAAAAAAAAGTAATAATTTATTTGTCACATTTCTTACATCTCACAATCAAATTATAATTTATTTATTTATTTATTTATTATTATTATTTAATTCATATTCACATTTAGCAATGATTACTATTCAATTTAATTATTTTTATTTATTTAATTGTATTTATAGAAATAATATTGTTATATAGTGAAAATAATTAAAGTTGTTATTTTAATTATAAATGTAATTAAAATTTATTTTTATTTATATATTTATAATACAATTAATAGCAGTATAATTGTAATTTTTTGCACATGCAATTTTATTATCAGAAAGCAAAATCTAGAAAAAACGTGTAATCATGTCCCACTAATACATAGTGCCAATACTAAAATGTTTAATAGAAGCTGGTATATAGTTATCTGTAAAATTACACTTCTTGAATAAGAGCAGAGCTACTTGTTGTTCTATAAAAAACCAAATTGAAATGTCTGGATAAGATACTGACGGTAGTGGGGACCTTGGCAACGCAGTACCGGCGAGGAACACTGTCGAATGTAGCGAATACCTGAAGCAAAATTTATTTTTGTATTTTATTTTATTTTATTTTATTTTTAGTACGATAGGACTATTTGTTTCAGACACCGATTTTGTGCTGTCGCCTTTTATTTTATTGCACCTTGATATGTATATTAAGATTTAGATAATATTTAATTGAGAAAATAAAACGTGCGCATGTAGATTGAAATTAAAAAGTACTGGATATTTTAATTTCAATTTATAGAGATGTCAACGATATTGAAAAAAACTATTTTGGCCATTTTCTTTCGTTTAATAAACAGAATGAAAAACGGATAATATTTTATCTGGAAATATTTTGTCTATTTAGACCAATAATTCCCCCCCCCCTCTCCTCTGGCATTAAGTTAAAAAAATAATTAAATAAAATTGAAAAAATTCTGCTAAAGCAATGGAGCAGCTTGAACCTCTTGGCAAAATTTGAAATTTATCGCCAAAATAGCTCGGTCGCTTCTCACCAAGATGTTTACTTACGTAATTGCGATACCCATTTTAGTTTATCGTCAAAATGAAAACAAAAATATAAAAACTGCCAAGGGGCTCCTGTGCTAAAGCTGTACTAAAGTAATTTTAAGAAATGAATATAGTAACCGTTGCTAGGGAATGAAAGAGTTCCTGCATGTCTTTATATGAAAAATGTGACTAAAATAAGTTTTTCTAGATTAGAAACACATCTGACTTATCCTCTTTTTATCGAAGATTACTTTTCATTGCTAACCTTCACTTCGTCCGTGAGAAAATATGACAGAAACGTGATTTTCTTAGAAACTACTTGAATGATTTTGATAAAAATTCAGATTTAAGAATATTTTGAGTTTACAATTTAATCTGAATTGTGCTCTTCTTCAGTAAAATTAGCGTTCACGGGAAACCCGCGTTTTGTCAGGGGGAAAAAAAAGTAGCTAAGACTGCGTTTTCTTCGAAAATACTTGAAAGATTAGAAAAAAAAAAGATAGAGTTTATGTGTTTTTTCGACGATATTTTGATATTAAATATTTTGATCTTCAGGAATTATCGTTCACTGGTAATTCGCACTAAATCCGGAAAAAATATGACAGAAATTTGGTTTTGTTGAAAATCGCTAGAACAATTTAAATATATATATATATATAATATATAGATAGTGTTAGAGATTTTTTTGAGACGTAAAATATATCTGATTATTAGGTAACAGATTTAAATATTAGTAAACGCAAAACCTAGAAGAATATTTTCTAGGAAATTGCTAGATTTAGGGGTTTCCGATGATAGTTCGATTTGAATTTGCCTTATCTCCATGAAAATTAGATTTCACTGGTAGCCAGCGCTCCCCCGAAACAAATATATATATATATATATATTGGGGGGGGGAGAGGGGGTTGGGGGTTTTATTTCATTTTATTCATTGATAATTTATTCCTATATTTAAGTTTTGCATTTTTTTTTTGTAGCAATTCTGCGCATTGGCTTGCAATTCTCTTTTTTTGTTTTTCTTATCTGTAAACTCATAAATTCGTTAAAATAGTTACCTTTATATATATAATACATATACTATGAATAATTTTTACAATGAAACCAAGTAAACTGTAATTTAGGTACTGAATATAAAAAGAGAAAAACCTGTTTCAGGATATTAAAATGCTTTACATTAATATGTAATTAAAACACTGTTTTATGCAGTTAGTTCATAAATAATAAGAATAATAACAATAATAATAAAGCTGCTGATTTAACAAATAATTGTCATTATTTTATTCTAAAAATAATGTCTTTTATTATTAATTTTAAGATTCCTATGAAAAAAAATCGTCATCTAAAAGATATAATTTAAATTGAAAAATTAAAAAGGTTTTATGCGAAGTTTTGTTTAGGCAAGCAGTATTTTAACTGATTTTACAAATTATCAACAGCTCTTCTTGAACATTTTTCACTATTCTATTCTTTTGTTATCAACCCTCTCTTTCAACAAAGAAGCATATCAACTGTCAGCTTACCTTATCGTCATTGTCCGCCCCTTGTTGGTAAAAGGGGGAAGGGTCAGTTACAAGTTTCCGTCTCTAACGATTTTGGAGTAGTTATTTAGAGTTACAAGAATCAGGTTCGCACGATTTAGAGAGAGATTTCTTACATTACAAGAATCAGTCTCAAACCGTTTTGAGGGAGTTTGTTCGTGTTACAAAATTCCGGTTCAAACGCTGAGAGGGTTAAATGTAAACAAAAATCTAACAGTAAAAAGGCTGTAAATGTAAACAAAGACCCTAAATGTAAACAAATAATATAAGTGTAAACAAAGACTATAAATAATGACAGACTACAAATATAAACAAAGACCTTAAATGTAAAAAAAAAAAAAAAAAAAAAAAAAAAAAAAACTATCTGTAAACAGACTATAAAGGTAAACCAAGACCCTAAATGCAAACAAAGACCTACATCATGCCCTGTTAATACAGTTTGTCACAGTGCGTCATGAAACATTAAGGTTTAGATTTAGATTTGAAGTTTCGTTGAACGGTGACATTAATGCTCATTACATAACTTTAATATAGCGTTGCAAATAAGTCTGAACAGTGAAAAAGTAGTTATAACAACGTTATAACAACGTTATGTGCTACTGGGGTAATGTTGATTCTGACAACAATGAATCAGCAATGACTGAACCAATTCAATCAACAATGATTGAACCGGGATTTGAACGCGAAATCTTGCAACTGATTGACAGAGCACTAACCAATTGGCTATTTTATGGTCTGAAATATCATAAATATATGTTAGCAACACGTAAGACTTAAAGGCTAATGCACCTCGTCACAATTTTTTATGTAATTTGCACGAAATTCGCTGGCATATCCACTAATAATAAATTGTATATCATAAGGCCAGCAATATATCGTGGTAAAGTGATAACAATATAATGTATCGTGAAATATAAAACAGTTTGTCTGAAAGCATCTTCGAATATTTGGAAAATTTGCTAAAATAATCGCTACAGACGAATTTTTTTTTATTATAAAATAGACAAAATTTTGTAGAAAAAGGCCCCATTTTATCATATTATAGTTTGTCTCAGCGATAAAACATATGTGGGAAACGTTATAACATTTTAACAAATAAAAATAATTTTTATCATCATGCGGGTATTCTCGTAATAAAAATAGCTTAAATTTAATGCACCATCCAAGTCGATACAGATTGTCACAGAGAGTCGGGAAATATCACAAAAATAAAATTATCATAATGAATGAGAACAACTTCTTTATTATAAAACGGCAAATATTTTGTAAAAAAAGTGACTTCTATTCAATGCATTATGTAGGTTATTTTTCTGTTTTTACTGTATGTTATCAAACATCTGAGAAATTTTCTAGTTTAATCCCTAAAGACGTTGAGATTACAATTAGCTAGCCAAAATGTACCACAAAATCTCACTAGAAACATTGCTCTTTGCATAACTTATTTATATTTTATAGGTTTTGAAAATTTCTTTATCACAAAGCAAATATTCAGGCTACTTTTTTGACAAAGGTTTTCTCTTCGGTGACTCCTTCTATAGAAGTTCAAACTTTAAAGGAAACTATCTAATGATATGTATTTTCCGCTTTAAAAGGTATTCATTTTAAATACTTCCTTTAAAAGTTTAATAGCAATAAAGATATAAATATACTAAAAGAAAATCAATATAAATGCTATATTTATGGTGGGACTTCATAATGAATTTAACTACATATTCTTTTAATGGTACTATAAGCAAGCGAAGTGATGACGTCACTGGCCGTTCGTGGATGCAAGAAAAATATTTCCTATGTTAAACGCTCATTGAATTTTTTGTAAAAAAATATTAAAAATCGAGGAAAATTATTTCCCGATTTTAATCCCAATATTTAGGTATAGATATGTATTAGTTATCATGTGTATGCGTCAGATTAAGTTGTTTTTATTGTAAAATTGATAAAATTTGAATTTTAAATTTCAAAATTCTAGGGAAAAAAAGGCAAACTTCCATATACGATTGAAAACATAAACATTTCATTTCAAAGGATGATATTTACACAATATATATCCAACCAATATACTAATTTAAAGGAAAATGATAAATATTCTATCATAATTTGATGTCAAATTTATTTTCAAATGTCTAAATTAAAGTATCTGATATAAGATACTAATATGTTGCAGCGGAATAGATTTGATAGCGGTCATCCTTGGCAGAAAAAAAAATATCGTCAAATTATTTGGCGAAAATTATTTAATTCCTTTCAAAAATCATGGTTATTTTAACAACTTAAGAGAGTAATGAATAATATGAAAGAATATTTCGTACAATACATATTACGAAAATATACATCTGGTATGTATATTTTCGTATTACGTTTTTGATCGCCAAATACAAAAACGCCAAGGACAACAGAGTTTTGAAATTTAAAATTAAAATTTTGTCAATTTGACAGCAAAATAACTCAATCTAACACATGCACATGATAACTAATACATGTATATACCCAAATATGGGGATTAAAATCGGGAAATAATATTCCTCGATTTTTTATAATTTTTTACAAAAACTCCAATGAGCGATTAACATAAGAAATCATTTTCTTGCATGCACGGACGGTCAGTGACGTCACACTTAGCTTGCGTATTGTGAAATAATAATAATAATAAAAAAAATATCGCAAAAGACTTTTTAATTTATCGCCATTTTTTTTTTCAACAACGCTTGAGAAAAAATATGAAAATTTACTTCGAAAGAGATTTAGAATGTGTATGAAAAAGATTTCTTTTTGTTACAAACACCCTGCTCATTTTATATAGATTCAAAAATTCTATTTAAAGTTAAAGAAGTATTTTAAAAGGTTCTGAATAAGAAACTTTTACCTCTTTTTTTTTTTTTTTTTTAAATTCCTGCCACAAAAGAAAACAAAATGTACGTATTGGGCGGTATTAAATGAGAAGCAAAGGAATGAATATATTTTTTTCATGGAACATATTTTCTAAATAATATTTGGAATATTATTTTATTTTTCAGTTCTTTAGAAATTTTAAGGCGTTACATCTATTAAGACATCAAAAAATTAATGCATGTAAAACTAATTGAATGAATAAGAATTTCACTCTAAGATCTGTTTACCAACCTTCAATGATAAACCATTTTGTATGTTAAAACGTACCTTTAGGGTACATTATAACAGTCCTGTCTAGTGGGTCGTATTGCATGTATGTATGTGTGTATTATGTATATATATATATATATATATATATATATATATATATATATATATATATATATATATATATATATATATATAATAATAATAATATAGTACATATATATGTATATACATGTATATGTGTATATATGTATATATACAAATATATACTCGAAAGAGAAGTGTTATTCTGAAACAGAATGCATTTATATTAAATTTATTCTTAATTATAAATTGACAGTATAACAGTCCAACGTTTATGCATAAATAAATCTAATAAGAAGAATCAATAAAACGACCAAATAATAGTTTATTAACAATAAGCATTGTGAAGTTTGTTCCGCTACTTCGAAGCCATTTTAATTCCGAAGAGTCTCCGAATTTTTTATATGTTAAACAAAGATATAAAATTAGAAATTTTGAGAATTTCTTCGCGGCTGCAAAATTGTACACGGTAGGCTGCAATCTGGCCAACCCTACTTTATAGGATTTGAAGAAAAGCAGTAAAACCAATCCGACTACTCCACTGTTTCTGATCAACCGCAAACCTACAGTCTTTAATGAATTTATTAATATTAATTTCTTGCTTATTAAGTAAGGCCAATTTCTTTTTTCAATTCCTACTATTAGTTCACATTATCCCTATATATATCTTGTACAAATTTTGCGATTTTTAACTAACTTCCCGACTAGCTAGAAATTTGAAACTTTCAGGATTACTGAGAACATGGTGGCAACGCAATAAATACTTCGAAGTCTGATTTTCGAATTTTTTATTAGTTTTGTTATAATTAATTAAAATATGAAAATAATGACATTCTAATAGCGTTTATATAGCAATTAAAATATTAGATATAATTTAGTTGTTGCCAAAAAAAAAAAAAATTACGAGTTAATTTTCTTTCGACATAAAAATAAATACATTTAATTAAACGTGAATATTAAAAAACTCTAAAAAGTTAAATTATGCATTTCACAAAAATTGACATCATTGTCACATTAAAAATTTTATGCACATTGATCAGAGCTGTATAATTCATCAGAAAGTTTAAAACATGGTATATAAAAAGGTTTTTTTTTTTATCTTATAATTATTTTTCTTTCATTTTGCAGGCGCGCTATTTATTTCCAAATTAAAAAAAAAAAAAAAAAAAAAAAAAAAAAAAAATTCGATAGTGTTTGTAAGTAGAAATTGATTTAAAATTTTTTTCCTTTATATTACTTGTTTACGTTCTGTTACAAACAATGGAAGAAAAGGTTGGATTTATAAAAAAAAAAATCGGCTTCAGGTTTATGATAGTTTCGTAGCATTCATAAGGTCCGCCATAATATTAGTTACTCTAGTGGAATCGTTTAAAGACACATCGCTCGAGGGGGGGGGGGGGGGAGAATCATGAATGAATTTATATTTCGATCACTCTAATCCTAATGATGCAAAACTTCCAGTGTATGTAGAGATTTTAATCATTTAAAAATTTTTAAAGACAGAAACATCGACGAGAGAATGGAGTGATTTTAACTAAAAGGAAAAACTGGAGTGATTTTAACTAAAAGGGTTCCCTTGCGGGAAAACACTTCTCTTCCAGGGCTCTCTCTCTCTCTTATAACGTAAAAGAAAAGGGGATAATAGTTTAAACCCGAGCAAATAAGCTGACTATTAACGAATAGAAAAAAGTAGGAATGATATCCTATAATTCTGTGTAAGTATTATGTTTGTATAAATACCTAAAAAAAGGTTTTTGAATAAGGTCTATTGTGTCTGTCTCTTAACTTAGTTTAGAACTGTATTCTTCTCTTGTTATTACAATTCTGGACATAAATTATCAGTTATTTAACCAAAGAATTCTCTACTTTCCTTTTTCCAATTAAGGTTAGTTGTGCCTATTACAAGCCAAAAATGTACAAATATCCAACATGATAAATAAAAAAATATTATAAAAATTCAAATATATTTGGTGCAGCATTTTTACTGGTAAACTAATTGGATTATAACGATTATACAACTAGTGTTCGTTTATTATTAATAAGGAAACATATTTTCTTTTATAAATTATACGGAAAAACAAAAAACACAATTTATTATATCTTGAACAAATGAATATGATTTCTGCACACTGAGAAAAAAAAATATACCGCCTTCCTCTAGAATTAATAAGTGGCCATTTTCTAAATCCCTTAACTAGAAATATAGATTTTCGAGCTATGCACATAAGGCACGCCTAAAAACTGAATAGACGAAATAATCGAGAATTTCTAGTGTACACATTTCTAGATGGTGAAACAACATTCTGAATACTCTAAATATTCAGAATCATTTATATTGCGCGAAATTCTCGCTTAATTTTCTAGAATTGGGTAAAATACCAAGATTATAGTTGCAGAAACCCGCCTCCTGTAGTCTCATTTATTTGCTGAGAATATAGGAAAACGCTCTGGAATTCTAATAGGGGCATCTAGAACTCGCTTTTCAAGGGGACTAGGAATTTATAAGGATGAGATGGAATTATTTTTTCTAGAGCCACAATTTAGATTCTAGATGTCAGTTACAGAATTTTTTCTCAGTGTTGTGTCTGTCTCTTAATTTAGTTTAAAACTGTATTCTTCTCTTGTTATTACAATTCTGGACATAATTTATCAGTTATCTACCAAAGAATCCTCTACTTTCCTTTTTCCAATTAAGGTTAGTAGTGCCTAATACAAGCCAAAAGTGTACAAATATCCAACATGATAAGTAAATATATCATAAATATTCAAATATATTTGGTGCAGCATTTTTACTGATAAACTAATTGGATTACAACGAATATAAATATAACCAGTGTTCGTTTATTATTGATAAGGAAACATATTTTATTTTATAAATTATACGGAAAAATAAATAACACAATTTATTATATCTTGAACAAATGAATATGATTTTTGCACACTGAGAAAAAAAAATATACCGCCTTCCTCTAGAATTAATAAGTGGCCATTTTCTAAATCCCTTAACTAGAAATATAGATTTTCGAGCTATGCACATAAGGCACGCCTATAAACTGAATAGACGAAATAATCGAGAATTTCTAGTGTACACATTTCTAGATGGTGAAACAACATTCTGAATACTCTAAATATTCAGAATCATTTACATTGCGCGAAATTCTCGCTTTTTTTTCTAGAATTGGGTAAAATACCAAGATTATAGTTGCAGAAACCCGCCTCCTGTAGTCTCATTTATTTGCTGAGAATATAGGAAAACGCTCTAGAATTCTAATAGGGGCATCTAGAACTCGCTTTTCAAGGGGACTAGGAATTTATAAGGATGACATGGAATTATTTTTTCTAGAGCCACAATTTAGATTCTAGATGTCAGTTACAGAATTTTTTCTCAGTGTTGTGTCTGTCTATTAATTTAGTTTAAAACTGTATTCTTCTCTTGTTATCACAATTCTGGACATAAATTATAATTATCTACCAAAGAATCCTCTACTTTCCTTTTTCCAATTAAGGTTAGTAGTGCCTAATACAAGCCAAAAATGTACAAATATCCAACATGATAAGTAAAAAATATCATAAATATTCAAATATATTTGGTGCAGCATTTTTACTGGTAAACTAATTGGATTACAACGAATATAAATATAACCAGTGTTCGTTTCTTATTGATAAGGAAACACATTTCCTCTTATAAATTATACGGAAAAATAAAAAACACAATTTATTATATATTGAACAAATGAATATAATTTTTGGATGATTCAAACATATTTTAAAGTGTACATTTTATACTTAAGGAAAAGCATAAATTCTATCAGACTAGAAAATAGCATCTTCGAAAAAATATATATTCGAAATTTAACTATAAGGAATTTTTTTTTACGTGACGAGAAAATAAAAAAATGTAAAGAATGTATTTTGAAATTCCTTTTGAGGTTTTTCAAGAAATATATATACTATGATTTTCCTCTTATATTCAAAGATTCTATTTTGAAGTGAAATAGAAGGTTTGAAAATGTTAAAGGAAAGGTAAAGCTTTTTAAACGCAACTTAAAATTTTTGAATATATTTTTTTTTTCAAAAGCATGCTTTTTATTCAAAAAACTAAAAAGTGTGTTGTTTATGAAAATGTGGTACTTTTTATAATGAATAGAATAAATATATACATTTTTATTAGAAAATATCTTTAAATTTCGTCAGTTTCATTATATAGTATAATTAAACGCATGAAGTGCGCATAGAAACTTAAATGCATATTTTAATCCACGATTTGATTCTTAAAAAAAAAAAAAAAAAAAAGTTTTTTGTATGTGAAAAACTTTTTTTTTTTCCAACCAGTAAATCAATAATATAAATAAATTTACAAAGTTAGCCCAGACAGCAAAAAGTCAGCATTATATATATATACAGTGTGTTCTATAAATCTGTAGGCATTTTAAAAATTCATATAAATGGAAGGAATTGGTAGAACTGAGCATAGTTTGCGAAAATATCATGAAGGGGAACGTTTTTTGGTAAAGAAAATATATCAGTTAAAATTTTCGTTACTAGAGGGCGCTGTACACATTTCAGAAAAAAAAAAATATATTACCGTGTATATGTTTACAGGCATATAAATTCTATTCTATATGTCAACCATCACCTCAAATTACAGTTTGCAAACGAGTTACAACACCGCTAAAAGAAGCTTCAAATAGGCGGTTCTTACCTGATGGAAAACATCTTCTCCACACTGAGAAAAATTTCTGTAACGGACATCTAGAATCTAAATTGTGGCTCTAGAAAAAATAGTTCCATGTTATCCTTATAAATTCTAGTCCTCTTGGAAAGCGAGTTCTAGAAGCTTCTATTAGAATTCTACAGCGATTGCCTATATTATCGAGGGGAAAGTTATTTAAAAATCTCTGCAAATAAATGAGACTACATGAGGCAGGTTTCAGCAATTGTAATCTTGGTTTATGACCCAATTCTAGAAAATCAAGCAAGAATTTCTCGCAATACAAAAGGTGCAGAATATTGTTTCCACATCTAGAAATATATAAACTAGAAATTCTGGATCATTTCGTCTATTCAGTTTATAGGCGTGCCTTATGTGCATAGCTCGGAAATCTATATTTCTAGTTAAGGGATTTAGAAAATATTACTTCTAGAGGAAGGCGGTATATATATATTTTTTTCTCAGTGCATTAACGCTTTATCCACTAAGTCAGCATCGCAATTAAAACTTCATGTATGCGCAATTAGGAGATAAAATATGAAATAAGCTAGGTTAATCATAAAACCATCCGATTTATAGGACTCTGATTTGAATATTTCTCGTAACACACCTACAACTTTTTTTATAATTGTAGGTGTGATGTTAATGTCAGGATTAATGACTAAGCTCTTACGCTGCATTAAGAGGTAGTTTGTAAATTATTGTCAGTTGTATTTTAAGGTTTACTCCACGTTAACCGCTACACACTTTTCAATTCTGGCATGAAATCTATCATATAAGTGCTGAATATACATTTGGTACAGAGTTTTAAACATTCTCAAACTGGATGCGTAAATCTGGAATTATCTTTACTACAATAATGGACTGTTAGTCGTTATCCATTTGTACATCACATACGTGATAACTAGCAGTGATTCAAACTGCGCGAAACATCCTGAAGTGCTATACATACAAAATTTGCTACATTCAAGAATTGTTTTCTACTCAGTTGACACTAACAGAAACATTTTCTTTAGAATTTCTTGCTCGCATGGAAGCGAACAATGAATGTCCATAGAATATATTGTGGACAGATAAAGCTCATTTTTATCTCCAAGAACGTATGAATATTAAAAATTGTAGAATATAGCCAATGGAAAATCATTCGTCCTATAAATTTACCATATGAAGTCTCCAAATGAATTCGCGTAAGGACCAGCGTCTCTTCATTCTGCAAAGGTGCGGACGCACGGCAATTTTTTTCCCGAGAAGATGAGTTGTACAGGATATGTTACCTGTACCATCAACGGTAAATGCTATTAGAGTTTTTTATTCAACTACACCCTTCTAAAAACTTCAAGAGCGTGCATGTGCGGTTAGCACGAGTTTTGCACAAGATAGCGATCATAATCATTTGCGAAATCAGTGGAACAGCTACTCATGTAGCATTTCGGAAATGATAGAATTTTCAGCCATCATATCCGAACAAGCTGGCAGTCAATGTCACATGGTCTTAGGGTCGTCTGAAAAATGCTGTGTTCAATGGACTGATTGCAATTTTACCTAAATTGAAGGGATGCATTACGCAATGCATTCACAAAGTGATTCCCGATACATTCCGGTTTCTTGTGGAACACGCTGCTTATCGGTTTCAAAATGTGGCATAAAAGCTGAACACGATATTAAAATTTTCTTGTGCAAGGTCCACGATATAAAACTGTTGTTTTTTATGTGGTTTTTGATCTCCGCACAATTAAAAAACGGAATTTCTCCGTCTGAAGTAGTATGACATTGTTGTGATGGATGGACAAGCTAACAGTGCCAGAAATGTTGGATGACTTGGAAGTCATTTTTACATTAAGAAACGGAAACAGTTATGCACTCTAAAAAAGTACACTATTTATATAATTCCTGTTGCAATTCAAATGTAATTTATAGCCGAAGAGATTTACGTCATGACGCTTAAAACGCCACCTATTACAAAAATGTGAAAGTTATATATGTAAACATACATATATGCACTTTTTTCCCTATTTTTGGAGAACATTCACTTCGAATTTAAGGTCCTTCTGAGTAATATTTCTTTATTTTGCAGATTTTTACAGGTTGAACTGCATTGTATATATCAGTTTAAATCTGTCTTTAATAATTTATTATTATACAAAGTACCCTAAACACTCACCCTTATAAAATGTATTGTATCCATAATCATTTGTAAGATTCTTTAAAAGAATTATAATTACAAATCTCATTAAGTCCTCTACTTGCAGCATAATTACAAATTAAACACGCCCCCATCACTTACCTCCGTTATAACTTCAAGGAATTCTTCAACGTATTCTTCAAAACAGAGCAATAAGTTACAAATATGATTTGTAATGATATATTTTTTTTTTAATTCCTAATTATTAAAAAGCAATTTCTAGTTCTTATTTTAAAATTACTAAAATTCAGGCGGTTTAAATGAAAACATTTTAAATTTATAAGAACAACGTGAACTTTTGGTAAAGTAATGATAATTTTCCTCAAACGAAAGCGCATGGAAACTTGGAATGCGTTTAATTTATTTATGTCGAAGAAATAATTAAATAATTATATATCAAAAATTAATTATTACTGTTTACTAACTCCATTGTTTGTCATCTTTTGAAGTTTATTTCTAAATTCAGGGATGTAATACCTTTACCTTAGGTGTAGGAACTTCCGCCGGATATAAAAATCAGCTGCTTAATAAAATCACTTTGGTTCAGAACGAATGTGATTTTAATAAGCGGTGGGAACTGTATATATATATATATATATAAGAAACTTCTAGTTAAAGGATCGCCAAAAAGTTATTTCGAAAGACTAGAGTTAATTTAAAAATTTTTGAGATTCCTTATAAATAAACAGCAAATATCATATACACTAATTTTTAATCATGTTATCATTAACTGTCCTGGGCGTATATATACGTTTACTCAATGTACGTTCCTTTGTGTTTTACTGCTACCAATGAAACTACCAACACGACTTTATAATGAAATAAAATAACATTGAAAGTGATCTCGACAGTTTTTTTTAAGGATTTAAGCATTTCAGAGTGGACAGAGAATGGAGCACTACAAAGCAAATCTCGTAGATATTCCTTAGCAGGTAAGGTGTTAATAAACCTCGATAAGTAAAATTTATTTAATTGCTTTCGGATAGTATTTTTAAGTATTAGATGTTGGACATACATGATAGTCAAAATAACTAAAATCCAAAAGTATTGTGGAAATAATTAGAATAAGAACTACAGATATTTTAAAGTTTAATGTATACAAAAGTATTGAGGTCGATTTAATAATACATAAATATTTTGCTTACTGGACTGGAAAATAGGATTTTAAATGTTGAATAAATTTGTTTGAAGTATTATGTTTTAGAAATAAATAATGTAAATTTCTCTTTACAGTTTTCAAATCGTTTCGAAATTTTTGTGGAATATTTCAATTATTATAGTACTATCAGAAAAACATAAATTAAAATTACCTCAGATCATGCATATGGAAAAATAAAGTATATACTTTTATTGTATTAGTACATTTAATTGTGACCGAAGTTAAAGTGCCTTATCGGGGTAAGGGGGGGAGGTTATAACTGATGAAAAAATATATGATTAGGAACGGCATTTTTTATACAAAAATAAGAAGACGATTAAAAAGAATAGAATGTCATAAGAAGATGGGAAAATTTATCAGTGTCACTAAGAAAGTGATAATTATTTAAAATTCGATAGATGGTTTTAATTTTAAACCATTTATTGAATAATACAAATCATTATTTTTTCTTAATTCATTCATTTGATAGAAGATAAAATTCAATATTTTCTTTGAATATCCAAAAGACAAAATATTCTTAATATTGAAATTCTTTTCAATACATAAAGTCAACCGTCCTATTTAAAGAAAACAGGATATCCATAAATCAATTTATTTAATGTATATAATTTCGCTATATAGAGATTTTCGTTTAATCTATCGTGCTGTTAGAATATAATTTTACTAACAGAGAGTGTGTATTTGTATTGAAACCGTTTAAAGTAAAAGAAATGTTATTAAAAAGAACACAAAGCCTTTTTTTTATTTTAAAAAATAATGCAATGATTACGTTATAAATAGTAATTATAAAAATAATTTAAAAGTTTTCATTCATATATGCATACGTATTTCCCACTTATTAATTTGATATTTATTTTTAAAGTTTATTATGAATGTATATAACGTACTTTTGATTTGAGTCTTTTCTGTGTAATTACAGTACACACACACACAAACACACACCGAGAAAAAATTCTGTAACTGACATCCAGAATCTAAATTGTGGCTCTAGAAAAAATAGTTCCATGTCATCCTTATAAATTCTAGCCTCCTTTGAAAGCGAGTTCTAGAAACCCCTATTAGAATTCTAGACCGTTTGCCTATATTCCCGAGGGCAAAGTTATTTAAAAATCTCTGCAAACAAATGAGACTACAAGAGGCAGGATTCAGCAACTATAATCTTGGTTTATGACCCAACTGTAGAAAATCAAGCGAAAATTTCTAGCAATACAAAAGATTCAGAATATTCAGAATATTGTTTCCCCATCTAGAAATGTGTAGACTAGAAATTCTCGATCATTTCGTCTATTCAGTTTATTGGCGTGACTTATGCGCATAACTCGGAAATCTATATTTCTAGTTAAGGGATTTAGAAAATAACCACTTATTCATTCTAGATGAAGGCGGTATATTTTTTTTCTCACTGTACAGAATTATCTTTTAAATACACTAAGACTTGTGTGTGTGTGCGTGTGCGAAAGCGGATGTAGGCTTATAATAGGTATTTTAGTGTAAATATGTTCCGCCAAGAAATTAATAATAAAACACAAAATTGTATTTGGATGCATAAAGTGACATTAGGAACCAAAAATGTCTAAGTGTGCTTCAATATAGAAAGACTAAAAAGATATGTAAATGATGAAATTAAAAACCACAGCAAATAAAATTAACAGTAAATCTTATAAAATCTAAAATATGTCATCCTAGAGTTATTGTTTTTTTTCATATTAAATAACTCATTATAAATTATTTAACTAACTTTAAAACTTTTATAATTTCATACCTATTTTCGCACTTTTCTGCATTTAAAATATGCGCCTTTTAATATTAGAATTAAAAACGATTATACATTCAAACAATCTCCTTATATTATTAAAATCTGTGCGCGTCTGTCTGTCTGTCTGTCTTTCTGTCTGTCTGTCTGTCTGTCTGTCTGTGAGAAATGCCTTGTGACCGCTAACGCTCCGGCGCTAATGGTCGCATCGCCTCGAAACCGGTGTCGACAGATGCAGAATTTCTTCATCTCGATATCGCGATAATTCGCTAAGCGATGCGACCCTAATTAGTGGAGATATTAATTAAAATGTCCACCCATGTCTACCGAAAAATGACCCAGAATTCATGATTAAATGCTTAAAAAGCGACATTTTTACGGAAAAAGTGGGAAATTAATTAGAAATATCAGTCGTATTGTTACAAACAAGATACCACTGGAAAGGGCTTTTTTTCTCAATCCGATGGTGTAAACGGCTTATCGATCGGACAATTAGATTTTTTTAAATTAACTAAACTCAAAAAAAATGGTGGCAGCAAATCACAAGCATTTTAACTTGGCAGACGATCTTGAACGGAAAGAAAAAACATCTGGTGATTAATGAGGTCACGTGTTTTTGTACTGCGATTAAAAATTGCAATTTTCTATTTTCTTCAATTTTTCAAAATTCGCACATTTCAATTAGTATACAATCTTAACACCACAAAACAAACTTGCATTTCAAATTTCAGCGATTTTGGTCAATAAACAAAAGATTTACATTTTAATTGCAAATTAAATTTTATCTTTACACTTATTATTTTATCTGTCGAAAGAGGATACCAGTTTCAAAACGACACAAATACACTTAGGGTAAAAATATTTCTTTTTCTATTTACTTCCATTAACCGACTACCGTAGATAATGGAATTCGAAATTTCACCTGATTTACACGTTTTGAGGTGTCATGGCGCTGTAATAAATTAAAATTTCAATATTTAAAATTCTAATTATGTTTAATTTTTTTTTTAATATGTCATTCGATACACATTTTAAAGTACGGTTACATTATCGAAAGGGGAATTCGAGATTTCACCCTATTTACACGTTTTGAGGTCTCCTGAACGGGTTATCTTTTGTATATCAGCTACTAATTAAAGTGTCGAAAGTGGAATTAGAGATTTCACCTGATTTACACGTTTTGAGGTGTCCTGAATGGGTTTTCTTTTGTATCTCAGCTGCTAATTAAAATAATTTCATAAGTAATACATCATTTGAAAGCTTTGTTAATTTGGAATTGGATAGTAGATTACAGAAATTCGATATTTCGACATTTCTCCTGATTTAAACATTTTCAGTTGTCCTGAATGGGTTTCTCTTTTGTCTCAGTTACTAATTAAAAGAATTTCATAAGTAGTACATCATTTGAAAGCTTTGTTGAGTTGGAATCGAACAGTAGATTACAGAAATTTCTACCGCCAGATGGCGCTGTCATATTTTTAAATTACAATATTTCTATTTCTAATCATGATTAAATTTTTTTTTAATGCGTCATTCGATACACATTTTAAAGTACTTTTACATTATCGAAAATGGAATTCAAGATTTCACCAGATTTACACGTTTTGAGATCTCCTGAATCAGTTTTCTTTTGTATCTCAACTACTAATTAAAATAATTTCATAAGTAATATATCATTAGAAAGCTTTGTTGATTTGGGATCGAACAGTGGAATGCAGAAATTTCTACCGCCAGATGGCACTGTAATATTTTCAAATTTCAATATTTCAATTTCTAATCATGATTCAATTATTTTTAATACATCATTCGAAAGATATTTTAAAGTTCTTTTATATTATCGAAAGTTTTCAGCAGATTTACACGTTTTGAGGCGTCCTGATTAGGTGTTCTTTTGCATCTCAGCTAATTGAGTAAGACCGTTCAAAATTGGTATACGTTGGTTAATTAGAAGGGGCTGAAAGGGTGGGGAAGAAATAGGCGTTCACCGCGCGCGTACCCCTAACTTGCGCGCGCGCAGCGCGCACGGGACTGCACTGCCGAAGGCAGTGGGGACCCGGTCCGACTTTTTAACCGATGAGAAATAATTTTTTTAATTTTCTTTTCTTAAGAATAAAAATTTGATTTGAGAAGGAATACGTGCGCGCAGCGTGCGTATACCTTCACACGTGCGCTCGCAGCGCGCATGGGTCTGCGCTACCGAAGGCAGTGGGGACCCGGTGTGATTTTTTACCCGATCAGAAATGATTTTTTTAGGGGGCACGAAGTGTCAGGGAAGGATTGCGGGCGTGCAGCGCGTGCATTCTTTAACTTGTGCGCGCGCAGCTCGCACGGGACTGCGATGCGGAAGGCAGTGGGGACCCGGGCCGACTTTGTACCCCATGAGAAATGATTTTTTTTTTCTTTTCTTTTCTTAAGAATAAAAATTTTATTTGAGAAGGAATATTTGCGCGCAGCGCACGTATACCTGTTGTAAAATTTGTACCCTTTCCGTGTTGATTCTAAAATTTAAATTTAAATTCATTCACTACTTAAATATAATTTAAATAATTTACTTTATAATCTTTAAAGTTTAAATTATTAATTAAATGAATTATAGCGTTTAGTGCTATTATCTTTTTGATACTGCCATTGAGTTGAAGATATATTAAAATTAAAAAACTTAATGATAATTACTTTTAGTTAAAAGTTATATTCCTTATTAGTATATTTATGTTTAAGTCATTTGAAATAACTTTTATGGAAAAATGCCATGGATGATGAGATAAATAATATGAAAACCCGTAAAGTTTGGCATCTGGTTAATTTACCGGAGGGAAAAAAAGTTTTGGGAAATAGATGGGTATACGCCATTAAAAGAGATGAGCTAGGAAACGTTGCCCGCTTTAAAGCGAGGCTCGTGGCCCAGGGCTTTCATCAGATAAAGGGGGACACTTATGACGAGATGTTTTCACCCGTCGTTAATTTCTCAGTAATACGTTTCTTTTTTTCATTATTGGTCTCATGTTATAAATGGCATAATGTTCAATGCGATATAAAATGTGCTTATCTTTATGCACCTTTAAAAGAAGAAATTTATATGTCTCAGCCAAAAGGACTATTAGATTTAGGGTTTAATAAATTTAACTGGTGTAATTGCTCATATTATTTTGAAAATTATATTGTTTTATTAGTTTATGTAGATGATTTAGTTTTGTTTGGTAAAAATCAATTTCAAATAGGCAAAATTCTTAATTTATTAAAATGTAAATTTGATATAAAAATTTTAGGTAAAACCAAGAAATTACTTGGTGTAGAATTTAATTATGAAAATGATTCAGTACAAATTTTTCAGGAATTATATATTAATGAAGTGTATGACAGGTTTAAGTCGTTTAACATCCCTTTCTGTTCGTTACCTATTGTAAAAGGCATTAAGTATTCGAAAAAAGATTGTCCTACTAATCAAAATGAAATTGATGAAATGTCTAGATTTCCATATCGGAATATCTTAGGATGTCTATCTTTCATTGCAAACAGGACACGACCTGATATTGCCTACGCAGTTAATATATTCAGTCAATTTCAAAATTCGCCGGGGTTTAATCATTGGAATGGGTTAATTAAATTGCTTGGGTATGTTTCGTGTACTCGAGATTTGAAATTAAATTTGAATTGTTTTAATCCATGTTTAACTGCTTTCTCTGACGCTGATTTCGCGATGAATAGAGATGACTTTGTATCAATGGGGGGACAAATTTTATTTTTGGATAATAGCCCTATTTCTTGGAAAACTTTTAAGCAAAAAAGTGTTTGCCTTTCAACCATGGAAAGCGAATTTGTATCCATGTGTGACGGGGTTAAAGAATTAATGTGGTTTGATAATATATTACGAGATTGTATTGATTTTAAATTAATTTCTATTTCATATGAACCACCAATACTTTTTGCTGATAACCAAGCGGCTATTAATTTTACGAGATCTCCTATAGAGAATAACAAATCGAAACATATTAATGTAAAATTATTTTTCATCCGTAAATGGTTATTTGAGGAACGGTTTGATTTAAAATATGTAAATACTAAAGATAACTTTGCCGACCCCTTCACAAAGCCCCTTACTAAAGGTGATATGGCTAAATTTGTAAATAAGGTATTTATTAAGTAAATGTACATAGAGTAAATTTAAAATATTTTTGAACGTATAATATATATTTAAATTTTTTGAAATTGAAAAATGTTTTTTAGAGGGATATGTATGCATTTTCTTGGTGGATTTTTCCTGCGTTTTCAATTGTGTAGTGATGTATAGTTTAGTTTAACTTTTGTATGAGAGAAATTCGTAGCGCTACGTGTAATTGGTTATGTAAATGTTTCATATATTTGTGAATATCATCGTTTTCTTATTTTGACAATGGGGAATGGGGAAAAAAAGGTTTCCTTGAAATGCTGTGCATATTTGCTCTGTATTAATATCTTGTTCTTTCTTTTAGTAGATGTGTATAGTAAATTGATAATGCTACTGATTTTTTTGAAATTGTGAGTTGGACTTGTGGACTTACCATATGATTTACAAGATTGACAAACCTTCTAGCTTTGTGTGAAGTATATTCTGTAGAAGACATATGTGAATCTCTCATCAAGTCACTAAATATTCAAGGTTTTTTTTTATTACTTTTCTAATAAAGTTTATATTGTAATTGCTAACGTTTGTGTTTGTCGAATCAACACGGTGGGGGGCCTTGTTGTAAAATTTGTACCCTTTCCGTGTTGATTCTCAAATTTAAATTTAAATTCATTCACTACTTAAATATAATTTAAATAATTTACTTTATAATCTTTAAAGTTTAAATTATTAATTAAATGAATTATAGCGTTTAGTGCTATTATCTTTTTGATACTGCCATTGAGTTGAAGATATATTAAAATTAAAAAACTTAATGATAATTACTTTTAGTTCAAAGTTATATTCCTTATTAGTATATTTATGTTTAAGTCATTTGAAATAACTTTAATTTACTTACCTCATATTTAAAAGCATATTTTGTTAAAATTAACTTAAAGAAAATATGTTTAAATCCTTTCACGGATTGCTCAGTGTTTTATCGCTACCTTGCAAGGAGATGTAATATTTTTCAATTGCAGAGTCTTTTTGCTCAGCCCATAGATGGCGGCAGACTCGCAGCGTCGTGTTGCTATAGTTATGGGAGGCGTTCCGATTCTACAGCATCAAGTAGCTGTTACTTTGAATCCGTTTTGCGGCTATAAAAGGAGGTAAGAAATATGTAATCACGCTCTGAAGCCCTTAATCTCTTAAGCTTTTATGTTTTTTCAGTTTAGCTCAAAGTCATGAGCTGGTATTTCGATATAATTATAAACTGTTTAGTTTTATTATGATTGTAAATTACGTTTTTGTGACTTGATATTTTCAATGATACGTTTAGTGTATCTAGTTATGTCACAATGAAAAGTCGTTTTCTATTTGAACTCTATATGGCAGTATTTTAAGGGTATTTAACCTTTCGTCAGCAAGATATATATTCTACAATTGTTTCAGCTGATTTAATGTTATTCATCATTTTGTTTCAACTTTAATAAACTGTTTTAATTAAACTTTTGTCTTCAATGAATGCCATACATATTTATCATTTTTTATAGTTTATTAGAGCTGAGCAACTATCATTTCACTGCTAACTCTGCAAATTTAACATATGTGAAAATTGATTTTTTTTTCACAATAATACCTTCACACGTGCGCGCGCATCGCGCATGGGTCTGCGCTGCCGAAGGCAGTGGGGACCCGGTATGAGTTTTTACCCGATCAGAAATGATTTTTTTTGGGGGGTTGGCACGAAGGGTCAGGGAAGGAATACGCGCGCGCAGCGCCTTTATCCCTTAACTTGTGCGCACGGGACTGCGCTGCCGAAGGCAGTGGGGACCCGGGACGGCATTTTACCCGATCAGAAATGATTTTTTTTTTTTTTAATCTATTTTCTTAGGACTCAAAGTTACTGTTAGTGATTCATTAATTATAGTGATTCATTTGAAAATATTGAACCGCTAGCGGGCGAAGCTTGCTAGTAATTAATAATTGCCGCTTTGACTGCAGCACTCGGCTACTTTGTTCGCCGAACGTAGGGTCGTGTGTTCATTTGATCCAAAACAATTGTTGTGAGTTTAACGCATTTTGTAATTATTACTTTTAATCGCCAGTTCTGATGTGATTTCTTATTATTACATTATTATCATTATTATTATTAACTATATGAGAAAATTGGTTTTATTTTAAATATATTCAATGAGACGTGTTGCATAAAATATTCATATTGTAACATGTTGAAACATACAAAAATTAGGGCTGTGCCGATTAATCGATTAATCGGTTCGGTTAATCGATCAATGCTTAGTCCCGATCAATTTTTTTAATCGAGTTAATCGGATCGATTAATTCGATTAAAAATTTTCAAAATCCGATTAAAATTTTCAAACTACGAATTGTAAAAATATTGTTCTGCCTACAAAATATTTTTTCACATATTTTGCTAACAAACATTCTAAGAAACATCCATCAAATAATGAGAAAGTAAAAAAATAAAAAATAAAATAAATAAATAAAAATAAAACCTCTTAAAAGAAGTTGTTGCACTTTTGTTGATAGAGGAAAGGGGGAGGACAGTTATTAAACAAAATACCGCTTCATGTGCATGCTAGAGCAACACCACCTGTCTGTAGCCTTCTACAGAAAGTGTTGGCTAGAGTAATAGTATTCTCAGAAACAAGAAGCTTTCAAAAAAATAGAAATGCTAGAGATAAAAAAAAAAAAAAAAAAAAAAAAAATGAGATTTTTACTATCCCTCTGGGGGGAAATGTCAACAGAGTTTCACAGTATCTTCAAGCGTTTATTGTCTGTTCAGAAATGCTGATAGTAACTATTGAAGTAGAAACAGAAAATAACATTCTGTGTTCTAGTCCGAAGTGACAAAGAAGAACTAAAATATAAAAATTTGAGATTTTTATGATAATGATATGGAATTTTGAGAATTCATTTAAAAATAGTGACAAGCGAGATGGACAAGGCCTGCAAATAAAACTAAAATATGTGTAAATTCATTTAATGTTTCTTTCAAAATGAATCGAAAAATTAATTTATTAAAAATAAATAAATAAATAAATACAAAAAAAAATTGAATAAGTGGAAATATTTATATAAAATTAACACTTAAAGTCACCAATTATTACTCTGAAAATTGATATAAATTTCAGTTATGAAACAGATATAATTGATCAGACAAAAATTTTTGAAAAAAAAAAAAAAAATAAATCCGTCAAACTTATGAATAATATATATATATACAATATGAGAGCTTTATTCATCATTGAAATAAAATTATATAAAGAAAAATGAAAACCGATTAAAAATCCGATTAATCGACCGATTAATCGATTAATGAACTACGATTAACCCAGTTAAAACTCTTAGTCGATTCCCACCCCTAACAAAAATATATATTTTTAGGAAAACATTTATCGATCAAGAACTAGCTTGCTGATTTTGAAAGACATTTGTTTATGACAAAAAAAAAAAAAAAGAAAGAAAGAAATGTTGTTTAGAAATCATTTACTCTTTTCTGACCAATTAAATGCGACTATAATGTCCACTGATGTGAAAACTTGCGCTTTAAAAACGATTTTCTCAAAAACATCCCCCCCCCCTCTCACTCACTCTCTAAAGCCTAAACTATCTTTTTCTTGTGCAGAATTATATATATATATATATATATCTTGTTTATCTTCTCAATTCTGAAACTGAATTATTATTATTATTTATTTTATTTTATTTAAAGATTAAGACTTACTCCATAATTCACTTTTCGAGATAAAAAAAAATTATCCAATAAAATATAATGGAATAATAATAATAATAATAATAATAATAAAATCAAACTCTATAACAAAATGCAACCAACATCGTTGCTTTCTTTATTCTACTCTATTTCTTAAAACAATTTTTATAGATGCCGTACGCACCATATGAACTTTAAATTTTACATCTACTTTTTAAGATGGCACGCGATCGTGTTTTATATATAAATTAAATCACTAAGTTCATTTTTCTACTTATTTTTATTTCATTTTGCACGCGTACTTTTTATTTCCTAATTCCAATTATTAAAAAAAAAACTTTTCGATAGTGTTTGTTTCGATACATTATTAATTTTCTTTTCTTTTTCTTTCAAAAAAAAAAAAAAAAAAAAAAAAATAGATTTTGATAAAATTCTAGCAAAAGCAGAGTTTAGTTTAGGACGGAGGACTATTATTATTATTATTTTTTTTTTTATCATAACATCGCTTTCAAATTATTCAATTATATTTTCGATAAATTTTAGATTTCGATAAATGTCCAACTATCGAAAAATGACACCGCAAAAATCCCAGATTGAGATTATATATAGTCCTCATATATTACTCGTATATTTTTATAGTCCTCAGTCCTAAAAAAATAGCAACAATACATCAATTATTTTTCGATAATGATTTCTTTTTAACTAATGGTAAAAATGTCTATAGCTGCAGTCTAAATAGAACTTTATTTAGAAAACTAAATTATTTGGCTTTTTATGTAGTTTAAATGCTTTTGTACTCTCTTATTTTTGTGTTTTCTTCTGATGTTTTGGAGGAATGTATATTTCGTTTGATTTAAATAATTTCTGCTTTTCTTAAATCAAACACCACATGAATTTTTGCGTTATATACAAGGTGATTCTAACTAGAAATACATACATCCTCATACAGTTTAAAATATCGAGAGGATTACCGAGAAATTTAATACTTTATTATCATAAAGGGTGGGCAAAAAGTCCGTAAATACTTTAAAAATTCATAACACCCAAAAATTTACTGAAATAAAAAACGGTTTACAGGTTTAGCATTTATAGGTCACGAGGTTTTTTTTTTTTTTTTTTTTTTTTTTTTTTTTTTTTTTTTTAAGATAAAAAAAAAAAAAAAAAAAAAAAAAAAAAAACAGCAGATAGATGGCGCTGATATGAACGACTTTGTTGGAAATATGCAAATGAGACAGGCGATTATGAATACTTTTGGTTGTGGGGATATTTTAATTCCCGGGTGTATCGATCCCGTCCATCCAATGTGCTGGAAATGAAAAATACAATTCGCCGATAGCTGTCATGTATAGTGCCGGACATGCTGCACTCTGCTGTTGCTGTATTTGTGACACGCCTGCAATGTGTTATCACCTGTGGTGGTGGACATCTGGAACACATATTGCTATAATAAATGATTTGGTAACATTATTTTTGTTATTTACATATCTTTTCATTCACTTATGTACGAAACGCTCCCTATCGGATGTTTTTTGAACTATTTTTTATTTTTTTCCTATCTTAAAAAAATCCCATGACTTATTGATCGATGCTAAACCTCGAACCGTTTTTTATTTTGGTTATTTTTTCGGGTTTTATGAATTTTTAAAGTATTTACGGATTTTCTACCTACCCTGTACTACTGTCCGCGATTTTTTAATATCACACTATTGTCTATTAGTATTTTTAATTTTTTCTCTTTTCTTTTTTCAACGAATTGTTACAGATTTTTATTTTACCTTATGAGCTAAAGAAAGGCACTGAAAAAACGAAAACTAGGATTCTTAAATTATTAAAATAAAAATGTAACAACGAAAAAGACACTTTAATACTGACCTTTTTCTACTTTTGCACATTTAGAAAAAAAAAAGTAAAATAACATCTAATACGGTTAATTGAAAATAAAATTAATTTATTTTAGGTACGTATCAAAATTTTATAATTATCATTTCCAACGTAATATAAAATCCATGACTTGACTATATAATTGAAATATGCATTCCTTAGTTATATTTCTGTCCTTACTATATTTCTTTAAATATTCGTTCTGAATTACCTTTAATGAAAATTCTTTTATCAGAATTTATGAATGATTCATACTTGTTGCCTGAATTTCAAAGAAAAATATAAAAAAGGATTAAGTTTTCTAAATTTGCAGTCCAGAATTTTATGATTATTTCTTTTTTAATAAAACGTTTAAAGGTAATAATAATTTCGAAATTCTATTAACATATCATTAAAATAACTTAAAGTAAAGTACAATGCCATTTTTTATTATAAATTATTATTAAAAATAATATTTAACATGAATTTAGTATTATTAAATTCATGTTAAGTATTATTTACAATATTATTAAATATTATTAAGTATTATTAAGTATTATAAAACAAGCATAGAATGTGTTAGAATTTAATATTATTAAATTATATATTAGGATTTATCTTTTTGAATGTATAACGTATTATTTTCAGAAATCTCTCTTATTTTTAGAAAAGAAAAACAAGTATAGAATGTGTTAGAATCTACATGATAGACCAGGTGTTTCTGCCTAAAGGTTGTCTGAGTGAGACCGGTTGTCGGCCTGGAGAGCTCAATTGGTAGAGCCTTGACCTTGTAAATCAAAGATCCGGGGTTCGACTCCCGGTCCAGGCATTATTTTCACTCAGTCGGAAAAATAAAATTTCAATAAATATGTTTTTCTTCCAATCAGTTGATTGTGTGATTTTAATAAAAATTGTGTTAGAATTAGTTAAGAAAAGAAATATTGAGATGAAAAACTTTCAATTTCAAATTACTTATACGTTTCGAAATAATGAATTGAACTGTTGTTAAAAAAATTAAAAATGTGAAATAATATATGCTAAATCTAAATTTGAAATCAAGAGCTTTTTCTAAATAACCTGAAATTTCTTCCTGTAAATAAATGTAACGTATTTCATATTTAATTAAACTCCAGATTAATGTTTTCTTTCAGAAAATGTTTTTGCCCTGCTGTTTAAAATGCGAGTAGAGTGTTCTAAAAGTTCATTAAAGTGTCATTATAATATGCATGCCTAAAGCAGCTTTAAAATTATAGATTGGAAAACGATAAATCACCAGGAATAAATTTCTCCTTTGTTAAATTAATGTTTCTAAACCTTTTATAAAGCAAGATTGTACAAATCAAAGTAAGTTAATCAAAAGCTTCTTAACGACATTTTTTAACACAACTGTAAAACAATTATGTTTTATTTGTAAAAGAACCCGATAGAACGAATTAAAATTTACAAATAATACATTTTTACTTCCATTACCCTACAGTCGGTAACAAAAGTCTCCGAACACTAGCAAAAATTCCTATATAAAAAAAGTACACTTAATACAGTTTTCTAAATAAATCCTTGTCGAATCCTGATCTTAGTCAGTCTAAAAACAGGATTCGCCAAGGATATATTTAACAAAACTGTATTAAGTGTACTTTTTTTATATAGGAATTTGTGCTAGCGTTCGGAGACTTTTGTTACCGACTGTACTACTGTAGGCAATGGAAGAATTGTATTTGGTCCGAAAATTCGATATCAGGATTTCACCTGATTTACATGTTTTAAGGTACCCTGAGTCCAAAAAAGTGGTTTTTGGCAATTGGTCAGTGTGTGCGTATGCATGTGTTTGTGTACACGTGTGTGGAATATTCTGGCTATCATATCTTCAAAACTAATAAAGATAGAACTACAAAACTTCAGTATTGAGACAGGTGTACAGATGAATTATCCATATTTAGGTGAAAATTGAAAAGCCGGAAGTGGAACCGTAAGTCCGTATCTCAAAAACGGCTCTATCAATTTTCTTGAAATTTGCTATATAAACACTCTATTAGATGTATTTTCTAATGATACAGTTGATTAGTTCAGGAAAATTGATAGGCGTCCTGTATAAATAGCTCAATTTCAGGTCTCGCAAGCGCGTTCCTTTAAAAACGGTTGAACGGATTTTTTTCAAACTCGCCATTTTAAATCACTTTTATCCTTTTGTATGTAATTATTGTTTTCAGGTCAATAATTCATTTTTTTTTTTTTTTTTTTTTTTTTAAGTTGGTATCTCAAAAACGGCTCTAGAGATTTTCTTGAAAGTTGTTACATAAATCCATTTTAGATATCCTTTCTCATGTATTACGTGGTTATTAGGGAAAAATTATCAGTCATCCTGCTTAGGCAGGTTATCTTCAGATCTCGGAAATTTGTGTTTCAAAAAATAACTCTACCAAGTTTTTTTCCTCTTATTTTTTACCTCGCTATATGTAAGCTTCGTTTTATATGTCTTTTTATCTGTATAAAGTTTCTCTTACCGGAAAAATTTTAGGTTTCTACTTCTTTAGGTCACTTTTATGCTTCTCGATCACATTATCTCCCAAAAAGTGCATATAATACGTGTAATAGTGGGTAATGGAAGTCGTGTGGTTGTTTTACACCAGATTGTTTTAGTTTTCCAAAAGTAAAAGGTAATCGTCTTTCAAAATCGTTGTTCAATCGTTGTTCAAAGGTAAATGTTGTTCAAAAGGTGATCGTGAAAATTTTTGACCTGAATTTTTTGAATTTTTTATTCGTTTTGAGGTACGAGGAATACGAAAATCTCAAATCGGTATGCTGTCCATCAGTAGGGTGTCTGTCTGTATGTCAGTCTGTTAGTGTGTTAGTGTGTTAGACTGTGTACACGGTATCTTAATAATAACTCATCGTAGAGAAGTTGGAACAGTTTTAAAATATTACTTATGGCATTGGTAAGAACCATATCGATTTGTAATATTTTAACTTAAAAACATGGCAGACTAGAGAAAAATTCTCCTTAAACATGCATTAAAACGTGCATTCCCCTTAAACGTGAAATATATTTACTATAAACATGTCAGGTCAAATTTAAAATATCATTTATGATTCTTTAACCAACATAATTAACCATGAAAATTGAAATTGGAAAACTTTGGATGTTATTCGAAATTTACGAACTTCTTAACGATGCAGAATAGGATATAGCAATTTTGAGTGATATTTTTCATGTAAAGATGTTAGACGACCTTTAGAATACCATTTAGGAAACTGGCATGAACGTGATTGACTATTAATTTTCTAATTAAAAAAAATCGTAAATAATTCGAAATTTATGACTTTTTTAACAGGCCAGAATAGGGCAAAATATCGAATATACGTGCATTTTTCGGGATATTTTCCTCATAAAGATTTCAAACTACTTTTAAAATATTATTTATGATACTGAATTCAATAAAATGAACTATGAATATTCTTATTTGAAAATTTCCTCATAGGTTATTCGAAATTTAAGGTTTTCTTAAAATAGCAAAATAGAGCAATATTTTATATAAGCTAAAATATGAAACTAACTTCAATAAAAATAATTAACAAACTAGAATAAGGTAAATGTATCGAACTAAATGGTGAGTAGCTTATTAGTTTAGGCATTTCAGTTTGTGACCGTATGAAATAATCAGTGAAATTCATGTTTCCTAAAATGAATATAATATGCTTTGTAGTTGGAATTTAAGAGAACAAATATGTTATGGGAAACTGAGTAGATTCCACCTATGCCAACTAGCTTTACATGCATTTGAAATCATCTTTGTCAAACGTCTTATATCTTAGATTAATGTTTAAGTGAAAGGTGTGAAATACAAATTTATCAAACTTATAGCCTTTACCATAGTCTAGCTAAAACATATCTTAAAATATTTCCAGGTATATTGGTCTTTGCACAACTTATTTATATTTTAAAAATTTGAATTTTTTCTTTTTGTAAAAAGAAATGTTTGGCTACTTTTTCTTCAAAAGTTTTTCCTTAGGTTGTTTCTTCTATAGAAATACAGGCTTAAAAGAAACTAATGATATACATTTTTTAAGGAAATAAATTTTTAGTATTTCCCTTAAATTTTAAAAGAAAATCAATACAAATGCTATCATTACAGAGGAACTTCATCATAAATTTAACTACATTTACTTTTTATGGTACTATTGTGTGAGAAATAGTATCACAAAAGAATTTTTAATTTTTCCCAACATCACCCTAAAAAATACAATTCCGCTTCAATGGAGATTTAGAATCCATACAAGAAAGATTTCTTTATGTTATAGACTCCCTTGACATTGCCTATCGATTCAGAAATTCTATTTAAAGTTAAAGAAGTGTTTAAAAAGATTCTGAATAAGAAATCTTTTTTTTTGCCATATCATACCCCAAAATAAAATAAGAACATTAAAGGAATATGAAGCAAAGGAATAAAAAATTTTATTTTAAGTAATTTATATTAATGTTCTTAAATAATGTTTAGAATAATAACCCATTTTTCCTAGTCCTTTAGAAGTTAAATGAAGAAATACGTTGCATTCATTTAAGATGTGTCCATTAAAACAACAGGATTGTTAGTTTGAAGTTGCAGACTACCTTTTACATTTTCAAAGAACTCAAAAATCAATCTATCAATCATTGACCAATAACCAATCCATCATGTATTTAACAATGAAATATAAAAATTTAAATAATTTCCCCATGATTTAAAGAATGTAGGTATTTGGTAAGTCAGGATGTTCCAAGCAAAGATGGGTCCTTAAAAACACTCCACCAAACTCCAATCAAATGAGCTTGAGTATCTAACCAAACGATGGCGTCTATTAAAACAACAATTGTTAGTTCGTAGTTAGTTCGGAGTTGAAAATTTTCTTTGACTTCTACAAACTTTATACATGAAATCCATCAACAAAAACAAATAACTAATCCATCCATTATTCTGCAGAGAAAAATAAAAATCCAGATAATTTAACCATGATGTAAGGCGTGTAGATGTTTGAGAGTTAGAATGTTCCAGACAAAAAATGGGTTCTTACGAGGCCACCACGAAGATGAAATCAAATGAACTTGAGTACTGCTCCAAAAGATGGCATCTTCTATAACAATATGATAATTAGTTTGGAGTTGCTGATCATCTTTGATATTTTCAACGAAATCAATACATGAATCTATCAACGAATACAGTTTCTCGGCCTCAGCTTTTTCGGTATCTCAAAGTATTTGATTACCAATTTCTTTTTCCTTTCTGGAATAGCCGTAATCAGAAAGAACATTCCATATTCTCCTGAATAAGCCTCCGATATCTTCTATATTTAAATATCGAGCTACATGAAACAAAAACGAAATAATTACATATTAAAACAAAAACGAAATATTTACGTATTAAAAATTAAGACAATTCTTAAAAAATTGATTTCCATAATAGATAATTATTTTAATGAAATGAATCAAAAGTTAAGTGATTTTTTTTTCAGAGTAGGAAGTTATTTAGAGTGACGCTTTGTAAAGAAATTTAACAGTAGTTAAATGTATTAATTTTTAACACGTTTATTCTCAAACTGAAAATTAGAATTTCGTACAAATAAAATAAAATAATAATAATAATAATAATAATAATAATAATAAAAATCCCTCCCTTACCTAGTGGTCAATATAAATATTACACGCTGTTTCTCTAAGGTTCGCTATATAATTCCGCTTAGAAACTTGAAAACGACGTCCACGCGATAACGCGTGATCGGTCATTTGGTGAGAACTTGCATCAGGCGATATCACGTGACTGGTAATGAACGTGTTATATATTGTTGGATATTTTTATAATGTTTCTATTTTAATTCAAAAAATTAAAAATTGTTTATAGTAAAAAAGTTTTTCCCAATATTGCATTGTTGTCATAAATTCATTGTTGAAAATAATAATGTAAGATCTTCAACACATTTCCTTCTCAATTATTCTGCACAAGTATTGTTATTAAAGTTCTCTAAATAACTTTTGATAATTTGCTTTATTACCTATTTAAAAAAATATATTTTGATATCTAATAAGGAATTGCTTGATTTTTCTTACGAATGGAATATCTAAGGTTTTACGCAGGAGAATCTGGAATGTTTTTTCTGATTACACCGATTCCAGAGAAAAAAAAAGTAATTGTTAAGCAATTACTTCTGGAAAGAGAAAAGGCTGAAGCCGAAAAACTGTATTGGTTAATGAATTCATGTATTGAGTATGCTGATAATATTAAAGACAGACTGCAACTCAAAACTGACGATCCTGTCGTTTTAGGAGACGCCATCTTTTGGATAGACACTCAAGTTCACATGATTAGAGCTTTGTGGTGGCCTCGTAAAAACCCATCTTTGCCTGGAACATTCTGGCTTGCAAACGCTTATACTTCTTACATCATGGAAAATTTATGTGAATCTTCCCTTGCCTCAGTTAAATACTGGATGGCACTGATCAAATATACAAATGAAAAGTTTATAAAATTTCGTTATCCAAAGCCCCCAGTGTCTCCAAGAAGAAACATTTTTAAATGCTGCTTCGGATATTCTTCTGATTAAAAAGCTGAAATCGGTTAATCTATACGTTCTAAACTTCGTCAATTTTATGATAAGCAATGAGCTTCTATATTAAATTTATCCTTTGTTTACCACTCTTTCAATATTTTATTTGGAAAATTAATTTTGCAAAATTAAATCTATAAAAAGTTACTTCTTCTAAATAAAACGCTATGAAAAATTATATTGATTATTGTGGTGTTATTGATGTTTTAATTATTTGTCAAACATAAGATTTTTTTTTTTTTTTTTTTTCGTTAGATAATAAATTTCGTTTTATTCTTTTCTAATAAGTAATGAGTCGAAATGATATGTGATCTATGTATGATGTAATGCAGCACGCTGGTGATATGATCTTTATTTAAGATTCTATAAGCTTTGAATTGAGACAGGTCTGGTGTACATGGGATTTTTCTAGCTGTTGGTGAAAATTGAAAAACCGAAAGTGGGATCGTAAGCCGTATCTCAAAAACAGCTCTAATGATTTTCTTCATTGCTATAATTTCTATATAAACATTTTATTAGATGTCCTTTCATATGAAATAGTTGGTTTAGTTCAAAAAAATTTATAGGCGTCCTGTAGGGACGTCTATCAATTAAATGACGCCTTGAATAACTCAATTTCAGGTCTCGCAAGTTTGTTCCTATAAAAACGGCTGTACGAATTTTTTTTTTTTTTTTTTTTAATTTGTGATATTAACACTGTTTTAAATATCCGTTTGTGTGTAATTGTTGTTTTCCTGTCAACAACTGAGTATGGTAAAAGTTGGTATCTCAAAAACGGCTGTTAGGTCAATTTTATGCCATCACATTATCTTCCAAAAGTGCATATAATATGTGTAATAGTGGGTAATGGAAGTCGTGTGGTTGTTTCACACCAGATATTATTTTTAAAATTTTTATTGAGTGGTTCTTCGTACCACTTTTTTGTTATAATATGTGATGTTAGAAGGAATAATAATAATAATAATAATACTAAAAACAGCTAAAGTCGGTAAAAAAGTGTCCGAACACTAGCGAAAATTCCTACGTAAAAAAAGCAGAGTTAATACTGTTTTGTTAAATAAATCCTTGTCGAATCCTGTTTTTACACTGACTAAGAACAGGATTCGACAAGAATTTATTTAGCAAAACTGTATTAAGCTTACTTTTTTTACATAGGAATTTTTGCTAGTTTTCGGACACGTTTGTTACCGACCGTATATATTAAAAACTGCATTTGCGGATTTTGAAAGATATTTGTTGAGGAAAAAAAATCGCGTGAATAAAAAAAAAAAAAAAAAAAAAAGAAAGAAAGAAAATTATTGTTGAGAAACCATTTACAGCTTTCTGAACAATTTAATGCAAGTTTAACGATCACTGCTTCAACTATTTGTGCTCTGAAAAGAATTTTCTCAAAATCTAATAGACGTTTTTTTTCTTCATCATTTTCCTGTATGGTAAAAACTATTTTCCAATGAATTCTTTTATCCATAATATTTTTCCTTTCAACCGATAGAAAAAATGTCTATATTTGACTATTTGTAGTCCAAATTGAACTTTATTTAAAGAATTGAATCGTTTGGTTTTTCATATAATTTAAATTCGTTATTAAAATCTTTTTTTTTTTACTATTTTCTCCAAAAGCTGTCTGATGTTTTAATTAAAAAAAAATATTCAAAATCTAACTTTTTTTTTTTTTTTTTTTTTTTTTAAATAAAATATTATTTTGCGTTATTTATAGCTTGGAGTAATTAAATCGAATTAAATAACAACTTATAATTCAATTTTCGCTTCAGCTTTGTTCAGCTAAAATGCGTGAGAGGTTAAAGAGCAAATTTTGTATACTAAAAATTTATGAGATTTTATTTAGATATAAAAAAAGAATAAAAAAGAAAAAAGAATGTTCATAAATAAATTCTATAAGTTTATTTCTTTAAATTGATTCATTATGTTACTTTATTTACACGAATTTTTAGAATTCAGAAGATTTGTTATATTAGGATTTATTTTTCATTTAATACGTTTAAGGAAACTTTTCCTAACATGATCGTCTAATATCCAAGATTTATTTTGGAACATAAAAATAAAAAATACTTGGTATATTTTTTATTTTACTTTCTTTAAAACAACTAGGGGTCTCTGCCCCTGCTCGCTCCGCTCACCAATCCCCGAAGGAAGCTTCGCCTCCTCCCCGACTCACTTTACTTATTAACACATGCAGAACTCTGCCCGCCTATTCGCTGCTTTCTTTCACTGAAAAGGAATATTAATAGTGCATATTACAAGACAAAAACAGAAAATTATTATGGAAATCCTCATATTCAATGTTAAATTGAAATATATAATATTTATATATATATATATATATATTAATAGAAAGAACATCATAATATCTAAACCATTTTACATTACAGCTTTAGTATATGACCCTTTTTATTTCTTTTTTACAACCTTAAATCCGGACTACGGTACTCCAGACGGTAGAGCACCGAGCTCATAATTGGAAGATTGTGGGTTCGGTTCTCGAGCCGACCAAAGACCGACGTGTACACTAATGGTGGCTGGTGTACGTAAAATATGTCGTGGCTACAATATTCTCCGTGTTTCCATCAAAATTATACATCTGGGGGCCACCGAAGCTCGAGAGTTACTCCCTTCGTGTAGGACCAAAACTATGGTGGTATGTCTCCGGAACATTCGTAGGGGTGCGTCCCAGACCGTTGCCAATTATCTATAGCGCAGTAATGGTGCGACGTCAATGACAGACTACCTAATTATCTACTTACCTACAACCATGGATCATATTTTAATTTTCCCGTGTAAGAAGATTAATTTTCTAAAAGTAGAGGAAAAAAGTTGATATTTATTTTCTTTGTTTTTTACATCCATGGTTTCGGTCCGCGGTATCTTAGTCGGTAAAGCGCTGAGCACGTAATTGGAAGATTGCCGATTCGATACTTGAGCCGGCCAAAGACCGCCGTGTACACTAATGGTGGCTGGGGCGCATAAAATATGTCTTGGTAGCAAAGTCCTCCATGTTCCCATCCCCACTATACCTTTGGGGATTACCAAAGCGAAGGGGGATCCCCTCCGTTAAGGTTCAAAATTGTGATGGCATGGCTCCGGATCATATCTAGGGGTGCGTCGCAGTCCGTCGCCAATTACCCATAGCGCTGTATTGGTGCGACGTTAAATCCAACCGACCTACCTACCTACGTACAACCATGGATCATATTTTAATTTTCTCGCATAAAATGACTTCATGACAGAAGAACAACGTCACTGGGAGAAACTTTTTTCAAAATGGCAAATAGAGAACCTTCATAAACTTGTCGTTTTTAGTTAATAACTTTTTTAATTAAAATGATAGAACGTTCTAAGCGGCTGAAATGTCTGCCTTGGAGTACTCGGAACACATTGATACCTCTCATGACGCAAAGGACCCTGCCCTCCGTTAGAAGATGCTGTCGCAGACAAAAAAATTTGACGTCAGTGACAGTAACTTTTTTTTTATATATAGAGAAAGATTTATTTCTCCGACTGTATTTTTTAATAATATTTCCTGTCTCCCCATGTATAATGTTCAAGGAGTTTATCTTTCTAGAAGATAATCTCAATGTTGTTGCTTAAATCCCACTGTAAAAAAAATTTGCCGTTAGAAAACAGGTATTTGAATGGCAGTTTTCTGTACATACGTTTGACCGTATTTTAGATAACGATTATTAAACGATATTTGATTTTCTGGTTTAGAGCCTTTAAAATAAATCAAATAAATCAAAATTATACACTAAATATAACACAAAATATAAGAATTTACTACTTACATTACAAATATAGTCCTTGTATCCTTTTATTTAGGATACAAGTACTGTACTGAATTAGTTTGTCCTTTATAGGAATGCTGAATGCAATCCGCCATGAAAGAAATTTAAAATGTCGGCCTTTCCAAACAGTCAAACTAGAAGTGAAATTACGGTTAATTGACCTCACTCTATTTAAATGACTGTACGGCAGTTTTTTAGGCATGGTTTAAAGAAATCTTTGCCAAATAACAGTGTTTATAACTGCTTTCTAAATAAATTGTAAAGTAAGAATAAAATAAAAGGTTATTGAATCAAATCATTATTTTACAGAAAATTTTTATAGTGTACGATCTTCACATATGTTATAATTAATGCCATTCTAAGCGAGACGTATTAAGAGAGGCATACTATTGTAACAATCGCAGCTATCATAGATCACAAGTCAGATCGTACACTCCGCAGCAAAAGTATCCGAGCACTAGCAATAATCCTTGTTTAAAAAAAGTTCACTTAATACTGCTTTGTTAAATAAATCCTTGTCGAATCAGGGTCTTAGAGAGACTAAGAACATGACTCAACAAGGATTTATTTAAAAAAGCAGTATTAAGAGTATTTTTTTAAGACGGGGATTATTGCTAGTGCTCGGATACTTTTGCTGCGGAGTATACGATCCGACTTGTGATCTACGATAGCTGCGATTGTTACAATAGTATGCCTCCCTAAATCATCGACGATAGCCTTAATACCTCAACGCGGCCACTCCCGCTCTTCGATGTCTTTTTCTAGCCAATTTTGTCCTTTCATTTTTTCTGGTGTTAGCTTTTTTTTTTTTTTTTTTTTTTTTTTCACACAATTAACATTGTGAGTTTTTTTTCATTTTCATCCCATGCCTTTTCTATGGATTTTTGACTGTTTTTTTTCCTTTTTTCTAACAATTTCTAGTCTTTTTTCTTCGTTTTCTACATTCTAAAGTGCGGTGGCTCCCACCCACTCACCACCGCCACCGCCAAGTCTTATACTAGGCGAGATGTATTAAGCCCTCCACGATAGATTTTTAGTCCGAACCCGCCCAGTCCCACTCTAGTCAATTTTTCTAGTCAATTTTGTCCTTTTATTTCTTAAGAATTATTTCTCTTAAAAATCTACCCTCAATCTTTTAAAATATAGAAGGAAAACAAAATATAAATACTTTTTTACACTTTTTTAAGCTCTTAATATCTTTTTCACTTCTATGTACCAATGGTACACTAAAGTTTCACCTCACAAAATCCTCATTAATTACTATGACGAGATGATGTGCATAATGTTTATGGTATATAACTCTAAATAACTAAAAAAAGTTTCAAATACACTACAGTGCGATTAATAATAAAGGTTTTTTTTTTTCTTCATAATAAATTGTAAGGATAGTAATAAAAATCACAGATTTTTCTTCCTAAGATACGGTAGTTATTGATAGAGCAGTCAAAACTTCTTATTACACTTCTTTTTTTGGTATATAGGAATCTTTCTTTTTAAAAGAAAAACAACTCTACTATTATTCTTACGCCAAAGTAGTTTTTCTACAACGCCGCCGAAAGAAAATGCATAAAAAACCAGAAGATGATACATGTTTTTTCGTTTTCTTGTGTGTGTTTTTGGTTTGCATTAAAGGGATAAATAAATAATTCGCTCAAATAATGTACTTGAATTTTTTGAAGAACTTGAGCAATATTTTGAAATATGTAAAATTGATTTATCTGATAGATTTAAATGGTTAAAATACTCCTTAAAAGGAGAACCTAAAATGTGGCTTGACCTCATTGCCTCTCATTCTTTGGGTCAAAATCCAACCTATGAAGAGTTAAAAATCAAAATTATAAGCACATTTTCCTCGAGTGCTGATAGAGCTAAATTAATGCAGGAACTTTATACTACTACAATGTCTGTATTTGATAAACCTACAACCTTTTTCCTGCGGAAGCTCGATTTAATTAAGCAACTTGACTTACAGTTACCATTTTTTGAAGTGTTGGACATTATAAACCCGCTGTTTACAGTCCAAATTCAAGATTTTCTAGATTTAAAACCAGCCGCATCTATTGATAGTCTATTTGAACGGCTAGAGAAATATCAAGCACGTCACACTCCTAAAACTGCAAATACCACTAATCACCGGCAAGAAACCGTCAGTGTTGAAAATGAACAGCGAGAAAATTCCCCCCCCCCTCAAATTCTTAATTTCAATCATCCGCAACAAGCTAACTTTTCCCAGCCAAGACCCAAAGATTTAAATCAACCGGAAAATGTTGCAAGAAATCAACCGAGCCCTCATAATACCAAAGTACAATCTATATGTCTAAATTCTATTTATATTTCTACAGTAAACTTGTCGCATTTAAATTCTTCTCAATGCGTTTCTAATTTAAACTCTCCGTTACCTTCAAATTTAGAGAAGAATGAAAGCCTATTAAATGTAGCGGCTAATCCTTTCGTCAAGAAACCAAATTCATGTGTTGAAACTGTTAAGTCAACAAACTTTTCTAGTAGTTTAAATTCACCGCATGATAAATTACAGTTTAATTCTAAAACTGTCAAGTCGGCAGATTCTGCTATTTTTAAGGATACATCATACGCAAATGCTAAACCGGCCGAGTCCGGAAATTTATCTCATGTAAGAGGAAAAATTGTCGCAGAAAATGATGTTAAAATTAATGTTGGTACTCAACCTTTAGCAAATAAATCAAATTTATGTTTTACAACTGGTCAGCCACCAGATTTAATTATTAGTCCAAATGAAAATGTTGTCGTACAAGTAACAGAAAATAGCGATTTAAACAACGATGCTTCTCATAAGCGAGTAGCTAATTTAAATGAAAGTAGTGAAAAAGGGCATTTAAGTTTTCTACATGTCAAGCCGACAGAATCCACTAGTTTAAACGAAAAAGTAACTGAAAATGTTGTAAAAGAAAGTGGAAGGTTAAATAGCGGTCATGCTCAAAAACTACTAGCTGATTTACATAAAAATGTTGTGAATAAAAGTGACAGATTAAAACATTTCTACGTTAAGGCATTAAATTTATCTTCTACAACTGTAAGTTGACAGAGTCACGTATTTTGGCTGAAAATCCTTTAACTGACAATGATATATCGCTGCTTCTAAAAATTTCTTTACAAACTTAAAAGAAAATTATGTGATTTCCATTACTGCTTTGAACTGTTTTAAAGCTTGTAAACCCTCCAGGACCTCCAAATGTGTGAGTAGAGAGCAAGCTGCATCCTCTGACACTATGGACAGCGACAGTGTGCCGGGTTCGATCCCAGCCCAGGAATGTGCCCTTACAACGCCTAACCTCCTGCTGCAAGCCTCCAGCCCTGTGATTTCTGCAGCGAGTGCAATGGCCAGCAGGACTCACATGTTTCATGCAAATGCTGTTACAGCGGAAACCCTCGGTCAGGTCGTATCGTTTCTTATTTTATTTTTTCTCAAGTATTTGTTTATCAGAGTTGTACCAAAATGTGCGACATGTATTGAAGCCTTTCGGACTTCTTCTTTTTGTATGAAAGCTCAGGACTTTCTTAAACTAAAATATGTCAAATGTAAATTAGTGCATGAACTTTCATATCGAAATTCATGTTTCTGCTTCAATGTCAACATTTTTGTTCTCTCTTAATATATATTTTATGTATGTACACTAAGTTCTTTTATTTTATAGCCATCACCTGCAGAGCGGGTAATATAACATGTTTTTTTAGCTTTTTGTAAATATTCCCCCTTTTATTCGTATTTCTGTACATATTGTATTTGCATATATAAAATGAAATTTGATAAGTGTATAAAATGAATATTTCTTATTGTAAACTTTTGTATGCTAACTAAAAGTTCTATGTATGTATTATTAGTATGGGGTTAAAAATAATTTTTTTTTCGCTATTTTGCATGTAAATTCGTGTTTAACGACTAACTTTAATAAACTAACAATTTCGTTTTTTTTTCCCGTTATGCAAATAGCTAGGTGGAAAATATTGGTTATATATAAAATTTTATGTCAAACTGTTATCTATCTACAAAGTATAGTTTACTTTCTATGTTTGATTTCTACTGTAAAAAAAGTTTTGTATTTTAGAAATACTATGATTATTCTGATGTCCAGTCCCTTACTCTGATGAGACCTCAACATAATTTTTCAGCTAATGATTCCTTACTTCGAAATAAAGACGGAGAATTTTGGAAGGAAGTATTTTTTTGGACATCTGCCAGCCACTTTGGATTTCTGAAGTAGAAAGAGTTCTTGGACGCATGCCAGCAGTGGATCCTTTCAAAATATCAATCTGATCAAACACTGGAAATTTTTCTTTGACGAACGCTTCAGATGGCTCAAGACATTTCAAGATTTTGTGTTCAATAAAATTATTTTCTCAATGTTGCAAGTTTCAAAATTAAGTTTTTCCCTTTCTGGAATTGCAGAAAGATGTTTGTAATCCCCATTGTATCGTTGAGCTAACTTATTTGAGGCGTTTTTTTTTTTTTTTTTTTTTCCGGAGTTTCCGGCCGTAAAGGGTCCCCATTTATAATTTTAAAATTTAACTTTCTTTTTTCGGGGTTGGTGCAGTTTTAAGCTTAGGGTTTTTTATTCACCATTGTGTTTTACGCTGTAGGCAGTTCATTGCTCAGCAAAAGAAAGTTTCATTTTTTTTCTAACTTATTTTAAAGTTTCAGAAATTAAGTTGTGGCTGCACCCGCACCTCCGAGATATATTAGTGTTTAAAATTACTCGATAAAACCCGTTGGGGATTTTCCCGACTAATTTTCTTTTCTTGGAGGGGGACTGTGAGGTCGAGACTATAGAACGTCTCCACAGTTCGTTTGAATTTCAGCTGAATCCAGCAATCTAAAGTTGGGACGGTTAAATCACTTCGTCGCCAATTAGTCGGCGAAAGTCTTGGTCGAGTTAGTTTTATGTCGGCATGGTGCTGCAGTGAAATAATTAGGATCTCAGTGTTAGATGAATTATATGTGATTTTAAAAGGTTTTGATTGAAATGAAATGAAAGGAAGTTGTTGAATGTAGTATAAAAGGAAGGATAGTGAATTGCTAGGGGTAATGGATTGGTAGCTGATTAGTGTGGAGTAAAGAGTAGTGTGAATTGGAGATAGTGGTGATAGTGAGTTGCACCGGATTATGGTGTGTGAAGTGATGGTAGAGAGGTGTAGTATTGTGGAGTAAACTAGGAAAAGAGTCTGTCGTGTATCGGGAATCCGCTCGACACTCTGAAGTGAGAATAGTTAGTAGTGGCAGAGAGCAGTAGCCAAAAAAGATCAGCATTGGTGAGATACTTTTATTTTATGTCTTGTTAAGGTTATTTCCTGAAGTCATTTATTTAAATTGAGTTAGCTCAACGCCCTCCTTGATATTGAATGCTAAATAAACTTTGTTATTTATTTGTTAACTTTGTCTCGAGCTCTTCTTATTATTAGCTAATTAAGTAAGTTAAGTTTAATCTAGGATTTAAGATCTACAATTGAGAATATGGAGACCACTTATTCTCTACACCTTGAATACTGAAATCAATGTTTTAACGGTTGATCTTTGTGTATCATAATAATTTAAAATGAAGTAATCGCATACAATTCAAATGTTATATTTTGATGTTCATGTTAAGTTGCGACTTGAAAATTTTGATGAAGTTTGATAAGTTTCAAGAAGTAGAGCGGGTGAAAATTGTCTGAAAAACACGAAAAAAAAAATTAAATTTAATGTCAGACTTGAATTTTATATAAACGTAGTTGATATATTCACAGTGGGGATTGAGGACGCCAACCGCGCCCCTCACACAGAATTATATGACAATTAAAACTTTTTCTAAACTTGAGCTTTTTTTAACCTAGGTTTATATACAGTATTTGTTTTTGTTATTCATTATTACCGCAATTACTTAAAAATATATTAACTCAAAAACAAAGCAAGTACAAGATAATCAACCAAACGTACTGCTAAAAAAAGAGATCCGCCTACAACAGCGCTAATTGCTTGAAGCAGTCGAGTGATAAAATATAACCAGCGACAGAGGGATAAATGAGACTCCGATAGCATTGTAATATTGTCCTACATTAATAACACATAGAGCAACCGGAAATGCACTTGTAGCAATACAGTCACATTATATTCTAGTTCTTTTGGCTTTTCAGTATCACAGTTCATTGGATCGGCCGATATCGGATTACGTCGGAGAGGCTGCCGAATTACAATAGATACCATAGATCTTATATAGATAGACCATGCATCCCCCTCATTATCTGACCGGGACATGCAGTAGCTTCCCCAGCGAAATTATCACGTAATGCAGACCTGGAGAGAGAGAGACGAGAATGAATATTATGTGATTTTTCCATAGGAAAGAAAGTAGTTTTGAGTTTTTTAATTTCTGTATTGTACACATACTTTTTATTTAAGCCTTTAGATTTACGCATCGTTGGAAAGCTAAAATGTCATTGATTAATTATAAAAAAATTTCTTTTGTGAGAAACCATTCTGAAGGGGAGAATTTTTTGTTTGAATTCCTACAAAAATAAGTGCTTTCTTATGGAAGAATCTCCTACAACTCTCTGTCACGTGACATACGGCGCTTACCGCAAAAGATGAAGGTTTCAGATTACACCCTCATGTTGAAGACATTCACTATAATGGGAAATCCTATTGGTGGCGTAGTCTATATATATAAGGTCTATGATAGATACCAGTTTATTGTATTTACAATGTGCTAAAAATGTTTTCTGTCCTCTTATTTTCCGAAAATTCAAATAAAATTTAAATTTAAAACCGAATGCTGAATATTTTAGAAAATTCATGATTATAGGTTCAACACTAGGCAGTGTCGTGCATGCTTGTTCAAGATTGGTAAAAAAGACGATTTTTGCCGATGTTCGTCGATTTCGGGTAATAATGAGCGGTACTGGGCCGATATTGATGTATTAATGGGGCGCAAACATTAAAGTCTAAAATTATGTGCAATTGTCGAAAACGGATTTGTCAACGATTCAATTTTTTTATTTGTTAAATGATATAAAAATAGTTATGCAATTTCGTTTAAAATTCATTTAAACGCAATTACCGGATAAGCGTGCATACCCTGTTATTTGTAATTATGTTCTGAAGTGCTCGAGAATGTTAGATAATCTATTCATGATGCGAGTTTTTAACTTCTTGTTAAGTTCTAATCTTTTTTTTTTTTTTTTTTTTTTTTTTTTTTTTTTTATGATTTGCTTCAGTATATTTATGAAGTCTCAATGCAACTCCTTATATGATAATGTTTTATGTTACTAAGAAAGTCTTTTTTGGAAATTTAAAAGGTTTGAGAAAATGTACAGTCCTTTTAGTTATAGTTATATGTTATATATAGCCTTATTATAATTTCTCTCTCTCTCTCTCTCTCTTTCTTTAGTCAATAGTGACAGATAAGTACTTATAAATAATAATATGTAACAGAATATTTTCTGTTAGAAATCTAAAAATTTTAAAGGAAAATGAAACTCTAAAGAAACGCGTTGAAATCTTAGATCATTATAAAATAGAAATTGGAAAATTCGAAACTTTTCTAGACAAAGTTACAGAAAATTACAGGCGTCAGAAAAAAAAAAAAATATATATATATATATATATACATAAAAAGAGTCTATAACTGTTCAAATTTACAGAGATGAGAGAAGATCACATACTTTAGAGAAAATCACAAGACATTTATTGTTCAGTTAATATATACAGGGCGCATAGGAAAGTCCCTTTAACCTGGAAATACTTGCGAACGGAGAGTGCTACAGCCCCGCAAGTAAGGTAACGGTATAGTAAAGTGACTATGCCCGACCTAATGCAAAAGACAGCAGCGCCCCTAGTGGCAAAATTTGGAAGTTAGCCATTGCAAATCGAAAACGAAAAGAGATAGAGCAAAATTTCCAATTAGAAAGTTTTAGAGCATCAATTAATTAGTACGAAGCGATATTTGGTTCACACGGATAAGATAAATTGGCGCCTGTATATCCAAAAATGTCCGTAATCTATGCGCGACTGTTCTACTCTACATATTCACATTTCGGAAATGTAGCAGTGTGAAAATGCAGTTTGTGACTTTGTACAGTACTGTAATGTCTGAAAACTTTAATTTCCAATGCATTTAAAATTTTAGTTTAAAAGGGGTTGGCGCTCGCTTCATACAAACAACATAATCTCATAGCATAAAATTATTGATGGCAGACTATAATTTTATTCCTAATGTGCGAGCGCTTTCATCTTAAAAATTTTATTTTCTGTGTTGTGGCAATTTCAATCGTTGCCTTGCGACGGGTAGAAAATATGTGTTCTTTTTCGAAAGTGACAAAACAAATGGAATTTGAATGATCCTAAATGAATGAGATCCTACAAAAGATACATTTCTTAAAAATAAACGTTTGGATTTAGAATTTTGGAGCTGTGTGAGAATGTCAAGCTTCACTAACTTTCAATATTGCGAGATGGTTCTTATTTATGGCGAATGTCAACGAAACGCAACGCATGCTGCACGGGAGTATGCCGTTCGTTTTACAGGTGGGCCACATCCAAGTGCAGTTACCATCGCAAATGTAGTGCGACGGCTCATGGAGACAGGAAGCACTAAAAGTCGTCCGCGTTCTGGCAGACCAGTGAGTGCAGGTATGCGTATACCGCCAGAGAGTATTTTGGCATATGCACTAGCCCATCCACACAGCAGTACAAGAGAAATCAGCATGGCATGTGGATTAACACGGGCTCGAGTATGGCAAATACTGCATAGTCAACATGCACATCCTTATCATGTCACTCTGCAGCAAGAACTGTTCCCACGGCATAATGAGCGTCGATTGGATTGGTGCAACTGGGCATTAAATAATGTTGAAGATAAATCAGATTTTTTGTCCAACATTGTTTGGTCGGACAAGGCACTGTTTCAGCGTACCGGAGTACTAAACCGACATAATGCCCACTACTGGGCGCTGGAAAATTCCTCGTGGGGACTATCCACAAAACACCAAGTGCGCTGGTCCATTAATGTGTGGGGCGGTATCTGGAAGGATCGCTTACTGGGACCTGTGTTCTACGAAGGCACATTAAACGGACAGAGGTACCTCCAACTATTACAGGATATCATACCCGACTTTTTGGATGATATTCCCCTGTCCGCATTACGGGACATGTGGTTCCAACATGACGGTGCTCCTGCACACCAGCCAGCTGGAGTGCGAAGCTTTCTAAAAGATTGCTTTGGACAACAAATTATTGGGTATTGTAGTAGTATTGAATGGCCTCCACGATCGCCGGACCTGACTCCGATTGATTTCTTCCTGTGGGGTTATATAAAAGATCAGGTTTATGCAACTCCACATACAAGTCTGCTGGATCTACGTCATCGTATTACAGATGCTTTCAATAGTGTAACACCTTCCATGCTGAGATATGTGCATGCAAAATTACTCACACGAATACAAACGTGTATTGTGAGCAATGGCGAACTTTTCGAACATTCTCAACATTAACTTTTTATCACTATGAGACTTAGAGTTTAGTCTACCTATTTTGTTTTTGTGTGTGATGTTATCAAAATGTATTGATGTAAGTACATAGTATTTATTCATTAAATTGTGCATATTTCTTCTTTCCTCTGGCTATTCCTTTCAAATATTTACACAAAATGGAGTGCATCGATTTTGGATATTTTTTGGGTATACAGGCGCCAATTTATCTTATCCGTGTGAACCAAATATCGTTTCGTACTAATTAATTGATGCTCTAAAACTTTCTAATTGGAAATTTTGCTCTATCTCTTTTCGTTTTCGATTCGCAATGGCTAACTTCCAAATTTCGCCACTAGGGGCGCTGCTGTCGTTTGCATTAGGTCGGGCATAGTCGCTTTACTATACCGTTACCTCACTTGCGTGGCTGTAGCACTCTCCGTTCGCAAGCATTTTCAGGTTAAAGGGACTTTCCTATGCACCTTGTATATATATTCACATAATGCAAATAAATAATTTAACTATTTTAAATAATAATAAATTTAATAATCTAAATGCTCCATTAAGAATTACTGAAAAAAAAAAAAAAACTGAAATCTTAATTTAAGTTAATTTATATCTTAGTTTCATTAAATTAAAATAAAATTAACTCTTGAAATGATAAAACTTTAATCTTTGAACTCCTGTTAAGCTTAATTAAAACTACTTGGCGATAGTAATTTCTATCTATTTACCCCTCATTATTTGTGCACTTAAATTTTTTCTCAAAACCATTTTATAGCCATGATAAAAACTATAAATTCAAATGATAAACCGGAATATTCGATGTCTGAATTGCCCCACCCACTATGTTACCATCCCCCTTGCTTTGTATCCCCCCCCCTGCTTTTTACTTATTGTAATTTGAGAATGCCAGCTTCGCATTTTAATTCTTATGTAACTCCATTTATTACTTAAAATTATTAATTTGAGAGAGTTATATTTTGCCATATTATTGTTTTAATATGAAGCCTAAAATCTTTAGAAGGATTAAAAAAAAAAAAAAGTTTTATGCTGAATTAAATTTATTTTACGGTAGTATGTATTGGATTTATGTACGCATGATTAATGCAAATAATTGTATTTAGCTTTCTTATTTTCTTTCAGCTCTATGTTTCTTCTTTATGTTTCTTTCACTTCAAAGTCTTTAAATTTTATCATTTTTACTTTAAATTTATGTATGTATATAAAAAACACTAAGCTAAAGTAAAAAAAAATATAAATAATAATAATAATAAATAAATAAATAAATAAATAATAATAATAATACTGTAAAATTGGTACTTTTACCATATTTTTAATTTACTAATTTTCTCTAAATCAAATATTTTATTCAGTCAGAAACAAAGTGCTAGAATACAATTAAAACGAAAAAAAAAAAAAAAAAAGATAAATAAAATAAATAATTATAAGATAAAAAGCTTTTAAAAAACCATGTTTTTAAATTTTTTGTTAAATCATAGCTATAGAACTATATTAGCACTTTATCGATGCGTATAAAAAAATGATAATGACGTCCATTTTTGTGAGATGCATTATTTAACTTTTTACAATTTTTTAACGTTCACGTTTAATTAAATGTATTTCTTTTTAAGTCGAAAGAAAATGAACTCGTAATTTTTTTTTTTGGCAACAATTAAATTATAGCTAATATTTTAATGGCTATTTTTAAAGCTATTGGGATGCTATTATTTTCATATTTTAATTAATTATAAGAAAACTAATCAAAAATTCGAAAATCGGACTTCGAAGTATTGTGTTGTCATCGGATTCTGAGTTGAAAGTTTCAGATATCTAGCTAGTAAGGAAGTTATTTAAAAATCGATTGCAAGATTTGTACCGAACAAACAAACAAACAAGAATCGAAGTTAATAAAAACATGGTAAAAATAAATAAGTAAAAGTAATAAGAAACTTGTAATTTTAATAACACTGAATGTTAAAAAAAAAATTATTTTTTGAATGAGAAAAAACATTCATCAAATATGCTTGTTTATCTGAAATAGACACTTTGCATCTATTTTTAGTTATTCAAATTTGGTTTTCAGAAATCTCGTTTATTTCACCCCCCCCCAGCCTTTCTTGAGAGACAAATTAAATTTGTCAAGGAGCATAAGCCACAAGTAGACAATGTATCTGGAAGACATGAATTAGTTTTTAAAGTTTTGAAGTGCACATTCCAAATCTCAATATAAAATATTCACACAATTCCTGTTGAAAATCATATTTCAATTTCAAACTTAACATAAAATTTTCGACTATAGCCGCAAAGTGTGAAAAGGAATGCGGCGTTTAGAAGCTTCTTTTGATGCGTTTCAAAGTTTTATGTTGTGTGACTGTACGTGTTTTGAGGAGAATCTTTCAAAAAATAAATCAGAGATTTCTTATTGCATTCAAAATTTTTCTCCAGATGAGAAATATTTGTTAAAGATTGCATCATGCAGACAATTTTGAAGTGCAGTGCATAACTTTGTAATAAAGTTTTACGAGTTTGCTTTTTATTCTGAGATTTTTTTTTTTTTTTTTTAAATCATGAAAAGATATTGTATGAAAATGTAAAAATTGTGAAATTGCACCTTTAGAATAAATACTTCGTACTCATATTCATCTTTCTAGGAAAAATATGGGTTGAAGTAAATCATTGGTAATAATGAAAGCAGTATTCATCTTCTCATATTGATATAGATTTTACCGAGTGAAGAATTTAACAGTATCCATAATAGCACATTTTATTCACAAGACATCCTCAGAATATCCTATGGATGAAAGTACATCCAAGGGACATCCTCAGGGTATACTATGGATAAGTGTGCTGTTAGGGATGAAACATGCTTATAAACATAATAAATAATTTTTTTACTGTCTTCATTGATGATCGATTATATACAAACTTGGAAAGGTATCAGAAAACATAGTTAAGAATTATAATTACATCAGAAAATATAATCAGAAATAACAATTTACAATTTAACCCATTATTGTTGGGGGTATTTTCCTGTTTTGAACATTAATACCCAACATTTTCACATTCCTCTAAAACGCTACAATATTTATCAATTACAATTTACGTGATCGGGTTTAAATCATTTCAATTTTGAAATGAATGTGGTAATTGTCACTGGAAAATGTATATGCTGACGGAATGGACAATATCCGTTTTTTTGGGTTCGAGGCTAAATCATACCTAACATGTGACTTCTGATTCTCCATTTCCCTATGAATTTCCCTCTAGGATGCAAATATTTCCCTATAGAATGCAAAGATTTCCCCATAAAACATAAATATAAACATTATAATTCTGCATTTTTCCAGAAGAAGTCACGTGTCAAGGGTCTATTACGTAACGTTGATAAAGTCCATTTGCAGAGATAAACAAGAATATAAAATCCCATTTCAATAAATAATGTAACGCTTTAGAGGAACGCCAAAAGGGCAGGGCTCTCTTTTAAAGTAGGAGAATACCCTTACGAGAATCTATTAACAGGCTGTGAAAATTGTCATTTACCACAATGTGTTCCAATCAGGGTATCGTACTCTTCGCCCTCTTTTTCAGAACACTCTCACGCATAAGCAATTTTCGTCTTCATTGCTACCATTATTTCTATATAATAATCTCAAACTTATTTAATTATGATACATGACTATGAAAAAAACCTCAAAACATTCTGCATAAAATTAGTGGTAGCAAAAAAGGCTGAAATTTTTCATATCTGCGAGTGCCCTGAAAAAAGGGTAGATATTATGACCCTTGGTTCCAATGTGATCATGATACATAACTATGTTCTCTAACCCGTTTTCCAAATTTGTACATAGAGTTACGATTCAAACTATGTATCGTATTGTAGACATTACGCCGTTATCATGACAGACAGGCATAATTCAAAATTATTAACACTTTCGTGACCGCTGACGTAGATTCACGTCATTTGAAAATCTCTATCTCCACCAGTGGCCGTTTCTTCCGCAGTTTGTATGTTATTTATATCTTAAAAATATACCCAATATTCATATCTATACTATCAATATATTATGGACATAAATGCTTTGATTAGGAAGAGTGTAACTATAATGCATACCTATTTGTAATATAAATATGAATACGGAAAATTTTGTTCTGAAATATTGTAACTGGGGAGAATAACGACCACAGGTGGACCTTTCTGTGAAAAAAACAAAAACATGCGGTCGCGAAAGTGTTAACTTTGAGATACAAAAATAAATTCCTTATAACTAGGCAATCAATAAGGGTTGATTTACGCCATTTTTACATGTCATAAATACCAAACTTGTTCTTTTAAAAAGTGGCTTATCAAAAAATCGCGATTTTTTGAGTTACTCAAAATTTTAATTCAACTGTTTTGCTCAAAATTCCTATTTTTTGAGCTACGCCTCTTAGCATTAGAGCGAAGATTAATTAGTTTATTTGTCATTTTTTTTTTTTAATTTCAGGACAAGTATACTTATTTTAATTTAAATTATTAATTTACAAGCCTAATTCACTTGCATACTTGCCAACCATTTCATTAATAATCGTAACATTTTTATGCCCTTTTAAAATACGTCCTTTTTTACACACCACTTCAATTTTAGAGTAAATTTCTCCAAATGTAGTTACGATTAAACAAAAATAAAACTACTTTAAAATAATCTGGTGTGTTACTCACACGACATTCTCTTACCCTGAAATTTAATACTAAAAATACAGGTTGCAGATTAAGAGGTAAGATAACGAGTATTGTTATGTAAACCTGTGTTAAACAACTCAAATTAAGCTTCGGAAGAGTTTTATATCATAAATAGTTCTGTGTGAGGGGGGCGGTAGCCCCCCTTAAAACCCCGTTTCATTAATGTACCTACATTTGTATAGACTTTAATTCTACTATTAAAAAATAATTCTGTTTTTAAAAAATAATTTATTAAAATTATTATTTAAAAAAATTATCTTTTGTGATAATGCAGATGATTTCCATATTAGAGAAGTGGTATAACACAAAATATCCGAAAAAGTCCATTTTATATACTAAAAAAAAAAAAAAAAAAAAAAAAAAGAACGAAAAAAAGTTTTTTTTCGTTAAAAGTTAAAAAAAATCGATAACTTTGTTTTAAATTATCGCAGATCGATGGTTCAACCATTCGTTTTAAAGTTATTGGCGAGCTCTTTTGAAAGATACCCGTCATGAAAATTTACTCCCCTCGAGGGGAGACTTCCCCCCCCAGGGGGGAGGCGAGGCTCCTACATACACAATTTTTTTTTCCCAGTTTACTATCTCTATTACAATATATATATATATATATATTCGTTTCATTTGGTTTAGTGCAGTCTATAGACGTTAAACTCTACTTACCTGCAATTTCCCCCATAGACGTAATGTATTAGAATTCTCTTGATGTCCATGTACACGAACCATTTGCTAGATCTTAACGAAAAGTTTAGCGTAGCATCCCTATATGATACACATTTAGAATACCAAGTTTGAACTTTCTGCCATAATTTGTTCTTGAGATATGCTGATAACAGACAGACACACAGACATACAGACATACACACAGACCATTTGCTAAAAACATGATTTTCGTATTCAGGGGACCTCAGAACATGTAAATATAACAGAAACTCGCGTTCGAAAATTTGACCCAAAAACAATACTTTCTCTACCTTATGGGTAAGAGAACGTAAAAAGACTTGTGTGAAATAAATGGCGGGTACTAAAAGTGCTACGATTCATAATGAGATGATTGGCAAGTATGCACTTGAATATAAAGATCCGTTTTAGTGAAATTTATAAACAATGTATTAGCCCTTTCAGGGGCGGTGGTATTTATTTTATACTACCTAATTTCAGTTCTCAACTGCAAAAATTCATCCCAGAAATTTTATATAAAATTTTACTTTTTTACCTTATCTGAAAACATTCATTTATGACTTTTCTTATAATCTTGATCTCAGACTCTGGTGGAAGTTGATTTTAAACGAACTTAAATTCATTGCTCCTGAAGGGGTTAGAAAAATGGAGAACTAAAACTAATAAGATTTTTCTGTTGTCATCTAGAACAAAAGGAAATGTATTTCACTTACAACACGAACCGAATTGGTTTAAGTGTAGGAAATCCAACAATTTTAAATGGCAAGAAATTAAAATTCTACCTTTTGACTCCCTCCCCACGCTTTGGCATGTTTAGCATTTTCTAATTTACTCCGATTTTCTTCTCAGTTTCTGTTATTATTTTCCTGCTTGTGGTTGGGGCTGCGGTAGCCCAGTCGGTAGAGCGCCGGCCTTGCGGGTTCGGTACTCGAGCCGGCCAAAGACCGTCGTGTACACTAATGGTGCTGGTGCACGTAAAATCTGTCGTGGCCGCAATGTCGTCCATGTTCCCATCAAAAATTATAGCTCTGCGGGTCACCGAAGCGGGAAAGCCATCCCTTCCGTGGAGGATCAAAATTGTGATGGCATGTCTCCGGACCATCTCTAGGGTGTGTCCCAGACCGTCGCCAATTGCCCATCTGCGCAGCACTAGTGCGACGTAAAAACCCAACTAACCAACCTGCTTGTGGTAGTGCGTTTTTGTTTTCATGCATCTTTTGGCCGAAGGAAGATGATATTTTAAATATATATATATGTATACATAAATAGAAAGCTAGAGCATACATAATACATGCATAGTATTAAATGTAGATTTATTTGAAAAATCTATATTATTCGTAAAATTAAATTTTACTATTGAACACAATAATAATTATTATTTTACTTCTTAAAAAAAAAAAAAAAATGCTTTAGAGAGATTGTATTAATTTATTTTGCATTAATTTAGAATAATATATATATATATATATAACTAAACTTCTTGCTTCAAAATTCACCAAGATTTATATCAACGAGATAAATAAAATAGAATGCTGATTCAATGGATGAAGGATTAGATTTCCGTGGTTCAACATGAATCTCGTGATATGAACCAATAGACTGCTTTGTTTGGCCCTTTATGGCTATTTTGGCATTTAAAATTACAGTTCGGCAAATTATCATTATTATTAGGTAACACGACAGTCCTATAACCGAAATAAATTGGTTTTAAAATAATTTTTCACATATTTCACATTATATTACATAATAAAATACTTTTTTTTTTTTTTTCACTATTTCCCAACAAAGTTTAGAAGTGTTTATAAAGAAAATTTAAACTTTTAAAAGAGCTAAATTTAACAACAAATAATAATTTCTCAACTGTTTTTAAATATTTTGTCGGATAAATTTTGACTTTACCAAATAAAATGAAGTAAAATAAAAACTAAAATGATTTAGAAAAAAAAAAAAAAAATATATATATATCTATATTAAACTTCACTACATAAGTTCACAAAAACTTTGGCGGTTATGATTTTCGCCAAGTACAATCTCCAAACCGTTGCCACAGGAATTTATTGAAAATAAGCTGTTACCAAGGGAACCAACGCATAGATGGTTCATGTCACATGACTCATGTTGGATATGGCTTGGTTACCATTTATCACTCTATTTATCTCGTTGGTTTATATATCGGTAGTAATGAAAATTACAACGCAAAATCAGTGTTGAAAAGTAGTAAATATAAAACTTTACATAGAAACACCATAAATAATTATAATAATAATAATAAAAAGAAAACACGCAACAATTGTTATGGTTGAAATAATAGCACAACGTATCATCATTCCATTCGCCTGTCTGTATCATTTTCGAGCTTTCATTTCACTCAATATTTTTAAAATGATATTAAAATAAAACAATTGTTTAAGTTAATTGAAACATGTTTGTTTCTAAAAGTGGTATAAGCAGCATATTTAACTTATACATAGAGACTTAAACCATAGCCTCCTAAAGTAGATGCCTGTCGCGTTGCTCAGAAACTTGGCAACAGTTGGTTGAAGTGGTAGACAGCGCCATCTGGTACAGATTGCGCCACTTTTTTATTCAGCAGCCACCAAAAATTTTTAAAAGTGGGATATGATACACACAAAAGGCGAATAGAATCGAAGAAACGTCAACACTTCTTAAAATTATTGGTGACAGTTGAATAAAAAAGTCATGCAATCTGTACCCTGTGGCACTGTTTACCGCTTCAACCGTTACCAAGTTTCTGAGCCACGCGACAGGCATCTAGTTTAGGAGGCTATACTTAAACAGAAATTTGGATGTATTACGGTTTCAGACACGTATTTTAAAAATTTTATTTTAATCTCTTTAAAAGACATAAAGCATGGTAAAATTGATATTTTCTATTTCAATGCAGCTTGTAATTTCCTTTAAAAAGTTATTTAATTCACATAAGGAAGTTCTAAAATTTAAAAACGAAATAAAAAAAATTTAAATATTGGACATGTTTTCATGTTCCAATTTATATTTTATTTATTTAGAAAATATATATTTTACAAAACAAAAAACATAAACTGATAATATAATGAACGATTAAAAAAATATATCGCATACATTGACTAAATAATTCAAGTCACTTTTTTTACAGATTCAGAAATTACACAAGCTTTTGAATAAGCAAAAATAGAAAAAGGATTTTTTAATTTATGTTCGTTTAAGAGTTCACTAACCCTTTTAATTCTTTAAACAATCGATTTAATACAATTATCGTTTTATAGTGGCGATATTTTCCAACAAAATTAAAAAAAGAAAAATCAATTTTATATTTTTTACTTGCGCCTACTATTATAGAAGAGTAAATAACAGTTTTAATAATAGACAAAATATATTGTAAAAATCGAATTCATTATAGATTGCAGAATGTTTTTATAATCGTACACAAAAGAAGATTGATATTTATACAATTAGTAGCATTACTGGAAAACTAAAAACTTTTGCAAACTTTTTTATTCATTTTCCTGTTTAATTATGTATCTACAAATAAAGTAACTTTCAAGCTTTTTTTTTTTAAAGTATTTATGGAGAAATATAAAAATGTATCACAGCAAAGGTAAAAAGCATTCTTTGGTTTCCTTTTTATGTGAAATGATTATAAAATCAATGAGGAAATAGAGATTCAAGTTTTCCTTTGTAATTTGCTTCGAATGGATATTGTGGAGTTTGTCTATGAAGCTGAATAGCAAAGGAATGTATGTTTAAGAAAGGTCATGTTCAGTTTTTTCTTTCCACTATTTGGCAGTACAGGTGCACAGGAAGTAATTCAAAATTTAAAACTGTTAAATGTAATGTGTCTAATCTGTGTATTTAAACTAAACGACTTTTCTGCTCATATTTTAATTAAAAGTAGATTAAACATTCTGCAAACTTGATTAAATTTAAAATTTGTGAAAAAAGTATTATAAAAACGCACTTTTTTCTTTTCTTTTTTTTTAATATATATATTCAAAACTACAGGGTATCCAGAAAAGGACTTACTGACTTCAAAATTAAATATTTCTAAATTAAAATACAATAGAGGGATGAGACAAACTGTATATTTATTACGAAAAAATTGGATACAGAAATTTTGAAAATAGTCACAAAAGTTGCCAACGGATAACGTTGCAAAAAAAAAAAAAAAAAAAAAAAAAAAAATCCCAAGACACTGCTCGAGTTTGAAGAGACAATCTGTGCGGCATGCGAGTCCATTTCCATTGACACACTACTGGGGGTGATGGCAAATTTTGTTGTTCGTGTACACCACCTTTACATGGCTAGCGGTGAACATTTTGAACAGATTTTGCGTTAATTCTAATGACTACTTGCTTAAGAACTGCTTTTCTTTTCTTTTCTATAACCCTGTACAGTGTACAGCACCATCTGCTGACATTTTTTGTTACTATTTTCTAAATTCCTGTATCAAATGTTTACAGGTTTCGTAATAAATATACAGTTTATTCTATTGTCGTTTGTTTTCGAGAGATTTAATTATGAAATCTGTAAGTCCTTTTCTGGAGACCCTGTATATAGATTTCCCGAAATTTAATTCAAATATATATTTATATTAAATGTGTGTTGGGGATTGCGAATTTGAAGTATTATTTTATGGAAAATATTTGTGACATTTAAATTATCATAAAAATATTAACAGTTTAAATATTTTCATAACAGGATATATGAAGTAATATATAATCCTTTCGAAAAGAGCGTTTTTAAGATATAAAACTTTCAGGCTTTTAAAACTAAATGTATTAGAATTTTTTTTTTTTCAATGTTTATCTAGAAGTTTAAAAATTGATATATTTCAAGTGTAAAATATTTATCTTAAAAACGGAAATATAATTACGTTTAAAACGTGATAAGCTCCGCCATCGTCTCTTTAAAAAACGGAAATGATGCAAATCCGGAAATATATATTACATAGTTTCACGAATAATGTTTTAGAAACGGAAGCCATCTTGTTTGTCTTTTCCACTAAATATCGCGCTACATTTGCTCAAATAACTTGAGGTGAGTAAGGGGATAGAGGAGAGAGTATACTTGTTATCAGACCCTATTTTACTGCAGAAAACAATTTAAAATTTGTAAGCTTTAAAACGAAATAACGTTAAAATGAAGTGTGTAACTTAAAGCGAAATAACGTAATTATACGTGTTTCTAATCAAGGCAGACCACTATTTTTCTAAAAGTTACTTCCAATTAAACGTATTCAAAAATTTTCTATGATATGATTTCATAAAAAAAAAAAAAAAAAAAAAAAAAAAAATATTTTCATTATTTCCATTTTGCTGAAAAGTATTGATAGTCAAATGTATTGTTATTAATTTACTCCTTAATTTTAAAAGAATATTCAATAGAAAGAAAAAAAAAATGTAAATTTGAGGAAATGTTTCTATACAATCTTGCTAAATTTAAAGTATTTTTCAAACATTTTCTATCGTTCATACCACCAATGGTAAGAGTTTTCTCTATGTACCATGTATAATAAAATTGATTTTCCCTTTCATTTTTCAGCATATCATATTACTGACTAAGTTCTAATGAGTAATATATTTCGAACTAGTCGTTTCTCGATTTTCTTGCATTTTATTACAAGATTTTTCTTTTTTTTTTGTATTACTGAAAAGTTCGGAACTAATTGTAGTGTATGTTTCTTAGTTAACTCATGTTTATTTTATAAAAACTAGATTAATTTTTATTGGTATAAAGGAAAGTATATTTTATGAATGCAGTATGCAAGGAAGTTTCTGAACAAAATGACCTCTCAACTTAAAAAAAAAAAAATTATAAACATTATGTTTATATATATATATATATATATATATATATATATATATATATATAGATATATATATATTGTTTTAAATAAATTAAAATATCGTTAAAGTTTAAAAAACAGTTTCTTTTTAATGTATGTTAATTAAAAAAAAAATATATATATTTTTTTTTGTATGTTTTGTAAGTCATTAAAAAAAATTCAAAGAATTTTTTATAATTCTCTTTATTTTTTTATTTTTTAACAGAATAAATATAGATCGTCAAAATTTTATGCACTAAATTCGTCCGTTGGCGATTAAGCTATATGACAATTAGATTTAGAACAGATTCTTTCAACATGTGTCCAGACTTGCTTTAACTAATTACACATGCTTCTTGAACTAAAAATTATATTATTTCCAGTTGTGTTTTTCTAAATACAAAGAAAATTTCTAAAAAAATAATTTTTAGATATATTGCAATTTATAGTATATTGTCATAATTAGATTTAAATAATATAATACATTTTAAATTATTTTCGCTTATTGTTTTTCTATTACCTTGATCTTTTTTAATGTTTGGACTATCCAATCACGTAAAATAAAACTAAGTAAATTTTTTTTATGTTAAATAAAGCCTGTACAATGTCAAAATTTGTTACAGTATTGCCAGACTTTTGGACTTTTCTATTCAATTATCACCAATAATCTGAGAAGTGGTATTTGATATGCATGAAAGACAATTAATTTTCGAAATGGTTAGGAAATTGTTACAATTAAAACTTAGTTTTGGATGCTGAATAATAATTATAAGATAAAAAACTTTTTATATACCATATTTTTAAATTATCTGTTGAATTATGAACTGCATTAGCACTTTATCAATGCGTATAAAGTTTTTAAAGTGATAATGACGTCAGTTTTTGTGAGATGCATAATTTAACTTCTTACAATTTTTTAACTTTCACGTTTAATTAAATGTATTTATTTTAATGTCGAAAGAAAATTATTTTTTTTTGGCAACAATTAAATAATAGCTAAAGTTTTAATAGCTATTTTTTAAAGCTATTAGGAGGGTATTATTTTCATATTTTAATTAATTAAAAGAAAACTAATAAAAAATTTGAAATTAGGGCTTCGAAGTATTGCGTTGTCATCGGGTTCTGAGCTATTCTGAAAGTTTCAAATGGTTAGCTAGTAGGGAAATTAGTTAAAAATTGATTACAAGAATCATGAACTACATTACCACTTTACCAATGCGTATAAAATTTTTAAATGACATCAATTTTTGTGAGATACATAATTTAACTTTTTACAATTTTTTAACGTTCACGTTTAATTAAATGTCTTTATTTTTATGTCGAAAGAAAATGAATTTTTTTTTGTGAACAATTAAATTATAACTGAAATTTTAATGACTACTTTTAAAGCTATTAGTAGGTTATTATTTTCATATCTTAATTAATTATAAAAAAACTAATCAAAAATTCGAAAATCGGACTTTGAAGTATTGTGCTGTCATCGGGTTCTGAGCTATTCTGAAAGATTTAGATGTCTAGCTAGTAGGGAAATTAGTTAAAAATCGATTTTAAGATTTGTACCGGACAAACAAACAAACATCCAAGATAATAAAAACACGGTAAAAAAGCCTCCAAATCTAGCAACACTGAGTTGTTGAATAATTTGTAATAATATCATTAAGTAAAAATTCAAATTTCTTCCCCTAAAATAAATATTTAGTAGAAGTATTTTTAAAATATTTTAAAATAGCTTTCAAGACTCTTTGAAGTGTAAACATAAATCTAATCGATACACAAAATTTGTAAATGGCACCTGTCACTGACAGATATATTGGAGAAAGCGTCAAAAATTAACGACTTTGCTTATGATATAAAATATGTTTTTCATCTTTACCTAAATTTTATTTATATTGAAGATATCACTGAATATCGTTACTAATTTTATATTGCGGAATGCTAATTGTGGCTTGGTTTAATTTAAAAAGCCATCTTTTGATGAAGCAATGAAAAAAAAAAAAAAAAAAAAAAAAAAAACATGTATATAATACATTTAAATTGAGTTTAAACATGTATCAATATATTGGTCGTTCATTGTAAAAGTGAATTATCTCCTTGGAAATTGAGCTTTTTCAAATTTATGCGTAGGAAAAAAAAGTCAAGATTCAGTAAGTATTATCGATTTTTATGTTTAATATAAATCAAAGTTATAAGAATTTATAAATTATATTGAAAATAATTAGAAATAACTTAGAAACTTCTTTTTTATAATGAATATTTAGAAGTTTTAGCTTTCTGAGAAAAACATGTAATGCCATTTATGAGATTTTAATGCAATTATTGGAGTTTTTTCTTTTTTATAATGAAAGATGTGACAAAATGTGACACAATTAAGCAAATATATATATATATATATATATATATATATATATATATATATATATAATAGGTAGTTATACCACTTTTACAATGAGCTGGTCATAGATTGAATTCAGAAAATAAATTTTGCTTCACCATCAACTTAAAAAAAATTCTGTAGAGAAATAATATATTTTAGACATTTTTAAAGTTACGGTCACATTTAAGTCTCAAACGCTTCTTTTAATTTGAATTTATTATTATTGTTATTTTTATTGCTGTAAAGAACGCTTTTAAAATGTCGTTCCTTGTAAGTTTTGTTAGAATCTAAAAATAGTCTATATAGGGTAAGTGCACCAGTGATTGACACACACAGAAAAATAAGTTGGTCACAGTGACCTGGCAAAATGCTCAACTGACAATACAGAATTGACTAACCAAAATCGCTGACTAGCCAAAAAGTGTACTTGCTGAACTAGTCTCCAAAACTGAAAAGTGTACTTGCTGAACTAGTCTTCAAAACTAAAAAGTGTACTTGCTGAACTAGTCACCAAATCTGAAAAGTGTACTTGTTGAACTAGTCTCTAAAACTAAAAAGTGTACTTGCTGAACTAGTCACCAAAACTGAAAAGTGTACTTGCTGAACTAGTCATCAAAACACTACTCCAGACTAGGAAGGTTAATATTATCAAACAAAGATGGCTAGTCCACAATCAAAACTATCTGACCAGTAAGATTAGTCATCAACCACTTTACCAGACAAGGCAAGTTAGTCATCAATTGCATTTATCAGACAAGGCAAGTTAGTCAGAATCTACACTTGATTCAGAAGGTTAGTCAGCAGCCACCAGGTATCTGACTAAGCAAGCGAGTCAGTTTTTAATGAATATTTGAAGAGGCAAGTTAATCAAGACTATTTGCCTGACTAGCATGTCTGATAACATATGAAGAGGGAAACTAGTCTTTATTTGACAAAGCTGTCTAATAATACTTGAAGAGGAAGATTAATCCAATATATATGTACAGTTGAACCTCGAAAATCCGGAATCGGCGGGACCGCGGTGATTCCGGATTTTAAAGATTTATTAAAAATTAATTTTTACGACATAATTACATAAAAAATGCAATTTTTACGCTAGTGAAAATAAACGATGATCGAATTAGAGAATTAAATTACAAAATAGAAATACAATAGATTTAATTTAGAATTAAAATATAAACACATTAAACTAAAAATGTTATAGACAATAAACTATTTATTTATTAAAAAATACTCAAATAAAACTATAAAAAACAAAGTAATTTGTGTTTTTTTTTTTTTTTTTTTTTTTTTTTTTAACATTTCAGCAATTTAAAGCTGATTTTTTGCAATTTAAAGGTAATGTGATTTTTTTTTTAATTATTATTCCGTTTTTAACTTACCTATTTTCAAAAAATAAATTCTTTAATTAACAATCAAGTAGTATAAAAATATGTAAAATTATGACTATGTATTCAGTGTTCAATAAAAAAGATTTTTTGGATTCCACAAGAAATGTGGAAATAAGGTACATCAAAATCTTATTTTAAAAATAAAAAGTACAACCGGAAAAATGTCCGGATTTTAGAGATTTCCGGGTTTTCAAGATTCAACTGCATATATATATATATATGACTAACCTGTCTCATAATATTTGAGCCAGATTAATCTAAATTTTTATTAAAATCCCCCATATTTCATGATGAAGAGATTCCATGCTTGTTTGCAGGGGGCCTTTTAAAAAGCATTGTTATCAGACTTAACCTGATTAGTTTTGTAATTTTTAAAAGTTTCTTCCTTCCCCCACCTCCCTTCATGGTGTTCAACCTCAAAAAAGCATTTTAAAAACTTTTCTGAAAAACTACTTGTTCATTATTTGGAATAAAATAAATATAGCTGCCAACTTTTTCAATTTATTCTGCAATGTTTTTAACATTTACCCCTTTTTTTTTTTTTTTATTACTACATATTATTTCTATATTATTATTTTTTTTTAAGCATGCAATTACAATTAAATGTGAAGAAAATTACTCGTACAAAATAAATTAAAAAAGTTTGCAGCTATGAATAGTGGAAAATTAACAAACATATGGTACATCGGTAAAAGAACTCTACCCAAGTGAAGACTGCAATGGCTATATTTATCTAAAGGTATCTAAAGCTCAATTTAGTGTTAGTGAAAAAAATTTCCAAAGCTTAAATAAATGTTCTGAAATTATTGCACCCATGGTATGTTTTAACTGAAAATTTGGCTTATAAAAAAGCATAACTAGAATATGCAGTTGCAATCAGCCTGTCATATCCTGACAAGCTATCTTTCATCGAGATATGTGTGTCAAAAATAATACCAGAAACGGCTTCAAACAAACAAAGTAAATCTTTAATAATAATAGTTTAAAGCTTCACAATTGCTTTTTATAGTTTATATGGTAATTTAAATACTGGTATAGTAAATAGCCCATCTCTTCACAATTTCTTTGTAAACACTTAATAAGCAAATTTTAAATCAATGAAAATTTCAGTGGACCACTAAATGTATAAAGTATTTGTTTTTAGTCCAAAATTTTTTTTTCGTGTATTTAATATGCTGTGAAACACTTTTTTTTTTGTGTACACAAGTATTAAAATTGCTACGATTTCATTCTAAATACACAAATACTTTACAGCATGTTTTGTGAAGAACATCAGGATTTTTAGCTCAATAATTAAAATTGAGACTAGTAATAAAGTCAAAAATAGTCTTTGCTATTTTTTTTTGTTCGTCAGCAATTTTAATACTTTTTGTTTTCTCAGAATTTGCATTTTTTGATGCTAATCACGAGACTGAATAGATAGAAATTATTAGCTTTGTTATATTTACAAAAAGTTTTACCCTATTGGCTTGTAAAATTTCTTTGCGGTGATAATCTTTATTCATAGGGCAATAAAAATACTGTTCTTTGTTAAATACTTCAAGTTGTTTCAATATTCCTTACAGAAACAATTTTCTGAATGTGCAACTTACTTAACTAAATTTTACTATATTTCACCCTAAAACAATGCAATCTTTGTTTCTTCCCCCTTATTTAATTATTATTTCTACTATTTAATTCATACATGATTGCAATTAGTTCTGCGCCAAGATAGAGTTGTAAAAAATAATTTATGCATATACGAAGAATTTTGCACATCTTGAAAAAAAAAAAAAATATTTTGAACACAAAAGGCAGTTAAATAGCAAGCAGCACTATTTCAAGAAATATTTCAGAACTATTGTAGAAAGCTGTATGTGTTGCACCATTAGGTTCTTTATTATATTTGATGATTCCAGTTTAGTAGATTATTTGTACCATTAATGATTGATAATTTTAATCTTAAAATCTTAAGATGTGAAACTATAGTCCTCAGCTAATTTTTGGAGAATGTAAGTTACTGAATACTCAGACTTAATTTTAAGATGAAGAAATAAAAACGTTCAATATTTTATCCCTTCAAACATGATAGACTTAATTAATTTTTGTTGTTATTGTTACTTATGCCACTTGGAACTCCGAGCCCAGATACATTGTTTCCAAACTTTGCGACTTTTTAATTCAATAGTCACCAATAATTTTGAGAAGTGATATTTGATATACATAATAGACGATTCTTGAATTCGGTTCGTCTTTTATGTATATCAAATATCACTTTTCAAAATTTTTGGTGACTATTGAATAAAAAAGTCGCATAGTCTGGCAACACTGCCCGGGTATTGTAACAACAAGGATTTAAGGTAGCATAAAAACACTTTCTGTTTAGATCCTAGAACTGTAAAGAGATTAATAGTTTCGGGAAACAGCTTGCAGAACAGATTTTTAAAGAAATATGTTTAATGAAGTCACTCTATTTATATATTTATTTTCAGAGTTTATGCACAAAAAATAGAAGTTCATCAACAGGCTACTCTCTCTGTCTCACAATTTTTTTGTTTCTAATCTTCAGATTCCCAGAACTATCATTATCGAAATTTTTATAATCTGAGTTTTTTGATTCGAAAAATTCACAATTAAATTGGTACTCAGTTTTTAAAAAAATATTATTTAAAATTTTTATATTTCATTTTACAGCAGACTACTAAAAAAACTCATTAATTTTTTTACTTATTTAATTTTAATTTAAAAAAATTAATTTTTTAGAAAAAAACAGTACCAATTTAAAGGTTGTGAACTGTTAAAATGTGCAACCAAACTTAAAAAATACATTAAATAATGAGTAATTCTACCCATAAATTTCTCTAATAACATATCTTCTGGAAACGATAGGGAACCTTTTCCTTTTAAGAATCAGTCTAATAGATTTTTCAGAAGTGATGCAATAAACACATTGAAAAAAATAAAAAATATATAAATTTTAATTAAATATATTTACATGTTGAAGTACTAATTCAAAAGTAGTAACTAAATCAGTACTTGTTCAAAACTATTTATTTTCTGAATTTAACAGGGCTGATTGCAGGGTTGGGCCCCAGTTTTTTTTTTTTTTTTATAATAATAAAAACATTTGAAAATATCCACAATTTTGCCCACTTTGGGTTTTTTTTTTTAAATTTTATACGAAAAAAAAAAAAAAAAAAAAAATACTAAGCAATTGAAACACATTTTTTTTTTTTCATTTATATATAACGAAACAATTTACATAAAAAATGAGTTTTATTTTGAGTTATAATTTTTACAAACAGAAGATTTACCATTATATTTACATTTAGATACTGCAAAAGTGCAACAACTAAAAAGTTTGGACTTGTGCACAATACAGATTTATCACAATAAAATGCAAAAAAATATATTTTGTAAATAAAGACACAAAAATGTACAACTGTTAATTTACAATAAACTAATTAGTTAATTAGTGCATACAATGAAGGCAGGAAAAAGAAAAGAATCATCAACTTTTGCATGTTTGTTAAACATACATTTAAAAAAAAAAAAAAAAAAAAAAAAAACAGAAATTTTAATGAAATAATTACATATTTCACACGCACACATTAAAACAAAAAAAAAAAAAAAAAAAATTCAGGTAGAGTCAAAATATTGATTATTTTGGAAACTGACAGCAAAAATTATCCCTAACTTCAGCATTTATAATAAACGTAATTCCTTTTTTTTTCTTTTTAAGAGTAGTGAAATAAACCCAAAATCCCCCAATCAAAAAAATTTGCTACCAAAAGAGCAAGTTTTATTTTACACTATAATAATCTTTTATTTGTGGAACCAACTTTGAAAATACAGTATAGAATTCGTAATCCAGAATGCTCCCAAAACCAGAATGTAAAATACCAACTACCAAAATTTTTAATTATCATAAAATTTAAGAATAAAAGTTATACAATAGCAGCGGTCAGAATTATACTATATTTAATGCAACGGTGTTACTCTGAGGAAATATGGTGAGCACATAATTGTACAAATAATTACTGAAAATTTTGCAAATTTAGATTGGGAAATGAATTTTTATGGTATTTTTTAATAGTTATTAAACACTAATAACAGAAAAATATTTTGTAGAAGATGTTGTTGCAGAGGGCAACATTGTTTCCAGACATGTTAAAATTAATATTGCTGTCCCTGCATGTATGGCCCTTCATGACATTTTTAATATGCACTACTATCAAAAAACGGGCACCATTGCAGCATTCGAACTTCTATATGGTTTTCCAAACAGATTTTGCTGCAGGAAGAGACCATACAGAAAAATCATGCAGTTTTTAAATCAGGAGTGATTGTGTGCAGAATTTTTTGTCTATATATTTTCTGATATCAAGATTTTTTTCAGTTTATTTTTCAGTGACTGTTAAGAAAGAAATCTGTTATTTTGTTGAAATTTAAGTCCCCCCCCCCTTAAATTTAGTAGTATTCTTTTATATTTACAAATATGTATAACCAAAATTTATTGGGAGGGGGGGGGAGGGGTTACAAACTATTTTAACTTCCCAAAGCTGATTATTTTGCTGAAAAATCAAAAATTACTGCTTTAATTCTTTAAATTTTTATTTTGCTGCAAATTCCCAAAATAACATAATTATTTTGCTGTTAATTGTAACAGAATTTTATACTACAATATAGGATCCATTATCCAGAAAGCTTGGGACCTGGGATATTCTGGATAAGGGGTTTTTCCATAATTCGGAACACTTTAATATATGTATAAAAATGGTAAAAAATAATTCCATAAATAGTAGTGATAAACATGAATAAACACTTTCATATAAACACTTTACCTATATATTTGTTCATTTAATAAATTATTTCTACAAAATAAAAAACATTCTTAATTAGAATTTTAAACTATAAATAATAGTAATAATAAATGAAAATAAATAAACATATATAAAGTTTAATTTTGGACCTGAGAATAAAATCCTTTCACTTGGATTTTGCAAACATTTCTATGATTTTTTTTTTTTTCCCCCTCATGATTTTTTTTTTTTTTTTTTTGCTCTGATACTAATTGTTTATAAATGTTTCAAAATTGTTATAACAATTGGGATTTCATGCATGTAACTTGGGTTGAAGAATAAAATTCATCTGCTATTGGCCACTTTAAGAAGTATGTGGTTCATCTGTGCATCCACTATAAATAACCATATGCGGTACCGCAACACCTTCTCTCTAGTAAAAAAGAAAAAACAAAGTATTAATAATTATGATAACTCATTTTTATGCCAATATTTATATATATATATATATATATATATATATATATATATCGGGGGTCGATCCAGGCAAAAATTAGGACCCTGCTGCCCCTTCACAAAATTCAAATCCATAAAATGGGCCCCTTCACAAAATTCAAATCCAGAAAATGGGTCCCTTCACAAAATTCAAATCCAGAAAATGGGTTCCTTCACAAAATTTAGATTTATAAAAGTAATACTTTTGTAAAATTTTTTCCATGTTTACAGTATTATTTTTAATGAGTGTCTATACTTGTTTAATAAAATGCTACTAACTTGATATTAAACATTAGACAGAGTAACTGCTAAGATGAAAGGTTTCTAGCGACAATTCCCTTTTTTTTTTTTTTTTTTTTTTACAAAAACATTTTGGTTTTTCACAAAAATGGGCCCCAAAAATTAAAACCTGGATCAACCCCTGTATATAAAAACTTATCAGTTTTACAGCAGTGATATTGAGATATATGTACTGTGAATTCAAGTTAATACATTTTTGTTAACTTTTCCAACCCTCAAAATATGTAAACAATTCGTGATAAAAGTCTCCCCAAGTGCTAGCTTGTACCTTTTGGTGCGAAGCAAAAAGTTGACGAAATTTCTCTGGAGTTAATTTAAATCGCCTCAGCAACAATTCCTTAAGGGCCCCTCTTCACTCACCGCTGCCGGAAGCCGAAGCTAATGTTATTAATGGAAAATTTTTCTTTACAAATAACTTATTAACTAATACATATTTTAAAATTCTGTTTTCACATTCAGAAAATTTCCAGCTGTTAAATTGACGGACCTTTTTTAAAAAATTATTTTTTTAATTTTTTACATTTTATTTTGAAGCTGCAAAGTACGAATTTTCAATATGTGAATTTTTTTCATTTTGCAATTTCAAAATAAAATATGAAAAATTAAAAAATACATTTTTAAAAAAGATCTGTCAATTAAACAGTTGGGAATTTTCTGAATGTGAAAACAGAATTTAAAAATATGTATTAGTTAGTAAGTTATTTGTAAAGAATATTTCCCCATAGAATAACATTAGCTCGGGCTTCCGGTGACGGTAAGTGAAGAGGGCCGTTAACATATTTATATTTGTATACCTTATCTTCCGGTTCTCGCGCAATTAATTAATTTATTTCATAAGGTAAAAGTGCAAGAAGATGCGTAATCCACTCTTCTTCAGGTAAAGAAACACGACGGGCTTGTCTTTCGAAAAGAATTAAATAAAGATTTATATCTTCTTTCATGTAATACTTTTGCATGAAATTTCGGAATTCTTTACTTGGATTTCTCGTTTCGCTATCTTCAACCCTAGTTTGTCTATTTCTCAACCCTAGTTCGGTCTCGACTTCATTCTTTCAAGTTCAAATTGAATTGCTCCTTTTCTGTTCTTCAATTACTTCTTTCCTAGCATTCATAATTGTATTTAACCTTTCTTTACAAAATTTCTCATCGTAGTCTTTGCCTTTGAGAATAGCATTTTTAAAATAAATTATTCTGAAATCTGGCTGAGCCGCTATACCTAGGTCGTCAGCTAATATTTTTAAATCCTCTTTAATAGCCCTCGCTAAATATACCATTTTAAAATATTTTTTTGAGAAAAATTATTATTTAAACGAGAAAAAAATAATTTAAGTTACTATTATTAATTTTCTTTTAATATCTGTATTAAGCCAAATTATTAAAGGAAATTAATTATACCTTCCCTAAAATCGATATCAATAATATACACCGACTGCTTAAACGAAAAATTCTAAATAAATCAAATTACTAGAAAAATAAACTAAACTACCTCTGCGTAACATAATTGAGTATGAAAACACAAATAAATAAATGCGTTTAACTCTTAAGCATAAAACAGCATTGATTTAAAAAAAAAAAAAAAAGTATTTTAAAATATATCTCATACACACGCATATAGATTCATAATAATCAGTTTATATATATATTTTAAACGAGAACAATATTTAATTTATGCTTCGCATACCTTAGTAAATCTTTACTGAAAAAGAAAATATTATATCTATAACAGAATGATTAAAAATGTGTTAGGAATAGGAAATTATTTTAATCATCAAAAGCAAAAAAAAAAAAAAAATAATAATAATCTGGTGTGTCACTCGCACGACTTTCGCTTACCCTGAAATTTAATACTATAAATACAGGTTGCAGAATAAAAGGTAAGATAACGAGAACTGTTATGTAAACCTGTGTTAAACAATTCATATTAGGCTTCTGAAAAGTTTTATATAATTAGTTCTGTGTGAGGGGGGCTACCGTCCCCCTCAACCCCCCCGTTTCATTAATGCACCTACATTTATATAGAATTTAATTCGGTTATTAAAAAATAATTCTGTTTTTAAAAATAATTTATTAAAATTATTATTTAAAAAAAATATATTTTATGATAATGCAGACGATTTCCATATTAGAGAAGTAGTATAACACCAAATATAAAAAAAAAAAAAAGTCCATTTTATTCTCAATAAAAAAAATAAAAATTTTTTTTTTTTTTTCGTTAAAAGTAAAAAAAAAAAAAATCGATAACTTTGTTTTAAATTATCGCAGATCGATGGTTCAACCATTCGTTTTAAAGGTATTGCTATTGGCGAGCTCTTTTGAAAGATACCCATCATGAAAATTCACTCCCCTCGATGGGGGACTCCCCCCCCCAGAGGGGGGGTAGGCTCTTACATACACAATTTTTTTTTCCCAGTTAACTGTCTCTATTACAAAAAATATATATTCGTTTCATTTGGTTTAGTGCAGTCTATAGACGTTAAACTCACTTGCAATTTCCCCCATAGAGACGTAATGTATTAGAATTCTCTTGATTGTCCCTGTACACGAACCAGTTGCTTGATCTTAACGAAAAGCCTACTGTAGCATCCCTATATAATACACATTTAGAATACCAAGTTTGAACTTTCTGCCATAATTTGTTTTAGATATGCTGATAACAGACAGACACACACACAGACCATTTGCTAAAAACATGACATTCGTGTTCAGGGGACCTCAAAACAATATGTGTGATACATATATGATAAAAACAATATATTATAGATATAAACAATATGTGTGTAAATATAACAAAATCTCGTGTTCGAAAATTTGACCCAAAAATAATACTTTCTCTTCCTTATGGGTAAGAGAAAGTAAAAATCGGCAATGCAATCGATAAAAAATAAAGAACAAATAAATACATGTCTCTCTCTCAAGAAAATTTCACCAAACAGATTTCAAGACAGAAAAATAAATAAATAAATAAATGCTTTACTGTAAAGTAATAAGTTGTAAAGTAATAAGTATATATTTAAGATAAACAAGAATAAAATTTAGGATATGATAACAGAAATAATCATTCTCTTCTTTTTTCCCTTACTCGTAGCAGTACACTCAGGCGATCGTCAGATTAATTATTTGGGAGAACACAGAAACATATACAAAATAAACGTCAGTTACTTTAAATCGAAAGTATTTTTTGCTATTTTAAGGAAACATAATTTCTGTTATTAAAATAATACTTTTCCAAGGATATGTTTTAAATTATAATTAATAAGGATAAATAATCTTATACTCTTTTAAAATGAAAGTATATTTGAATAGAATTAATTATTAAGAACAAAATTACTCATTTAATACTAGAATAAATATTCCATAAGAAATTTCAACTCCTAAAAACAATTCAAAATTTTTAGAAAACACTTGATTCTATATAAAATATTCAATAATTTTTAAAAAAAGAACAATTTTTTTTATTTTTTCCGAAGGTCAAGTGTATGTGCACTTAAAAAATAAATGAACGACGATAATTTAGTTCAAAGATTTAACCTCAGAAAACAAGTATATTTACTTTAAAACATTCAGATAAAAATTCTTAAATATTCTAAACTTGAGAATATATTATAGTTAAGTTTTATCAGAAACATGACAAAGACAAAATAAATAAACACAATATTTATTAGTTTATAATTTACCTTATCCTACTATTAAAAACAATAAATAACTTACTTATACAGATACCGAAGAAATTAAAAAGAAATGTTCTTGAAAGTGTTCTAAACACAGCTCAGAACCAGGGTGGCTCCTAAATCAAGTCAGAATCCGAGAGATTCTATTAAAGATGCTGAGCAAGGACGATTTCCACAGCGGGAGAACACATTCGCTTTTCAAGCATGGCTGGTAAAACAAAAATAATAAAATCGAAATTGGCCGACCAGTTCATCGTGGCCAGATCCCCCAAATTATCTATGCGACGGTGGCGTCTAGGGATATGAATGATAAACGAGCCATTATTTTCGAAGACTGACATACATTTATTTAAACAATCACGAACGCACACACATATTAAATTTACATTTTAAACAATAGCAATGATGCGACGCCAACACGCTTCGAACGAACAGCAAACACAAGGTTCTGCAAACAGAACTCTTTAGCAAAGCAAGCAACTTATTGGTCACGAGCATGGTCACGAGTCACATGACCCTTTTTCCTTTTACATCGTTGCCATTCACTCAGAAGAAATGTAATAAAACACATTTACATGAATATTCTAATAGATAAATATCCTACATATATATATATATATATATATATATATATATATATATATATATATATATATATATATATATATATATATGTAAACAAGTATGTTGTGGCTACCATAAGACTTTCTTCTTTGTTTTCTAATACAAATTCATTCACTACAAATAATTTATTAAAACTATTATTTATTAAAATTATCTACCATAATGAATACAGGCGATTTTCATCTAAAACTGACACAAAATATACAAAGACAGTTTTATTCTCTATAAATATTATGTTATAAAATGAGTTTTCATAATGGCTATCTCAACTATCAAGTTTTGTACAATTATACACCATAGAAGTCGAGATACAACTTTCCCGTTCTCGGGGAAAATGGCAGTATAGCAGCGCCACCTATTGGCTGATATGCATCCAAATTGAATCAGCATAATGTTTCATAACTGTCTTTTCACGTATCAAATTTTGTTTTATTATACCCAATAGAACCGGAGATATCCCTTTCACTTAAACTGTGAAAATTTCTGTATAGCAGCGCCACATGTTCAGTTATTGGCACCAAAAGTGGACAGACAAGTTATGTCAAGGTACATCCATATATAAATTTATGTGCAAATTTGTGCAGTAATTCCTGGGATATACAGCCTTCCTTTAAATTGTAGAAATCGCTGTATATCAACGCCATCTGTGGAGCGATGGACACCAAAAGTCGATAAGCACTAATTTTGGTCAAAGTGCATTTACATATACATTTATATGCAATTATGGACGGTAGTTCCAGATATACAGTTGCCACAAAATTTTCGTCACACACACACAGAGACAGACTGATATTTTCTAAAAATAATCAAATCTAGTTCTGGAGCTCTCAAAATGTGTAAATCTATCAAAAACCGAAAGTCGAAAATTTTTACGAATCGAATACTTTCTTCTATTGAATATAGAAGAAAGTTAAAGAAAAAAAGAAAAGTAAATTGTGAATTTTTTTTATTTTCTAGAACGTAAATGCGAAGTTGTACAGTATTTCTTTCATTTATATATTTAAAAATAGTCGAGAAAGATTTAGAATTTTCTAATTTTCGTACAGTTTGTACAAAAGATACGAATTAGTTTCGTTAAAGAAAAGAAAACGGATCCAGATATAAATACGGATCAATTTTTCTGGTGGATATCCGCGGATACGGATACGAATATATACGGAGCTCCGATACACAGTATGTTTAAATCTTTTATATAGTTATAAATATGCCTACAACTTTATGTTTATAATTATAAGAAATATTTTGAAAGATGTTCTCAAGTCGATCAGACTTGTTGAAAACTAAACCCGAGCGCGACCAGCAAGACAGATAATTTTGTCAACCCGACCCGACGGGTAAAATCGTGTTACCCGACCCGAACCTCATATCTTGAAACCCAATTTCAGTTTCAGACGAGCAACTGACTGGAAAATTCTGTTTACATTCCCAAGCGGGACAGTTACGTTATCAAAGCTACCGGAGTGGCTTGAGGGGGGGGGGGATGTCATACAACTACGGGGAGGAGTGGTTAGAAGGTTCTAGATTGAAATTACTACTTTGGAACTGTATAATGTAATAAATAACAGTTCGCTTCATGCGATAATAAAATAAGTTTAAGAACTGAGAACAAGTTAATAAATTTGGAATTAGTGAAACATTTAGAAAATTAATTAATTAAAAATTAATTAGGGAGCTGTCGGTGGATTAGTGGGAGATAGAATCATTTAAGTGTGTAAAATGAGGCTTTAATTTTAAGGGAGCTTTTAATTATATTACATATATATGAGTAATTAAAAAACATATAATATATATAATCATATTAATTTTACTTCTAAAATAATTTGTTGAAAAGCATAATGCGATGTAAAAATTACGAAGTGAAAACTTCTTTAGGTGCAATTTACACATTAATTTATTCAGAGTGATTCCTTTTGGTCCTATGTTAAAATAAGCTTACTCGTTTTATAAAGTCGTGCATATTAATGCAACAAAACACGTAAATTGATTTTATTCTAAGCTAAGTAAACAAATCTCTATTGCAAAGTTCAGATGAAGGTCTTCCAAATCCAGAAAAATGATTTTAAAGGATGAAGTCATATTAAATTGACTAGAGTGGATGGGGTAGGGTTTTACGGTTATTCCTCATTAAAAGTTATATTAAACTGATGTGTAGAACTGGATGTTCATATTCAGGAACGAAAAATAATTCCTATACATTGTAGCAGTGGCGCACCCAGAATTTCTGTCTGGAGGGGGCTGAAGAATAATTGGGTCCTATAGTTATAGTAATAGGTTTATGGCCATATACGCAGCAGCAGCGTCTTGTAAACGAAAAATAGGTGAAGAGCTGAGAAATAACATTTAAGTAGTTTTAATGCATTATTTTTATTAAGCATAATTTTAACTAAGAATACTCACTTTATTTTAATGTAAATTTATACTCTACAAATGAATACAGTGTAAAATATTAGGTGAAATGCCCCTTCACCTATTTTCGGTTCATGAGCCGCCGCTGGTATGCAGACATACGTATAGTAAAGAATCAGTTTTAAATGTTTCTTTTGAAATAAATAAACGAATGAAAGAAACTGAATTTAAGTTGAATAGTGCAATCGAGGAATTTATCTTGATATATAACGTGCTAAGTTACATTAGTTCGGTCAGTTGGGGTTGGAATTGAGTATGCAAACATAAAGTTGTGGGTTCATCTACGATCAAAAACTGCCGTGTGCAATATCACAAGCTGGTGAACATAAAATTCGCCATAAATGAAATGCTCCCCCCCCCCCAAATATTTCCATCGAAAATAGACTTTGATCAAATTTAATACTCTATGAATTATAACAGAATCTCCATGTAAATTTTTATATGGCTATTTTAATTTAATTATCTGGAGTATAGGGGCGATGCTCCTTCTAGGTTCGGTTAACAGAAAAAATCGGGCATGTAGTCTTCGTTGGGGTTAGTCAACACAGCAAGCAGGGGGCAGAACCTTTTAATATCCTAAAACATTAATTCTAATATATAATATATTACTTAGAATTATTTGTACTGTTAGTAAATATTACAAGCGTTATCTTTCAGAGCAATGTCATTACAGGATATTGTAGTCCAATTATATATATATATATATATATATTATGGAATTTGAATTTTTATAACAGGCAAAAATTGCATTATCCAAGAACGGGGCTTAGATCTCAGTGACATCAGAAGCAAAAATGAAAACCGTGCATGGATCCTACTGTATGGTCTATAAAAAAAATAAGTGCATTCACCCTCTCAAGCATCTGTAAAATATCTTGACATATTGAAATTGGGGCATTTTCCTACTTTGAACAGTAAACTACGCCTTCTGGCATTCCTCTAAATCGGTATATTTTTAGAAAAATAATTATTTGTGATTAATCCATTAAATTTTATCTTTAGCAATTGATGCAAAATTCCACTAGTATGTATTTGCACTAGCGGCATTTAAAGGGTTTAACACAAATATGCAAAGTCCATTTTTAATTTAAAATTTAGTTTTAGAGGAATGACTAAGAGCAGGGCTAATTTTTATTTTACATCAAATGAGAATTTTCATTTGCCGATGAGAATGTATTAATTTTGCCCAGGAACAAAACAAACTTTCACAAAAATGCTATAAATACTCATAAACGCTCACATACGCTTTGATAATGTGAATCACTTTATCACACAGTCTGGAAAACAATCAAAATGTAAACTTTGTAAAAAGAATACTCGCCTGTGGTGCGAAAAATGTAAGGTCATGTTGCATAAAAACTGCTTAGGTCTATTTCATACAAAAATGTAAAAGAAAAAAGAAATTAAACAGGTAAGAAAATTTACGAGTTTCTTTATTTTAAAGCTTGAACATAATTAATATGCATTTAAGTTATCAATAATTAATTTTTTAATAATATAAAAAATACTCTAGGTGATTTCTAACTTAATTTTCAAGATATTAAAATTAAACATTGAATTCTCTACATTTTGGCGGAAATATCTGTTACTCCCATTAAGCGCCAAGTCTCCCATTTTGGGACCCTATCATATCTTCTAGACAAATAAAGATTTTTGAAAAATTTAAACTGCTTATGATTAGAGAAGTATATTAAATCTCATAACATACAAAAATTCAAATATTTTCGGTGTCGTTCATATAGCGGCGTTTAATGGGTTAAAATACAAAATTGTATGAGCCTGGTATCCCATTTTTCTGACAAATATATCCTTGCTTACTTCCACATCAGATTGCTTCTTCTGCCTGACTTTTTAGATACTCGATTTCGTGATAACAGTATATGCATTAAGACCTTAGAAGCCTATCCCTAAAAACTGCAATGGAATGTCTAGGGTATTTTTCACTTAAAAATCAAAGAACTAGCTCATTGTTTTTGTGTTTGACAGTAAGGATTTCAAAAATTCCTGATATTTAATGTATAATTAATAAACTATTTTTGCTTACAGTATCTGTGTTTGAGTAATATATATATTTTTTTCATGCATATCTGAAAATTTTTACTATGTCAGCTGGTTCTGGAGGGGGCTTAAGCCCCCTAAGCCCCCTCCGTGGGTGCGCCACTGCATTGTAGTCTATGTATAGAATTTCTAAGAGTACATTATTAACCTCATTTGTTTATTTGAATTAAAGATAATAAAATTAACATATGCTTTTGAGTTGCACAAAAGCTTGTCTTCTGTATAAAATTGGAGGTATAGCATTAGTGTTTTGTGTTCAGGGTTACTCGAAGAATTCAGATGCATTACAGGTTACGAATGATAAGCTTGAAAATGCATATTTAATTGTATTACGTCATTTTTATTTATTTATATATATTATTATTTTTTTTTTTTAGTGCTTTGTACAGTATATATACAATATACAGGACCACGTGCAAGGCTTAGTTAGAAGAAGTCAAATCCATTATTTTCTGTTGGATATAATCGATAGGGATATTTTTAAAAATATATGCATTACTAAACAAATGTACACTTCAGTTATCTCAAAAATAAGCACTTATTTATCTATTTATTTTAAATTTGTGAGTGCTGGAAAGACCCTAAAGTAATTCTAAGAACAGAAACAAAAATCAAATTCGAACTACACCGAAACTAAACCTTGACCAACACTTCTTTCCCAGTGAAACAAAGAATTCACTGGTTTAAACATTCTTCTTTTCATCATTATCACATGCATTTATCTCCCATACATGTTCGTGAAAGCTCAGAGACCAGTGGTATGTTGATGTTGGGTATTTAGGCCGATTGACTTTTCGAGGATCCTAGGCCTATTGATTGGGTAATCGAACCGGGGTCTTAGGCCTGATGGGAGTACCCTCCGTGAGGGGGGGGGGGCATTCTAAGCGGTCTTAACCCGTATTTACGCGAGTTTCTGAGAAAGCCACAGAAAACTTCGAACGGCTAAGTCGATAAGCACGACATAGGATTGAATCCGGCACTCCCCTTCTATCAACTTTGAGCGCAGAACCGCTCGGCCATTGGTGTGTGTGTGGAGGGGAGGGGGTCTTGGGGTCTAATAAAAAAACAAAACGTGTACCATTGTTTCCAAAAAATTAGATGTTTCTAAATCTATGTTCGTATGTCCCTAACATGATGAAGCTGACGAAAATAGTCTCAAAAGCCCCACAGTTAGCAATACTTTAAAGATTATACAATAAAATTTTTCTAAGAGGTCCATACACCGTGGTACATGAAATTAGCCTTTTACGGAGGTGGCCTTTTAATAGAGGTTATTCAGAAAATTTAACTCTGAGAACAAAGTGATATTCAAATTTACATAATCTATATCATTATATAAAGCGCAAAAAATTGTTTGTTTGTGGAGGGTAATCTCTGAAACTACTGAACCGATTTAAAAACTTCTTTCACTGACCGAAAGCTACAGTATGCCATATTGTTATAGGCTATATTTAATTTTCATAAAATAAATTTTAGTCTAAAATCTGAGCATTTTAATTAAAATCCCCATAGAAGTCGTAATAGAAATGGAAATAATAAAATATTAAAAAAATTAGCTGCTGCCAACATAAAATAAACATTTACATATTCATTTCGTTTTTAAAATATCTTGACGTGAAAAAAAAAGAAATATATTTGCACGTGCATTAAATTGAAATTCATATAAAGCTTTTTTAATTGTTAAACTTACACGTTAAATCTGACGTCATTATAGAATTAAAAGTGTTTATTTTTCTAATAATTTAATTTGATATGATATGATATAATATCTAAGCATCAATGTTTAAACCACGGAGTCTTTATTACTCCGTGGTTTAAACTGATGTGTGTAAACGAAATTCGAATTTAAAAATAAATAAATAAATAAAACAAAATAAAATAAGAAATTCTATTTTATAATATTATTTATTTTAATTTATAATTGTTGCCAAAAAGATTTACGAATTAATTTATTTTTAGACATATAATAAAATATATTTTCACGCGAACAATAATATAAAAAGTGAACTGGATTTTTTGTAAAAAAATAATAAAGATCGAGGAAAATTATTTCCTCATTTTAATCCCGGGCCCACCAGCGGCCGAGCGGTTCTGCGCTCAAAGCTGGTAGATGGGAGGTGCCGGGTTCGATCCCAGGTCGCGCTCATCGACCTAGCCGTTCGGAGTTTTCCGTGGTTTCCTCCGAAACTTGCGTAAATACGGGCTAGGACCCCTTAGAAAGACCCCCACGGAGGGCATTCCCCCTCTAGGCCTAGGACACATCAGGAGTCAATCGGCCTTAAATCCTACAACCAACCAACCAACCAACCATTTTAATCCCCATATTTGGATATAGATATGTATTAGTTATCATGTGCATCCGTTAGATTAAATTGTTTTTGTTGTAAAATTGATAAAATTGGAATTTTAAATTTCAAAACTCTAGAAAAAAAAAATGGCAAATTGCCATATTCGATTGAAAACATAAACATTTCATTTCAAAGGATGATATTTACACAATAAACATCCAACTAATAAACTAATTAAAAGGGAAAGGATAAATATTCTATCATAATTTGAAGTCAAATTTGTTTTCAAATGTCTAAATAAAGTATCTGATATAATATACTAATATGTTGCAGCGGAATAGATTTGATATCCGTCATCCTTGGCAGAAAAAAAAAATCGCCAAATTATCTGGCGAATATAATTTAATTCCTTTCAAAAATCATGGTTATTTTAAAAACTTACATTAAGAGTGTAACGAATAATATGAAACAATATTTCGTACAATACATATTACGAAAATATACATCTGGCATGTATATTTTCGTATTACGTTTTTGATCGCCAAATACAAAAAACGCCAAGGGTGACAGTTTTGAAAATTAAAATTAAAATTTTGTCAATTTGACAGCAAAATAACTCAATCTAACGCATGCATACAATAACTAATACATATCTATACCCAGGTATGGGGATTAAAATCGGGAAATAATTTTTCTAGAATTTTTATAATTTAAAAAAAAAAAAAAAAAAAAAAAAATCCAATGAGCGATTAACATGGAAAATCTTTTTCTTGCATCCACGGGCGGTCAGTGATGTCATACTTCGCTTGCGTATTGAGATGTTTAAATTTATTTGGCGACTATTTTTAGCAACTAACAGTTATGGCAAGTAGCTCAATATACATAGCGCATACAGCCATTACTGAAATGTAAATAGCATTTAATTATTTGAGTTACATTATGTTGACTGGAAACCTATTTAATATACCTATGCTCTATAGCTATACTAATATAAAAAAAAAGAAAGGTTTATATGCATATGTAGAGAACGATCGCAAGAATTAAAAAGCCGATTGCTTTTTTTTTTTTTTTTTTTTTCTTTCAATAATCAAAAGTTACACTGTCTCTCTCTAAGTGCTAGAAGCTATAATAAATTTTGGTAAAATAAATTTTTAATTAAAATTTTCAATATTTTAATTGAAAACAAAGCATAGATTTGATATCTATCGTCATTGGCGATTTTTGTATTTGGCGATCGAAAACGTAATACGAAAATCTGTATATTATCGTAGTAAATACGAGATGTATGTGTTTACTTCAATTACCCTACTACCGTAGGTAGTGGAAGTATTGTATAGGTTTTGGCAATTGGTCAGTGTGTGTGTATATGTGCACGTGTGTGTGTAATCTTCTGGCTGTCATATCTCCAAAACTAATAAAAATAGAACTACTAAACTTCACAAGTGATTCAGGTCTGGTGTACAGATAAATTTTCCAAATTTTCGTGAAAATTGAAAAACCGGAATTGGGTCATCGAAAACCCGAAATGGGACCCTAAGCCCATATTCAAAAACACCTCTAATGATTTTCTTCAAAGTTGCTATATAAATAATATATTAGATGCCCTTTCGATTGAAAAGTTGCTTAGTTCAGGAAAATTGATAGGCGTCCTCTATAAACAGCTCAATTTCAGACTTCGCAAGTGCGTTCCTTTAAAAACGCCTGTACGGATTTTTTTCAAACTCGCCATGTTAACTTCCTATTAAATATCCTTTTGTATGTAATTATTGTTTTTAGGTCAATAATTGAGTATGTTAAGTTTTGGTAAAAGTTGGTATCTCAAAAACGGCTCTAACGTATTCTTGAAATTTTTTTCTTTAATCCAATTTAGATAACCTTTCTCAAGTATTACGTGCTTATTACAGGAATATTAACGGTCATCCTGATTAGGTAGTTCAGTTTTAGATCTCGGAAATTCGTGTTTAAAAAAATAACTATCTATTTTTTTTCCCTTATTTTTTAACTCGCTATGCAAACTCTGTTGTATGTGTCTTTATACGTGTATCAAGTTTCTCTTACTCGAAAATCTCAAAAAATGCAAGTAATATCTCCAAAAAATTGTATATATTACGTGTAATAGTGGGTAATGGAAGTCGTGTGGTTGTTTCACACCAGACTCTGTAATAGTATATATTGTACGAATATTGTTTCATATTATTGATTTCTCCTTTAATATACATTATTAAAATAATAATCAATTATGGAAAAAATTAAACATATTTGCGAAATGAAAAAATAAATAATAATTAAAGCTATTATGACGTCAATTTTATCAAAAACATTTTCATGTCATAGGTTTATTTTTCAATATTTTTTATTCATGAGTAAAGAAATGTTTCTTTTTATGAAATAAATAAATAAATAAATAAATAGCATTAAGTAAAAATTGCCAACATTTAACAACTAATTAAAAAAAATAATTGTAAAATTATATTTTGACTTTCCAGTTAATAATATTGCCTGACTATAACATATAAACTGATATATTTCTTGATTTTTTACATATCAATCCATCTTTAACTAAAATTTTGTTCATCAGTGCGAAGCCGGACGGGTCAGCTAGTCTGTCTATATATGTAATGTAAAAAGAAGCATAGAAAGAGCTTTTACTAATTAATTATCAAATTAATTAAAGTTTAATAAAAAATAACTATGTACAAATATTTACATTAATGACCACATAGGTCCAAAAAACATATTATAAATCCACTTAGGATTCTATATCATCAAAGAATCTATTTTCTATAATAATAAAAAGAAAGGTTTGTCTGTCTGTCTGTTCTTCTATACGTTCAGCCCCTGCCCCTATTGAACGCAGAAGTACAAGAATTGACATACGGATGCTCTGGAGCCTTTCCGAGGTCCTCTTCAAAACAGAATTTAAAAATTTTAATTAGTTCTGGAGATATTAATTAAAATGTCGACTCATGTCTAATCAGAAAGCGATCTCAATGACTGAGAATTCACCGCGATTGCATAAAAATAGATATATTAACGGAGTTAAAAGCAGAAAAAGTGTAAAATAAATTAGAAATATTAGTCTAATCGTTACGAATTTGGTACCAAATGAAAGGGACAATTTTTCTGAATCTAAGAGTGCAAGCGGCTTATCTGTACAACAATTAGATTTTTTTAAAAATTAACTAAAGTGTGAATTTTTTGTGGCAACATCATTTCAAATGCCAGACTATTGTCTGAGATGAAAAAAGGAAATGATTGTAACCGATTAAGATGTCACGTGTTTTATAGTGGGGGGGGGGGGGGAATTGCAATTTTCAATTTTTTTCAAATTTTCATTCACGTTACATTTGAGTTAATATTCGGCCTAGACAGCATACTATAAAGCTACTATTCAATTTTCATGAAATTATGTGAATAAACAAAAAAATTACATTTTTATTGGGAATTATATTTATCACGACTCATGTGACCAAAATACAATGTAAGATTAAGTTTTGTTTAATATTTTGCAGTATTTTAAATTGAGATATGCCGTTGAAATTTCGTAATATTTGGTTTTAACGGCCGATAATCCGATTGTGAATATTTTTGAAAGTGTAGAATTATTAGGAAAGGCATGAGGGGGAGGGGGGCAGAAAAAAAAAAGAGTTACAGCGTTTGAAATTGGTATTATTAGGTTTTAAGGCAAGATAAATCAATTGCGGATATTTTCAAGTGTAAAATTATTAGAAGGGACGGAAAGGGGGGGGGGGAGGGCAAAAATGTATAAAGGGAACGGTTGTTTCGGAGAAAACGAGGGAAAACACAGAACGCTTTTATTCTTTTATATTTTGCAGAGTTTCGAATTCTGATATTCCGTTCACATTTCATACTATGGATTTTTAACAGTATTTAGTCCGGAATTACGCAAGTTTCGGAGAAAACCACGAAAAAGTCAGACATAAATCGTTTTATAATAGTGTTTATATCATTTTTGTATCTCAGCTTCTAATTAGCATAATTTCAAAAGTAATATGTCATTTTAAAACTTATTTAAATTGAATTTCAAGAGTAGACGCCACAAATCTCTGTCGTCTTCCATTAACCGACTACCGTAGGTAATGGAATTCGAGATTTCACGTGATTTACATGTTTTACGGTGTCCTGATTAGGTTTTCTTTTCTATCTCAACTAATAATTAAAATAACTTTATAAGTAATATATTATTTAAAAGCTTTGTTGATTTGGAATTGAACAGTAGATTACAGAAATTTCTACCGCCAGATGGCGCTGTAATATTTTAAAATTTCAATATTTCGAATTCTAATTATGATTAAATTATTTTTAATACATCATTCGAAAGATATTTTAAAGTACTTTTATATTATCGAAAGTGGAATTCGAGTTTTCACCCGATTTACACGTTTCGAGGTATTCTGTTCAGATTTTCTTTTGTATCTCAGCTACTAATTAAAATAATTTCATAAGTAATACACCATTTGAAAGCTTTGTTGATTTGGAATCGAACAGAAGATTACAGAAATTTCTACCGCCTGATGGCCCTGTAATATTTTAAAATTTCAATATTTAAATTCGAATTCTGATTAAATTGTTTTTAATTCATCATTCGAAAGATATTTTAAAGTTCTTTAATATTATCGAAAGGGGAATTCGAGATTTCACTTGATTTACACGTTTTAAGGTGTCTTGATTAGGTTTTCTTTTGCATCTCAGCTAATTGAGTTAGACTTTTCAAAATCGGTATATGTAGGTTAATTAGGAGGGGATGGAAGGGCGGGGAAGGAATAGGCGCGCGCAGCGCTCACGGGACTGCGGTGCCGAAGGCAGTGGGGACCCGGTCCAACTTTTTATCCGATGAAAAATGATTTTTAAAAATTTTTTTTTCTTAAGAATAACAGTTTGATTTCAGAAGGAATATGAGCGTGCAGCGCACGTATATCTTCACACGTGTGCGCATGGGTCTGCTCTGGCGAAGGCAGTGGGGACCCAATGCGAACTTTTACCCGATGATTAAAGATCTTTCTAAAATTCCTTTTCTTAAGAATGAAAGTTTGTGAGTAATAACGTGGAATTTTGTGAAATCATAAGGATGGTGAAGGAATACGCACGCACAGCGCACGGATCTTCGCTGCCAAAAGCAGTGGGGACCCAGTGTGAGTTTTCATCCGATCACAAATGATTTTTTTTTCTTTTTCCTTTTTTTAAGAGTAATATTAATGAGTAATAATATTCAATTTTGAGAATTCTTTCATTAGAGTGGTTCATTTAAAAATACTGACCCACTAGCGGGCGAATGCAGAGGGGACCCGGTGTAAGTTTTTACCCGATCAGAAATGATTTTTTTTTTTTTTTTTTTTTCAAGAATAAAAGTTCATGAGTAATAACATGGAATTTTGAGAAATCATAAGGGTGGTGAAGGAATACACGCGCGCAGCACATAATTAAAAAAAAAAAAAAAAGAATAGTTCTCTGAGTCATCCTGGCGACAGATGTCCGTCTACTACATGATGCAATCTCTTTCGATGTTTCGAATGCACTTGAGTATAGATTTTTTTTTCTCTTTTTTTTTTCTTCTACATATTAGTTTTAAAATATTTTAATGTTAGTTTCCTTGAACTTTGTGTGATTTTTAAAAAGATTTTTTTTTTTTTTTTTTTTTTAAATACATTGGAACAAATTTTGCTGCTTTGTGTCATTTCTCAGTGGAAAGATATTTCTATTTAAGTTTACGTGCAGGGAATACAGATTTCAGTCTTTTTAATTTTAGTTGGGGTAAAAAATTAAATGTCTGTTTTCAAAAAAAAAAAAAAAAAAGAAAAGAAAAAAAAAATACCTCTTTTTCTATCTGTTATTAAAAATTGCCGTGCTCCTTTGCTATCGTTTCATGTCATACTTAGAAAATTATTTATTAGATTTAAAAATACAAAAACTGGGATTAGTATGGCACAAAGTTCTTATAAAAAATATGCGTTTCCCAAATAACTTTAAGCGCAATTTTCTTTTTCAGAATTAATGAAACTGACACTATACCGCGAAATTCGATGGGTTTATTTTTCGATTTCGGTTGACTAACTCAAGTTGTCAGGAGACAAAAAATAAATAAACAAAAAAAAAAAAAAAAAAAGATTAAAGAAAAAAAAATAATAATGCTGAGCTTTTGGACTAGCCAAACAAATTTTTCTTAGTCAATTGACAAAATAGGAATAATTTATTTTTATTCTCTCATCTGACTAACCGGTCCAATTTGAGGAAAATGAAAACTGTACCTGGGAAATTAGTCATCTGACAAGTTTTAGAGCCAAAACGGATCAACAGACGAAACACATTAAAGATACATGGTAAAATAAAACGATTTTTGTGTCTCATGACTAAATGGGATTGTCAGGTAGTGTTTTGATTGTTTAAAATGTTGCGTAATTTTGTGCAAATTTGTCAATATACTAGGAAAACGTGTACTATGACAAAGATAACACGTTTCTTGACAAGTTTCGATTTTTCATTTTTCTGTGTGCACTTTTAGAGCGATCTCTGATGTTTTTAATGTTCTAGTCATCAGAAAATATTTTTAGAAATGTTAAGTTAATACATATGGTATGAAAGACATTCAGAATCACATATATGCTAAAATATATAGATTTGATAACAATTTTTTTTTAATGAATTTTTATTTGACACCCACTCAATGTTCCAGCAATTGACGCTGCCAGTTTTTCATTTTATCAGTAATTGGCCCCCTATGTTCCGGTGTTTGACACTGCTAGTTATTCATTTTACCAGTTTTTAGCACCCTATGCTCCAGTTTTTGACATAAAATAATAAAATTCTTATACGTAAAATGTATGATTTTCTTATTTTTCTTATTTATTAATTATTTCGGGGTAGATGTCAATTACTGGAGCATGCCAATCACTGGAGCACCTACCCTAACTCTACCTGTCTAATTTATTATCTTTTGTAATTTGAAAGATGAAAGTAAAACGAGACTTACTGAATTAATTTTTCACAATAAAAATAATCTGGTGTGGCATTCCCACGACTTTCTCTTACCCTGAAGTTGAATACCATGAAGACAGATTGGACATTAAGGGATAAGATAACGAATACTGTTATATAAACCTTCGTTAAAAACAATTTAAAATAGACTTCGGTCAAGCTTCATTTGACAAATAATTCTGTATGAGGGCGCTACTGCTCCCCTTAACTCTTCCCGTATTAATATTGTACTTACATTTAAAGCGAATTCAAAAGCTGTTATTTTATTTAAATGTTCAATTTTAAATTATTCAGACAACTTTCACTCGTACCAATACTTGAAATTTATGAATTTTCATAAACATTTTCATGTAACAACCTTTTATAAACTTCAGAATACAACATTTGAATTGCCTGAAATTATTTGTTTTTAGGTTGATAAAAGTCATAGACAAAGGTGAAACGTTTAAAACATGACTTCGATATTCAGGGAACCTAGAAACGTATCAATATACAAAAAAGAAACTAAATATTTAGTTTTAAAAATACTTTATTTACCACATGGGAAGGAGGAATTAAATTTAATTTCTGAGCAGTTTACCTGAACATGGAAAATGTTATAGTAAAGCACTTCCACTAATTACATTCAATAAAAAAGAATATTTTCGATTAACTATTGGCAGCCCTGTACATCTTCTAAAAATTATGTACAAACCACATTGTGCATTTAAATATAATCCTACATTAATAACATATAACACCTCTTCCATGAATTTCCAAGTATTATCCTTCTATATTCTAGTCCTCTTGTGTAGCCCTGTAAATGAACGGTGAGTGATTTTCATATCATATACTATATGAAACATGCTTTTATGCCTATAAGAAATGTATATTCATTTCATTTGTTTTAGTATAGTCTATAGGCGTTAAACTCTACTTACTTGCAATTTCCCCCATAGACATAATGTATCTGAATTCTCTTGGATGTCCCTGTACACAAACCATTTGCTTGATCTCAACAAAAGGTTTAGCGTAGCATCTCTATATGATACAGACTTAGAATACTGAGTTTGGACTTTCTGCTGCTATTTGTTCTTGAGAGATGCTGATAACATACACACACAGGCACACACACAAAGACGCACATAGAGACACACACACAAACCAACCGCTAATAACGTGTTTTTCGGATTCAGGGGACATAAAAACGTGTAAATAAAACAAAAAATCAATTTCAAAAATCTGACCCATAAATTTTATTTTCTCTACCATATATATGGGTAAGAGAAAGTAAAAGATTCAGGCCATATTATGGCAAACGCCAGGCAACAGAGATTCCAGGCAAAACTCGCAAAAAAAAAAAAAAAAAAACATTTGTAACATAAATGATGTAATTTTACGTTACTCGCGTAATTTTACGTTTTAAAAAATATACAACTCTGAATATATCAATCACTTTTTGTGTGAATGTTTAAATAAACTCTCTCAACCAATAAAACTGCAATTATATTTTCAGTTTCAAATACGAAATAGTTCTTGTATGACGTCACTGAAAAGCTAAAACTTTACATTTGAAGGGATTTGACCATAAAAATACAGTTTGATGTTAGATTTGAGCAAATTACAAAGATTAACTGCTTTTTTCCGTAAAAAAATGCCTTTTTTCTAAAATTATACTTTCATGACATCAGTGTACGGGCTTTGACTGTTTAGCTTGCAAAACGCCATTTCCCGTAAAATTATACTATCAAATCCCGTGATTTTACATTTTTTTTTGTGTGTGTGTTCAGTGTTGATAAGGAACTATATTTTATCATATATTTTTTCACGCGCATCACATATATGTTCAACAAACTTAAAACTTTAAAAGATAATGAATGTTTTATTTTATAGTTTTTGAATATTACATTTTTCTTTCCTTAAACATACTATGATTGATAAATTTAATATTAAAAAAAAAAAAAAAAAAAAGGCATTAACATAGTAGATTATTTTAATATATTAAATGTATTTTCATTCTATTAATATTTCGAGTAATTCAAAATTTATTACACTGCTTGATCGTTTTGTAATCTAAATTTTAGATCATCCAAAGGCAAAATTATCATATTTTCACACATATATGACTTGCTTAGTTTAATTCATAACATTGCACTAACGGTTACGTTTATTGACAATTAAATAGTGTTTGGAATATATATGTATTCATTTACGAAGGAAAATAACTTTAAATATTCTACTTACATGCATAATGTATGAACGTCAGTCCGATTATTCCAGTTATATGATCCGATGTAACTTGTATGATTTTCATTCACATAGTTATTCATTATATGAAAATACTTAGAGTATACCTTTTCTACTTCCATTAGCCGTCACCGTAGGTAATGGAAGTATTGTATTCGGTCCAAAAGTTCGATATCGGGTTTTCACCTGATTTACACGTTTTAAGGTCTCCTGAGTCCAAAAATGTAGTTTTGGCAATTGGTCAGTGTGTGTGTGTGTATGTATGTAGGGAATCTTCTGGCTATCATGTCTTCGAAACTAATAAATATAGAACTACGAAACTTCAGAATTGAGACAAGTCTGGTGTACAGATGAATTTTTCAAATTTTCGTAAAAAATGGAAAAGCGGAAGTGGGACATAGGAAACAGGTAGTGGGACCGTAAGTCCGTATCTCAAAAACGGCTCAAACGATTTTCTTCAAAGCTGCTATATAAACACTCTGTTAGCTGCCCTTTCGACTGATATAGTTGGTTAGTTAAGGAAAATTGATAGGTGTCCTGTATAAATAGCTCAATTTCAGGTCTCGCAAGTGCGTTCCTTTAAAAACGGCTGTACGAATTTATTTCAAACTCACCATGTTAACTCTCTTTTAAATATCCTTTTGTATGTAATTATTGTTTTCCGGTCAATAATTGAGTAGGCTAAGTTTTGGTAAAAATTGGTATCTCAAAAACGGCTCTAATGATTTTCTTGAAATTTTTTATATAAATCCACTTTAGATATATTTTCTCATGTATTACATGATTATTAAAGGAAAAGTAACAGTCATCCTGATTAGGGGTCAGTTTTAGATTTCGGAAATTGGTGTTAAAAAATAACTCTGCAATTTTTCTTTTTTTTTTTTTTTTTTTTTTTTAACTGGCTATGTAAACTCTATTTTATATGTCTTTACACATGTATTATCAAGTTTTTCTTACCGGAAAATGTTTTGGTATCTACTTCTTTTGGTCACTTTTATGTCTTATGATCACATTATCTCCAAAAAATGTATATAATACGTGTAATAGTGGGTAATGGAAGTCGTGTGGTTGTTTCACACCAGATTTTTAATATAGTGATAATCATCAACATAAAATCACGTTTTTGTATAATTTAATAATTAAATAGAAAAAAGGCATATATTGAATCAATTTCTTCCAATTTTAAGTTGTTTTCAGGGAAAAGAAAATTTGTAATGCAGGTGTGCTTTTATAATAATGGCGTAAAACTCATATCTCAATGATTTGTGTACGATGCAAATTTCTCTCAAGAAAAATGGTTAAATTTAATTTTTTATCCAGTGTTTGCATCAATAAATGCATATTTTGTATCAAATTAAAAATTAAAGTTTTGTATAGCTCAACGTTCTGATAAATTTTATTATCAATGTATAAAACAAAGAAAGTTAATTTTTCTTGTGATTGAAATTAATTAATATTTGTTTGAAATTTTATTTTCATTGCTGGATTATAGGAATCACCTTCAAGTTTATTATTTAATGTCTACAATTCATCATTATTTAAACAGTGGATTATTTAGGGAGAAAATAAAACATAATAAGGATAATTTTTAAATTCATATATCTTTATTTTATGTTATTACATGCAAAAAAAAAAATCTTACTTATTTTGTTAGAATTATTATAAATAAATTCGATAAATTATATTCGATTTAATTTTGATAAATTATAACCGATTATAATAATCCTTTTATTATAATTTGTGATCCTATGTAAAAATGTGCATGTTACTTACTAAGAAATTATTTCCACTTGTGAGGCAACCTAAAATAAAAATAAAATATTGATGAAAAAATATGTAACTACCGTAATTTCTGGTAGATACCTCATAGGTTATATAAACGAGTTTTGCACCAGAAATTTCAATTGATAAATAAATTTATATTTGTACGAGCTCTTTCTTCGAAAAAGTATAGATTTCTCTATCAAAAAAAATTTCTGGTGGAGAAATGCACATCTTACCTGCGGGTTATCTACCAGAAATTACGGTAAATATTGTGCATTTAAAATACACGAATTAATTGTCATGATCGAAATATTTCAGTATAACCCTTCTGCTTGTAAAATAAAGTTGGCACCACATCTGCAATAAAGCAGCATCGCTTGCTATGATCCGCTAGTGCCTATTTTTTATTGCCACGTGGATGAACATACTTAATTATTTCTATCCGGAAGGTTTGCATGTTTTGTAAGAGTATTTTACTGTAATTTTCTGTTAAAAATGTATTTAAAAGGACACTATGATCAATAATTCAATGAGAATTATAAATAATTTCTTTAAAGCAACATTTGCTTGACGTGGCTTTTTATTTTACTACTGCAATGCAAAACTGAAAATATGTGCTATTTCTAAGCACAATTCTCGGATCTAGTTTATTTACATTTTAATGAATTTGCAAAGATTTCTTTTTATTAACAAATCTAATAATTGATGGGATATTTTTATTAAGATTATAAAAACTGGTATAGAGATACCCTTTTTTGTATAAAAAGAAGTTATTACTATTCAGAAAATAAGAATATTTTGAGAATATTTTAGAAAAATTAATTAAAGGAAAATGTCATTTGTAAAAAAAATCGATTATATATATATATATATATATATATATATAACTTTTAGCGAAAGAAAATAATACTTTCTACAGGAATTTGGGGATTTACAAATTGTAAAATGAGGAAATTGAAATATATTAAAATATTTTTTAAAAAGCCAGTCATCTAACTGAACATTAGGTAATTAAAAGTTATTTAACTCCTTAGCTGCCCCGGGCGTATATATTCATCTAGCTATGCTGATGCGTTGGGATCCGGACATAATATCGCGGGACAAAATCTCGCCGGACAAAATATCGCGTCAAAAGAATAGTATGAGCTATTTGAAAATTTGATTTTGTGTCACGTGTGATCTCTAGAGGGGGCCACAGGGCCTTATAATATTAATTAAATAATTAAAATAAATAAATAAACCATAGAGTTGAATTTCACTATTTTATCTATGTTTATTTTTAAGTTATTTTATTTTTTGCTTTTCACTATTCAAAATACATTTTAAAAATCGTGTACATCACTGCTGACATTAAAGCTGAACACTGTTCACAAACTTGAATTAAAATTTTTAAAATTAATAAGCACGATTGAATTCATTATGACTAATTTTGACAAAAGTTAATAATCATAGTTTTTAAACTATTTTAAGTAAAATTTATAAAAATTTTTGTTGTAGGTTTGTCAGCATGTCAGTGCTCTGACTAAGGTATGTGTTATCATGAAATTTTATACAACATTACTAATAATTACCAACTCATTTTTGCTTTGTATTCATTTACGTTGGCGATATTTTGTCCCGCGATATTTTGTCCCCAACCCTGATGCGTTCGTTAACTGTCCCGGGCGTATATATACGCCTTGCCGAAGTACGATCCTTTGTATTACGCTGCTACCAGTGAAACTAGTCTCACGGCTTTGGAATGCAATTAAATGACCATGACAGTGTTTTCGAAGGTTTTATTTATGTCATAGAAGGTGGGGAGTGGGAGAAATCGGAAAGGGGATGTTTCTAGAAGAGTGAACGCATGACTACACGTGCCTGTGGGAAAAATAGTGGCATTGAGAAGCGAATCTCGTAATTTTTCGTCAGAGGGTAAGGAGTTAAATACATTAAAGTGAAATAAGACTCAAATCAATCAACTCAATTGAATAAGGCGTTTAACGCTATTGGACTTCAAATAATTTGAGCTCATAGGTCACAATAATTATGAATGTTTTGTTGTCTGTCTGTAAAAATCTATACCTTCTAGATGCATCAAAATTTACACAATTTGTGCGACGGTGACCTTCAAAAATGTATATGAATTTTTCTCTCAATCGGATAATGCTTTTAGATGCTATACATTAAAGTAGAATGAGTCTGAAATAAATCAAGCCAGTCTTATAAGGCGTTTAACTCTACCGCACTTTAAATAATTTGAGCCCATAGCCCATAACGTTAAAGAGTTTTTCTTTGTGTCCTTGTAAAAATAAAAAAATAAATAAATAGAGTTAGATTCACCATATTCTACGCTGTTTGTGCTACGGTGATCTATAATATACATGCCAACTTTCAGCTCATTCGAACAAAGCGTTTAGAAGCTACAGTGTTCATACACAGGCATAACGAAATACATCACGAAAAATCGTGTAAAATCGTAGGTATCACTAAGAAATGAGCTCACGTCAAGACCAAAGATACAGATGTACAAGTAGACATCATGAAAGTCGCAAATATAAATCTGCAACATTCTACTACCATTTTTTTTTTTTTGAGCTATACGAGATAATTTATTTCGCAAATCCTGATTACAGAACTTTCCTTCCATGTATATGTTCGGAGAGTAAAAATAACTATGTAAAAACCTGCACGATGCTTACTAAGAAATTATTTCCATTTGTGAGACAGCCTAAAATAAAAATACTAATAACTATTATCAACACAGATAAAACACTTGCAAATTTGGATATTATGTACAGTCAGCCAACCCCCCCCCCCCTAATTTCGCCGTAAATTATCGTAGAAACATGCGACTGGTACCGATCAGTTTGTAATAACGTCTAGTTTATAATGTTATAGTTAGATTTAACTTAGGGGGTCGTCTACATATTAAAACTGGCATCAACTTCATTTTTTTCAATAGTAACCCCCCTGTTTTATAATTTATTTGAATTCTTTGGATCAAATCATCACGGAAAATGGTATAGTTTATATATTTCGCTCAATTTTTCATAGAGTTATAAGCTGTCAAAGTTTGGGGATGCTAATGTTAAATGAATGTGACAAACATTAAATCATATCTTCCGAAATAATTATGATATTTAAATTCTGTTTTTTTATTCGTTAGAATGAAGTGACCCAAACATATTCCATGCAAATTTTTGCTAAAAAAAACATTTTTTGAATTATGAAAATTATTAATAAATTCATATTTGAAAAAATTATGAATTATGACCTATGTTAATTTTTGCACGAATAGCACGGGCATTATCAAAAACATGGGTTTTCAAATTTACAGCTCGTTCCTAACATTATTTTTTGAGTTACAGTGATATTTCATTTTTTACTGTTGTTAGGAGGCCTTCACTTGTTATAATTTGTATCCTCTGTGAGTAAATATCTGTATATATTTTGACGAAAAACTATTGTAATTTATCTTAATGTTATTCTAATTGTTTTCTAAGCAACATTTCGATATTTATGATACAAATTGGATCATTTTTATAAATTATCGCAATGCAAGCGAGAGATTGTGAAAAAATTCCAAAAGAAATGAAGCCCCGCCTCTATATTGCAGAAACACTATTAAAAAAACTAGTTTCTGTATTCGTATATGACTCTCTATGTGACGCTGGTATGCATAAATGTCAATGGCATTTACTACATCGAATGCTGAAGACAAAATTTAAATGATTTAATTGGAAGTGTGTAAAATAATTTTGTTTTATAATGTAAAGTTGTAGAAAAACTGTGTAAAGGCGTGGCTTTCGTTGCAAAAAAGAGTTTACTCGATTCTGAAATGTTAAGTCTTTGTTCTTAAATATTACATAACTTTTTCTAGTTTCTCACTGCTAAAATTCTATTTTATCCCTTTGGTCTTTTGTTTTTAACTTGAATAATCTAGGATTCGTGCATCTCAAGTTATATATCATGATTTAGAAAATGCAGTAGGACGAGGATTATTATTTGAAAGAGTAATATGCAGTGAAAAATACTTTTGTTTTTGCTTTCTTTTAAATTAATATAATTAATTTTTATCACATTTTTAAAAACATATTTTCTGTTTTAATCTTGTTGTGACATTTTCGCAATCGTTTACTCTACCGTTTATGCTATTTAAATTTTATCGCATGACGTAACATAATAAATATAAACTTTTTATTAATTTTTTTTTTTTTTAATATCGAATAATATAGTTGATTTTTTTTTTTTTTTAAAGTTTTTAAAATCTATTATTGAAACAAAGCGCAATATTATTTATTTTCGATTATTCTAATCACGGCGTAAAACTGGCGACACATTTATCACGGAAAAAGAATTTAAAACTAAGTAATATGTCTTATGACTTTTAAAGATATAGATTTTACGCATTTAAAATTAAGAATTCAAGTACAGTAGACGACTGCAGAACGGGGAATATTCGTTCTAGGCAATAGGAAACCGTTTTTTCTATATCCATATTTATTTTCATATGAATATAAACAATAATTATACTCTTTCTAGTGAAAGTATTTGTTTCATACTCTTTTGTTTATATAAATATGAATATAAGGAATACTCTTAAGAAATATCGTAACACAAAAATTGTGAAAGAAACGCCTACTGGAGGAGTTACATATTTCCAAATGACGTAAAACTACATCAGCAGTCGCGAAAATATTAAATATCCTTTCTCATATTTTAGTTTAAATCTTGTTATCGATATTTTTGTATATTATCTATTGTTGATTTGTACGTCTAAAATTAAATGTAAAACTTTATAGTAACACTTTCATGCGGGGCTTACTGTATAAAATAAAAATATACCCAACAAGAAGTGAATAATTCTTTTTCTTAAATATTAAACACTTTTTGTTTTCTTTTAACCGCTATTAATATTATTATCATTATTACTATTATTCTTTTACCTTGGTACCTAGATTTTTGTAATTCAACATTGTATTGTAGGGTTCATATGATTCAAGCTATTTAATTTTCTTCGTATGAAGTGATGTATTTTACTATTCAATGTTTAATAAATAGAAACCAATAAAAATCTTTTAATTCATAAAGTAACACAGAATGTTTTGCGAATTAAAATCGTTTTTTATTTTATAATAAACATTTCTGAACTTTGTTTCCAGTGTGAAATTTAATAAATAATGTATATTGCGTGGTAGATCAAAATTTATTTTTTCTAAATGTATAGACGGTTCCCTAACACATTTTCACGTGTAACTCTGTTTAGCATTGATTTAAAGTATATAAATAGTAGGTTTTCCGAACTGCCTTGATCTCAAAAATCGGAATATGTGGTCAAAAATAGGGGTCGTCATTGAAAAAAATGAAGTTTATACCTGTTTTAATATGTAGATGACCCCTTAAGTAAAATCGTACTACACCATTAAAAACTAGAGGTTGATGCAGATCGATAGGTACCGGCCGCATGCTTCTACGATAATTTACGGCGAAATTAGATGGGGGGAGAGTGGCTTTTTTTTTTATTTTTTTGTTGACTGTACATTCCATGCCTAAAAAGGTGTAAGAAGAACATCCCTACAGTTTAAAACTAATGAAAGTTGTAGAAAGTAAACGATTTTCACTGTAAAAAAAAGGAATGATTTTTTTCTTTCTTTTTACATAAAATTAAATCTAAAATTTTAATTATTAATCAGAATTTGTTTTCACTCGTTACTTGTGCTTCAAACGAAATAAAACGCTACAGAAAGCAACTTTCTTAGATTATTACAATTACGGGTTTGGATAGATAGCTTCGAAATTTTTATAAAAACACTAATCGTAATATAAAAACTGTGGGCACCTGACACTTAATTTAATTCTGTAATAGATAGGGGAGAGTGGGGTTGAATGTGACGCAGGATGAATGGAACAATAGCAAAATTTTTATGTTTTGCAAGCACCGGAAACTTGACAATTTTTCTGAAATATGGCACCACTGAGGTCATTCATCAAGTGTAGTTTCAGAATTGTGGTATTCATAGAAGGGCAGAAAAAAATTGCAGTGTCTTTTTCAGCTGCCAAAGTAAGTTTTTACTGATTTCAGTTAGGTAGTAGTTAAGAAATTAATTATTTGCGTAAAATTAATATAACTCTTATATGATGAAAATGCATAATCTTTTATTGTATTTATGATATTCAAGAAGAATGTTGACAATTGTTCATTAAGCCTATTTTCTGTTTTATATGATCATGTGATGGTTGGGAGGAATGGGACATTCCCCACTATGTACTAATTTAAAATTTTACACAAGAATTATATTAAAACGGAAATTAGCCATATTGATTATGAGGATTCCTAATTTTGTGGACTTAGAAAAAAAATTTAAATTAATTGTTCTGATTTTTGTTTATAATAATTATGATTAAAAAATTATAAGTTAGACTATTCAATGCAAATTAAATCAATAATTAAAATAAATAAATAGATAAACTAATAATAATTTGATTAAAATCACAATTTCAATCAAGCTAATTAAATAAATTCTGGTGATTATTTATGTAATACAGAATAGAATGTTCATTTTCCCGATTAGTCGGAAACAAAAATTTATCTGGATAATTTGTACGCTATCATAATTATTTATCTCTTTCTAGTGTCTTATTTATTTATTTATTTTTAGATTAGGTCTTATTAGATTAAATTACCAAAGCCTAGAGCACTAGGAAGTGCACGAACCGAAGGACTTTTGTCTTTTGATGTTAATTTAAGTTAGTACGTAAGTTTATGTTAATTTCAGTGAATTCATAGTGTGTAATATCATTACATAAACCATTTTAACTTCAAAAATTTATTTACTTTCCATTTTGTTTTCTTTTCTTTGTTAACTCTAGTCCTGTCCCATTCATCCCCATAGGTGGGGATGAATGGGACAATGCACATGCATGTAAAAATTTTTTATTATTAATTAAAAATGATAACTTTTTATTAAAATTAGAATGTTTATATGCAACTGATTACTGAAGTGTACTTATGAGCAGTGCTGCAAAATTCTGAATTACATATGGCCAACGTTATCAATAAAAACATGAAAAATGTCCCATTCATCCCCACTCTCCCCTATGTTTTTGAAACGATGTATAGAAACTTTATAGCAGGCAAAATCCAGTAAATTGCAAAAACACCGAAGAACTGTTTCGAGTAAATTATATACGTATATATATATATATATATATATAAGAAAAACTCTTCTACAGGTTTAAAAGAGACTGTTATACTGCCTTTGTGCTTATAGCTTGTTTCACTTGATGAAATATCGTTCTGAATTATTTCGCGCCGTGATGCTGCCCCTGTCGTCAGTTGTTTCGGGTTTTGTAATCCTTAGTGTTTTCTTAAAAAAAAAATATTCATCATTATTCAATAATTATATATGTATATATATAATTATTTCTAGGCAGGTGCATTTTATTATGAATTTTTATCTATCTATACATTTATACAAGTATTTTAAATTCTATAACTATTGTCATTCAATATTACTTTTATATATTTATTACATATTACTTTTGATACAGGATTAAGTATATATATAATAGAAATATAATAAAGTGTAAAAAAAAATAATGAAAGAAATATAGAATTTCTAAAATTAGAAATTATTTTACCACACAATAGAGAGGGGGAAACGTCCCTCTGATGTGAATGCTTATATTTTATTACGTAGCAGATTAAAAAAGAAAAGAAAATTCTTCTTATGAAGTAAGATTATAAAAATACATATGCCCGAGGAATTTACGTGCAAACTATGTTATTAAACAGCAGATAGGAATAATTTCCCCCTCCTTTAATTCAATTTTTCACACTAATTTATTTATTGTCTTTCGGGGAAAAGTTATGCATGGGAAATGAAACACTGTGTAAACAAAATACATAAACCTCGCAGTACCTATTTATTTATTTATTTTATTATTATTATTATTATATATTCTTTTTTTACAGTTTCAATGGTCGAGACACTTTAACTTTTACACTAGACTTAAGGGAATTTTGGAAAAAAGTTTTTGCAAACAAGTTTTTATCACAGAGATTAAACCAAAAGTTTATATTTTTAAAGTACTGGTATACGCAAAAATTTATTTACTAAACAGATATTTTTAAAACGTTTGGTAAAAGTAAATTGAATTTTAAAAAGTTAGAAAAACAAACACACATAAAAAAGAAAAAAAAAAGGCTTTCTTAAAAAAAAAAAACTTGATACCTAAGACGATAATTACACTGAAGATAAATAAGAAATTAATAAGATAATATGATAAAATATAAATACAAATTGAAAGGAATACTGAGATTGATTTCAATTGTATCGGTTATTTAAACTTTATTTTGCTCCTGATTTTATTATATAAAGGTATGGAACACGGGCACAGAATTCATATAGCTATTTTTTAAGAAATTTCGGTACATATAATATGGTCGATTTAAGAAGTAGAAAATTTTGTTTCATTGAGAGAGGTATCAGTTCTGCGCCCGTGCTCCATCCCTGTATATACGTAAATATGATTTAACGCTTCGAGATGAATTGACATTCAGTAATTTATGTTATCAAATTTAATTACAAGAATAAATATTAAAGAAAACTAGAAAATTTATACTAATTTAGCATGAGAAAATTAAACAGGAATGTAAAATTGAGAAATGATTATCAAATCACACACGCACACACACACACAGAACACACATTAAAAAAATCTATTAGAAGCAGAAAAAAACATTTTTTCAAATCTTACTGGTACAGTTTAGTAGATGTTATTAGCCATATTACAATTACTTTTAATACATCGTTTTTTAATCTTATCTATGTTCGCTTTAAACCACATTTTTTCCCAGTCGAAGAAAAAAGCACAAAATCAGTATTCTGTAATACGTTAGTTTACATTTAAAAACAATCAGTCTGACTTTTTCAAGTATCTAGTACAAAAAAAAAAAAAAAAAAAAAAAAAAAAAAAAAAAACCCTAAGAATCCATTGCTGTCTTTTTCAAACTAGCTAAAAATGTTATAACGTACGCCCTATTTGTGAATTTGCGAGTACAAAACATTAATCTTGGTTACATGGGGGTTATTACACACATTTGTTGCAAAATTGTTATCCCTGATGTCACTAACTATGTTTTTTGCTATTCATACTATTCCCAAATTCATATTAGCTCTTTTTAAACCATACTTCAAACCAAAGAGAACATTTTCATTTTATATTTTACAAATGTTTTATAATTAGACAATAAGCACCAGCTGCGTTTTAAAAATTTTACTGTTTTGTGTAAAAATTTCAACGAAGTAGCTATTTAAAAGCATGTTTATTTACACTTAGTTAAAGAAATATTTTAAACTTTGTAAATGGACCATTTATTTCTCCTCGGTACTCTTCAGACTGAAAGTCTAGTAGCCCTGATTTCAGTCAGTACTCCGGAAGGACAAGTACCGCTTTCGACAAATTATTTCTGAACCATTGGTTTTACAGTATCCAATTCCCTTTAATCAGTCCTGCACTGCCAAGAACTGGAATTCACCAACAGGTCTTCGGGCTACCAAAGCAGGGAAGACATTCCTTCCAACAAAATCTCAACGAAATAGTTACTTAAAAACAAGTTTATTTACATTTAGTTAAAGAAATATTTCCAACTTCGTAAATGGGCCATTTATTTCAGCTCAGCACTCTTCAGACTAAAAGTCCAGCAGCCCTGAATACGACCAGTACTTCGGAGGGAGAAGTACCTCTTTCTATAAGTCTATTTATTGACCATTGGTTTCACAATATTGAATCCGTGTGATTTCTACACTGCCAAAAACTAGAATACACACAAGTCGTTGAGCTACTAAAGCAGGGAAGATATTTCTGCTGTGAAGGATCAAAATTGGAATGGCTATTTTCCGGATCACTCATAGAAGTGATTTCGAGACCATCTCCAAAACTGAATGATATAGGTCTAGTGTAACGTTAATTCTATCAAGCTCACCCTACATAAGTAAGGTTCTGTCTTTGAAACAATGTTACACTGCTAAAAAATTGGCGTTCGTTTGAACCAAAACTTGGTACTTAAGTAGCGGCAATCACCTGTTTGTTTAATCTTTTACAATGATTTGGTAATTTTATGTTGAAGCAAATATTGGTATTATATTTCAAAAAAAAAAAAAAAAAAAAATTCAACATTCGAGGGGATCGAACTGAAGACCTTCTTGTCTCAAGTTCAGCACTCTGGCTCTGTACCACACTTTCTTACCCTCTAATTCTGTTTCGTTGATTTTGATAAAAGGGGCTAAATTTTCTAGGTTCTTATCTTGACACATGAAAGAGTTGTTGCATAAAATTTGCACTTTACCCTATGTTTTCGACCACTCTCTTTAATTTAAGAGTGATTTGGTTTCATAAAAGTATTTACTGATTCATACTTCCTGGGCTGTGTAATAGATTTTTCTCTCTTCTTGAAGGATATACTACAAAAAATTTCTTATAGTAACATCTAGTTTGTTATTAACTGAATAAAGAAATATTTGTTTCTTGTAATGAATGTTGGTTTTGAATGACATAATCACACGAGATCTCATTTCATAGATTTTATTTTCGCTCTCTGGTTTAGAACCGGCACTTTTGAACGCGCTAGTGGCGCCACCTCCTAAATACAAAAGGAATTACAACTGAAACATTTCCTTTTGTGAGTAGATGTATGATAGTTCCAAGTTTTGTTGCAACTGAAATTCAATCGCAAGAAGTATAAAACTAAAAAGTGAGGTTGAACCATATTGTGGTATTGCTCATAACTTGTGCACATAGGGAATCGACGGGAAAGAGTAGAGTGTGTGAATTGCGACTTCAGAGGTTGTACAACATCAATTGTGAAGTGCCGACTTGAAAATGCATGTTAATTGCTTCAAGTGTCTAAGATAAAACGTAGTTATTTTGTCCCGTTTTCAAAAATAATTTTTTGAATTTTCATAATCCTTCTTAGGAATTTCTATAGAATGGTAGTACTACAAATTATTTTTAAATTAAACACTTTCTCATAACCTCCTAACCTAGACTAACAGTACAAACAACAGTACAAGCGATTTTCTCTGAAGTTGAATAATTATTTAATAAAACACTGCGCAATCTCTCCTACCAAAATGGAAGAGTTTGCGCTTTTGCTATTTAGGAGAGATTGCGCATTAATTTTTATAAAATTCAATACTAATAGAGATTTCGTATCTTATTGGTAATGGCAAGACAGTGAGGATGAATTTGTTGAATGCCTGGAACTGTACCAGGAAGTAATTTCGACTAGTGACTGGACTAGTTCAACCCATTCGAGAAGGCGCATCTTTTTGAATATTGTCCCCAAAATCGGAAATTGAACATTATTCAGGAATCGACAAAATTCACACCTCTGGTGTGATTTCTCATTACAATGTCCGAATTTACACATTTTCTTTAATAAAGTAATAAAAACTAACGTACTACTTAATTGTTTGAAGACTTTAAGAAATCAATTTAAAATAATATTTGATAAACAATTTAGTAGTAGAACCATGTTCCTCATCGTATGATAATTGTGTGTGATACAATTTTATCGCTCACTAAAATTATTGTCCCATATTGCATCAGAAGGTATTATGATCGATGTTTTAACCATTCTACGGCATATGATAACAATTTCGAAATGTATTACTAAAAAGTAAATTGTATTTGTATCTTTAAATTTTTTATTACTATCTCTGCTTCATTTTTTGAAGACATATGGATAATTTCAATTTAAAATAATATTTGATAAACAATTTATTAGCAGAACCATATTACTTATCGTATGATAATTGTGTGTGACACAATTCTATCGCTCACTAAAATTGTCCCAAATTGCATCAGAAGATATTATGGTCGATGTTTTAACCATTCTAGGGCATATGATAACAATTTCGAAATGTATTGCTAAAAAGTAAATTGTATTTGTATCGTTAAATTTTTTATTACTATCTCTGCTTTTTTTTTTGAAGCCATATGGATAATTTCAATTTAAAATAATATTTTATGAACAATTTATTAGAAGAACCATATGCCTTATTGTGTGGTAATTGTGTGTGACACAATTTTATCGCTCACTAAAATTGTCACGAATTGCATCAGAAGATATTATGATCAATGTTTTAACCATTCTACGGCATATGATAACAATTTAGAAATGTATTACTAGAAAGTAAATTCTATTTGTATCTTTACATTTTTTGTTACTATCTCTGCTTCATTTTTTGAAGACATATGCGGATAATTTATTTTTTGATTAAAATTGAAGAATATACGAAAATGTTTTTTTTGTCAACTAATTTCTAAGTATTAAAATTTCTTGCCTTGGACCTTTTTTCTAATAATAGATATATTGAAAAAATATTTTTATAAAATTTGTTTTTTAAATTCCTTTTTTTTTTGTATAACTTTTCATATTTGATGTTCTTTCTCACGTATCGATATGATTCTGAAATTACATTACATAACATTTATCGTTTCCACACATTGTAAGATCAACTATAAAATTCAACCATCTTACAAAAAGTGAATATTTAGAAATATTTATTACAAACTGATCATATTCCAATAATTCAGTGCATTATATGCTTTTCTGAATGTATCCTGAATTTTCCAAATGATGGAAAATAAATTCAAGAAAATCTCTTTCTTTCTCTGGGATTCGAATATGAAAATAGGTTTTTGACTATCATTCTATTCTATATACGTTTTTGTTCGTTTTTTAGGGAAATAGACTTTTTAAAACTTTAATTTTTTAGTATTTATAACATACAATAGAAGTAATACTTGTTAAAATATTTAAAATATATCAATAAATAAATAAATATATAAAAATGATTCTGTAAAGACTTTTAATTTCATTTCTATAAGCTTTTTAATGTCTAAATTGTAGCAGATAGCACAAAAAGTATTTTTGAGTGAGAATTGTATCTAAATTATATTAAAAATTTAATTTAGATGGGCGTTTGTATATCGAATGACAGGATAGCTTTAAAATTTCTAGAAATATTTGATTCACACAACATAAATTGTGTTTATACATTAATATAAGACAAAAGTAATGATATTGAACCATCTGTAGATAGTTTTAAAAGTAAGCAGTTTGGAATATTTTGTTAGTTTTAGAGGTATTTCAACAGAGTTCTTATTTTAAGAATTGCAAATACAAAGAATACTATTAAGTAAGAAATATATTTCATCTTACATTGAGAAAAAATTCTGTAACTGACATCTAGAATCTAAATTGTGGCTCTAGAAAAAATAGTTCTATATCATCCTTATAAATTCTAGTCCCCTTTGAACGACAGTTCTAGAAACCCCTATTGGAATTCTAGAGCGTTTGCCTATATTCTCGAGGACAAAGTTGTTTAAAAATTTCTCCAAATAAATGCGAATACAAGAGGCGGGTTCCAGCAACTATAACCTTGGTTTATTACACAATTCTAGAAAATCAAGTGAGAATTTCTACCAAAACAAAAGATTCAGAATATTCAGAATATTGTTTCTCCATCTAGAAATGTGTAGACTAGAAATTCTCGACCATTTCGTCTATTCAGTTTATTGGCGTGCCTTATGCGCATAGCTCTGAAATCTATATTTCTAATTAAGAGATTTAGAGAAGCGGTATATTTTTTTCCTCAGTGTACGAAATTCTGAAAAGGTAGACTAAATACTCGATTAAACATCTCAGAATGCTTAATTGTGGTTTATTAAGATTAACATTTTTCAAATGATTGTCCAGTTCCTCAAAAATTAATGCTATAAAATCGTAATCGAAACATGTGCAAATATACATAATTACTCGATTATTATTTCTGACTAATGCATTTGTATATTAGAAGATAGTTGTATTCAGTATCTCATGACGTTCATTAACTCTTTGACGGAGATGGGACACCGGTGTCCCTTTTGCTTATTTATTTTTTGACGCTCTTATTACAAATATTATTGTTAGATGATAGTTTTGTATTATAAAAGAGAGTCTAATAGTTACTATAAAAAATCTATTAGATTATCAGAGTAAATTTTTTACTAAAATAAAAATGTTAAATAAAAGTAGTTTGAAAAAATTTTATTAACCAATTTCAAAAATTTATTTATAATTAAATTTGATTATTTAAAAAAGATCAGTAATGAATTATTGCTATTCCTATATCTAAGTAATTGTAAATAAGTGCAACTTGTAAAAATATTTATTCATGGGACGCCCGTGTCCCATGATGAATTTACCTTTAACGCAGAAAGGGACGCCGGTGCCCCACTCTATATTTTAGAACCAAAATTAATTAAAATTTTAAATGTAACATTTTCCACTTATTTAGATCTAAAATAACTTAAAACTATCAAAAAAGTGTAAAAATTACGTTTGATGAGAAATCTGCTTCAAAGGGTTAATGTTTTTCAGTGATTTAAAATGTATATTTCACCTATTTAATGGAATTAATTTTGTATAGAATGTTTATCGGATATACTTAACACATATAATAATGCAACCCCATAATACATAGTAAATTTTAAAAAAAGGGATGCAGTTGGATAAGAATAATTAAAAAGTTTCTTAGGATTTAAAAATTCAAGTGTTTCACCAACGTGCATTTAGTTTATCTGTGTTATTCAATACATTTTTACTTTCCGAACACTGTAGTGAGGAAAGTATTGTAATTATGCCAAAAATCCGAATTCGAGATTTTGATGTTTCTATACGTTTCGAGGTCCCCTGAGTCCGTTTTCACTATTTTTACGATGATGCATGTATGTGTGTGTGTGTGTATGTGTGTATGTATTTATGTATGTGTGTATGTCTGTGTTTACTTTCTTCTATATTCAATAGAAGAAAGTATTGGATTCGTAAAAATTTTCGAACTCGGGTTTTTGATGGATTTACACGTTTTGAGAGCTGTAGAACACGATTTGACCATTTTTAGAAAATGTCTGTCTGTTTGTCTGTCAGTCTCTGCGTGGGTGTGACAAACTTTTGTGGCAACTGTATCTCAGGACCTACATCACAGAATTTCATACAAATTGGTATGTAGTTGCACCTTGACATAAATTAGTGCCTATCAACTTTTGGTAAAAATTGTCTTACAGGTTGCATTGCCATCCTGCTTTTTCTAAATTTTTAACATGGTGGTATAGTACAAAATTTTGTATAAATGTGCATAAAGAAAATTATTTTTTAATAAACATTATGAAATTTACCAGAATTATTTTTATTGAGATAGTCAACTGGGAAAAAATATTTGTATATGTAGGAGCCTCGCCTCCCCCCCTGGGGGGGGAAATTTCCCCTTCAAGGGGAGTAAATTTTCATGATGGGTATCTTTCAAAAGAGCTCTCCGGTATCTTTAAAACGAATGGTTGAACCATAGATCTGCGATAATTTAAAATGAAGTTATCGATTTTTTTTAATGTAATACTGACAACTTTTTTTGGATATTTAGTGTTATACTACTTCTCTAATATGGAAATCATCTGCATTATCATGGAAGATATTTTTTTTAAATAATAATTTTAATAATTTTTTTTTACTGAGTGAATTTGTATAGGAAAATATAGAAGAAAGTCATGTGGTGGACACAACATACTAGTTAAAAGTGCAATAGCATCTAAACGCTTTATTCAATTGAGCTGAAAATTTATATGAATATTATATATCACTGTTGCACTAACTATAAGCATTTTGGTGAATCCAGCATTTATAGGTTTTTTACAGGGACACAACGAAAGTTCTTTATCATTATGATCTATGGGTTCAAAGTTCAGTAGCGTTAAATAAAACATCGTGTAATATATGGAGAAAAATACTCAAACACTTTATTATGGTTTTATCTCTTTTGTTTTTTAATAACTCCCGTTTCTTTACTTAATCTACAAAACTGTTAATTACTCAATGTTCGGAAAGTCAAGTGGAGTCACTCCAGATATTTTTCTCTTTAAATAATTTGTTGATTTATTGTCAATTTCAATAAAATGAAATTAATAGTCCGTCTGCATTCCCCTGAAATCTTTCAGTGTTCAGAGACCATAAATTATATACAAATGTAATTACATGCCAATAGAATGCTTTGAAATTATTGTAAGATTGATTTAATGTGTTTATTCAATTATCGCTCGAAAACTGCTCTCTTGCTACGAATCGGGACCTTTAACTTTGAAGCTAAGCGCAATTATTTACACAATTTGTAGTTTGAATAGCATTAGGCATAGGCAGCTTGCTATGCATGGAATAAATATAACAGGATTATTAATCTGTCAAAGCTGAATTATTTATTCTTTTCTATTTCAGTTATCGTATAGTTTAAAATGTTTGGAATATTAATACTTAATTTACCATAAGTTGAAAAAATGTGCAATGTGATGTAAACGTTTGCAATGTTTCACAGAATCTCGTATTTAATAAATCAAAACAAGACTGCTAAACTCTGTTTAAACACACACACACACACACACATGTATATGTATGTATGTAAGAAAAAGAAATTTTAGCGTAAGTTTACAAGAAAAAATAAATTCCACTGACATTTATCAACGAAAAAAAAAAGAAAAATTTGTGGAACTCACTTAAACATATTTCTTATTTTATGTAGAGTTCGAATAATTTTTGAGGAAAAAAGAACTAGCAGAGTAAAATACAAGAATATCAAACTAAAAAAAAATTAATACATTTTATGCATAGACTAATTTCAATTTCTTTTTACGTATGTGTTATACCAGGCCTGTACAACCTGAAATACTTGGTGGGCCGCTTTGCTAATGTGCCGGCCTTCCTGCGTATATATATATGTATGTATATAATAAACTTTTTCAAGCATATATTGCTGGAATAAATCAAAAATGTCACAGGAAAAAATCGAAGATTTAATTGATAAAGAAGAGGGCAAATGAAAAAATTAATTGAAAAAAAAAATAATAATTTAATGCCTCAAATATTGAACACTCTTCGAGTGCTTTACATATGAATAATTATATTCAAAAATAGATGAATTTCTGAAATAAAAGATTCCTTATTCAACTATGTAAAACGAAATCAACTGAGCAAGAAAAAAAGATGAATCTATCAATCTATCTGTCTCTCTATATACATTAAACATAAATATTTTATAACTTCAAAAATAATCTGGTGTGTCACTCACACGACTTTCTCTTACCCTGAAATTCAATACCATAAATACAGATTGGAGATTAAGAGGTAAGATAACCGTTACTGTTATGTAAACCTGTGTTAAAACAATTAAAATTAAGCTTCGGAACAGCTTTATTTGACAAAAAATTGTATGTGAGGGGGTATACTGTCCCCTGAAACCCCCATTTCATTTTTGTATCTACATTTGTATAGAATTCAGATTTGTTATTAAGTTCAAAAATTCATTAAAAATTATTTAGACAACTTTCCCACACATAATTCCTTGAAATTTATCAATCTTGAATAAACTTTTCTAGTAACAAACTTATTAAATTCAACATACTACAAAATTTGGATCGCCTGAAATTATTTGTATTTGATTTACTTTAACAGACACAGACAAAGGTCAAACGTTAAAAACTTAACAGGAAGCTGAAACCGTGTAAATATACAAAAAACCAAGCTATGAATATTTAGCTGAAAAAGAAAAAATACATTATTTACCATATGGCTATGACGAATTAATTTCAATTCCTGAGCAGCTTTCTTGGACATGGTAAAATATAATAATAAAACACACCCATTAAGAAATAAAAAAGAATGTTATGGCTTAAATATTGGCAACCCTATATATCTACAGAAAGTCATGTACACATCACATGGTGCACATAAATATAATCCTATATTAATAACACACGGCATAATCTAAAGTACACTTCCATCAATTTTCCAGTATTGTCGCATTATAGTCTAGTTCTTTTGCGCAGCCCTGTAAACGAACAATCAATGATTTCTATAACATATTCTACATAAAGCATGTTTTTACGTAAAATGCATATTCGTTCCATTTGGTTTAGTGCAGTCTATAGATGTTAAAATCTACTTACCTGCAATTTCCCCTATAGATGTAACGTATTTGAATTATTTTGTGTGTCCCTGTACACGAACCATTTGACTGATCTCAACGAAAGGTTTAGTGTAGCATCCCTATATGATACACATTTAGGATACCAAGTTTGAACTTTCTGCAATTATTTGTTCTTGAAATATGCTGATAGCGGATATTTACACTCAGAGACACACACACACACACACACAGACCAACCGCTAAAAATATGATTTTAAGATTCAGGAGATTTCAAAACGTGTAAATATAACAAAAACTCAATATCGAAAACTTGACCCAAAAACAATACTTTCTCTACCTTATGGGTAAGAGAAAAAAAAATAATAATAAATGACAACGTAAAACGGACAATTACATATTGAGAAAACGGTAAGTTAAATTAAGAAACGGAGAATAAAAAACGTTGAAAATTTCCCCCAAAACAAAACTATATCTTTATCAAGGGCAAATTATAGCTGTACAGAAAACATTTTATATTGTCCTGAGAAGAAATACATTTATGTAATATATATAACACTTTCCAATAAAGGTGAAAAGTATTTTAGACTTCGTATTGTGTGTGTGTCCCTGGTCTAACTCCCGTAAATATTGATGGAATTTTTTGGAATATTATTAAAGTTCACTATGGGATGTTACCTATTGAGAATGGAGTAAATGCCACTGATGGTTTGTGTACTGGGACACAGAAAAGAAATCCAAAGCATTGCGCTTTATAAGAGTTATTTCTATAAACCACATTTTTAAACTTTATTTTGTACAAATCATAATAAATTTGAGGTTAATTATTCATCTGCATAAAATTTACAAAATATGCACACTAAAAAATACTGTATGTTTAGCATTAAGATTTACAGGGCCATACAAAAATATTCACACACATTAAGGGCTATAAACGGAAACTGCTTGAATTGCATTCACGAATTTAAGTATTTTTAATGCTTTCCAATAGTGTTTAAGAGCGATTGTGAATTCAAATAGTCTACCTATCTGTTTTTCTGGCCAACGGTTTATTCGCTGTGTGTTCAAATAGACAAATTGCATTGATGGTTAAACGATGATACGGAACGACTTCCATGATTCGAACTTTACGTAACGAGTTGAAAGAGTTAATAATCTATGAGAATCACATGAAATTTTCGTTCTTGTTCACTTTTATTCTTAAATTAAAAATAGAAAAGTTATGTATATATCACTATCTATAAAGAATAAAATAAATAATATTAAACAGTCGAATAATATTTAATTCGTAATAATCAATGCAATATATATATTTTTTCTTTTATTTCACTTAGTGTTTTCTTTTGGCAGATATTATAACCCGCCATAGTACTTTCGCTCAAATGAATCGAAATGGGTTTTTTAATGTTTGCTGCGTTGAAGAATAAAAAAAAAATAATAATAATAAAAAAAAAAAATCTGGTGTGACTCCGCTCGACTTTCCGAACTTTGAGTAATTAACAGTTTTGTAAATAAAGTAAAGAAGAGGAGTTGTTAAGCAAACACAAAAGGGAAAACCATAATATGCTACTTAATGTAAGTTAGATATTTGTAAGACGTGTTATATAATGAAAGAAAGTGAAAAGAAGCGGGTCACTTTTGCTCTTTTATTATTATTACTAGCAAACCCGTGCGAAACTTTCTTCGCACTTTTTTTCTTTTCTTATTTACATTTACAATTTGAAACTCTTAAATATTATACCAATTTCACTACGTAATTAAAATTTCAATTTACCAGAAGCTAAATTATGAAACAACTTGCAAGTTTGTTCACAACTCTATTTGGCAATTTTCTTTCGGTGATTATGGCGAAATGCGATTTTTTTTGGAATGTTGTCATAGGTTCAAAGCGTAAACAAATGTTGAAAAGAATCCAAAACGACATTTTTATCGTTCAAAACGGCGACAAAAGAAAATCGCCAAATAGGGTTGTAAACCAACCTGCAAGTTGTACGCAAATTATTATTATAACTAAATAAATATTGTGCAATAGTGAAACCGTAATCATACAAAGAAAAGTTTTAAAATAAAATTCATGGTTGAAGACCCGGTTTTCATACCGCAGAAAGTCCAGTTTTAGTAAAGGTTCCTCCATACGCCTTTTAAAATTTTATTGCCAAGAGTGCGATGACATTTTATATATTTTGGCAGAAGTTTTTGTTTAAAACACTTAGTACCCATTTCGATTATACTTTTCGTGATTGCGTTTTTTAGTAAATTTATGATAATAATTCATATTCTGTATATATCTTTAAAATATTGCTAGGTTTAAAATGACTCTTGCAAAGATTTTGAAGAATTATCTTTTAAAAATACATTTTTCCATAAAATAATGTCATCATGCTAATGTCGTCATTTTTTCTTATTAGTTCATTGAGCTGAGTCCGCGTGCTTAATTTTTTTTTTTTTTTTAATTATTTTTTATCCTCGCGTATTTTATTAATTTCACCTCTATCGTATCGTTTCGACAAAAATTAATTGTAACTGGTCCATGTTAGTGAAATATTATATAGATTATTATTATTATTGGAAATTATTTGTACAATCGGAAGTATTATTATTAAATGTTAATAGTACAAGTATGTATGTATTATGATGTATGTATCATATGAATTGTTTGAAAGTTTGAATTTGTTAAAATAATTGAATGGAATTACACATTAAATTTAATTATTAATTTAATGGAATAAACAATAAATTTAATTATTAGAATCTTTATAATAATAATTTTGTTAATTTCTTTTACTGAGAATTAATTGATGTCAATGAAATTTTTTTTAAAAGATATATAGCAGAATGTTCTGAATACTTTAAATACTTTCGAGAAATATTTATCTTTATCATGGCATTTTGCAACCCGCATTCTTTATTTAGTATAAAATGTCTTATGCCTGACGACCTAGATTAAAAAATATCATGTAAAAAGTTTTTTAATCTGTCATTTATTGTTGATGGCAAATTGCCCCAAATTTATCAAGACAAATTTATGAAAGTTATTGAAGGAAAGATCAAAATCTCTCAAGAATTTTCCTTTTCATTACCGAGCAATTGCATGAGATGAACGACTATCCCGTCTTTACATATAAGACGTTATTTTTTATTTTTTATTTTTTACAGAAGGTTAAATATTATATTTCCGAAAATATGTCACTTACTCTGAATTATCCTTGTTGCTGATAAATAGTTTTGTACAAAATATGGAATGGAAAGTTTAGTTTTTGAATATAATAGGAAACTTTAAATTAATTTTCTTGGGTACACTTATTATTTTTTTATATGTAGGTATTTTTCTTGCTTTAGAGTACTACTTCATGCTTAATGTTAAATTAAAAAAAAAAAAAAAAAAAGGTTTGTACATTTTTGGAGAAATTAAGGCGGCTACTATTGCCAAATTATTTTCTGTAAACTACGATGAACTTAATTCGTTGTTTTCTTATTTATTGAAAATTGGAGAGATTGAGTAAGTGCTCATGGTATTTACTCTGGAAGGATGTTTTAGCATTTTAAGATAAATGTATTTATCTATGTTAGTAAATGCAATTTAAATTTTTAAGTTAATATTGTCATTACGTTTTAAACCTATTTTATACAGTGCCAATTCAAAAAAAAGAATATATGATTTTTTTTTTAATCTGAAAATCTTGATAAATGAAACTGAAATAGTTAAATAAAATAGAATTTGGAAAACAACAACAAATATTATATAACATATCGCAAACCGAAAAGAAATGTCACACAGTTGAAAAATATAACATTTGGGAAAAAATAAAATAAAAAGTCAGCTTAAAGATTGCGATAAAACATCGACTAGAACAGGCATAAAACTGAAACAACTACCGCCTAGATGGATTATTTCTAAGATGCTTTTCAGAATAAAGATGAGGAATTTCTATCATAGACATACATTATAGGGTTTATATCTATTTTTTTTTCTAATAATATTTATAGTTTTCTTAAAAATGGCACTGGTCACAATTGCAGCGTGATCATAATGTCCCCTTTGACCCTAGATAATATATATACAGGTATTTATTAACACGTCCCAGAAACTTTTAGCCTTATACATATTTTATAGAAGTTTTCAAAAATTGTTTATTAGATTAGACAACTAATGATACTATTTGCATCTATTCTCAAACTATTTTCTCTCTCTCTCTCTCTCTCTTTTTTTTTTTTTTATATATATATATAATAACATGCATAAAAATTTAATAGCCAATGTTTGTATGTTGTTTATTTCTAAATAGCAACCATTATTATAAAATCTGTTTTCTATACTTTATTCATCTTTTATTTGAAGTTTTCTTCATTTTTCTATTTTATATAAAATAAAGGCTGGTGCAGGTTTGCAATGTTCAAACGGTGTCTTTTAATGAAACTAGCTTTATCGATTTTAAGTTTTTCATTGTAACATTTCAACTTTCTTATTGTTGGATACAAAAGTATCCCGATTTATTTTTTATTGTAGACAAAATTAAGTAAATTCCACAAAATCACGCCTAAAAATGTTCATACCATTAACTTTATATATTTTTAACAGGTTCTATCTATTAGGTTGTATTGAAATTTTAATTAATTAATTTTATTATAATTATGTTTATGTTTACTTATTTTATTTTATTTTTATATTATATTATATTATTTATTTGAATTTAAATGACGATTTTTTTAAAAGTGTATAAATAGTTTTTTTTTATTACTAGCAGGCTTTGACTGCTTCGCCAGTCACTATATTTAAAGGAATTTTCGAAAAATATTAATAACTTTAAACCATTTCTGTTTTTGGATCCCAAGTGCCTTGGGTAGTGTCTTTCCTTCATGTTCATTCTTTATCATGAAATGTATATATATAAATGGTGAACATATACATATACTCTCCACTAGTAAATTGTCAGTGCTGTACCTCTACTATGTCAGGAAATAGAGGTTGCGTGCCAACTATCCCCTTATGCCAACTAATACTGGTCTCTTCTACAGAAAACTTAGACTGCAATCAAGGACTTATAACACTAAGAGAAATATAAAAATATTTATTCGATTAATCGATTTATGTAAAATTATAACTGACAAATTTAAGAGGTTCATGCTATTAATTAACAAATCAATAATTATTTGATGTAATAATAATATTGAATTAATAATTACTTGATTAATTCAATTATTTGATTTACATTTATTTGACGAAATAGGTTATTTCAATGTTACTTTGAAATTCAATCGAACTAACGTATTTTCAAAAGAAATTAAATAATATACGAATAAAAACATTTTTAATTAAGAAAATGAATATTTTGTTTGAAAAAATTGAAAACCGTTAAGAAATTAAAAAAAACTTGCTTATTTTTAAGTGTGTTACTCATTTTTCACTTCATTTTTAAGATTTATGTTTACTGAATATATTAAAGAACTGTAAATTATACGTATGGGTAATTTCAGATGAACATGGTTAAACATACAATTTTCAGATTGACTGATTTCGTTTTGTTCAGTTATCTTGTAAATACTATTCTAATGTTGTAATTTAAATATGCGTGCACCCTTAGATACAAACGTATTTACCAGAAGTAATTTGAATTTTCGCATAAGTAAATATTAATATATACGAAATATATGAAGCAACATAACTAATATGTTAAGAATTTATTTTATAAACAGTGATATCACAATTGTTTAAATTTAGAGAATAGGAATTTAAAATGAATAAACAATTACCAAATATAATATATCTACACTACTTACGAAACCTTTAATTTTTTGGACAAATTTTAAAATAGGATTTTTTTTTTTAATATTTTATATATTAATGCTGGTAAATTTTCCATGCATAGATAGTTTGAGATTTTCATTTAACCCTTTAACGTTCACTACTTAATTTATTTTAAAAATTACTAAACTAATTTTAAAAATGGCTTTTAGACACATAGCCGATCATAAATATTTAAAAAAATAAAAAATTAGCATTGTTCCTTTTCGAGAAATTTTCGGTTTGAAACATCTGTAAGTAAACCTTATTAAATTCAAATAATATTTAATTTAATAAATAAATCACTTTATAAGTAAACATTATCGACAACAAAAAACTCGTAAAAGTTGCATAGATCCCAACATTTCAATTTATTCCGGAGTATTTTAACCCTTTGCGGCACAAGGTAATACGGATCATTTAAATTACACTGCCACCGGAATTTACGAACATAATTAAAATAGAAGAAATTTTAAATTTTCACATTAAAAAAGGGCCTTTTCTGCTATGTTATAAATGTAAATTTTTGCTAAAAAATTTCCGGGATGAGTTTTTGCACTTGAGAATTAAAATTAGGTGTTCCATCAGCGGGAACACTGCGACTGAAAGGGTTAAATAAACCCAAAACTTTAAAATAAAAGGTAAACGGAATTATAGCTTCATAACAAAACTAAGCATGAGTGCAAACAGAATAAAGTAACGAATACTTTTACATTTATTTCGTCTTATGAAGGGGAATGTTTATTTAATAAGAACCGAAACACGTGTTGAATATTTTTTCATTCTGGTGCGTAATTCTTCAAATTTTTAATTCTTCATTCATCGAAGTGATTATTTTGTCATATTTTAATGCAGTGGAATAACATGATTGAAGATTTTGTAATATCATAAGTTTAATATGTGCGAAAACAACCAATTGATTTCTCTTATTTCAATACACACACTCATTCTAAAACAGTTCATTAACTATGAAATTAGGTAAAATGTAATTAAAAATAACTTTTGAATACTTTGAAAAAAAAATCCATATTATTAACGATAAATTACCTAATGTAGCGGCATTTTTGCCGTTTTTAAATAATCTATTAGAAGCAATAAAAAGTGAAATGACTTAAAATTAAAAATATAAAATGAATTTCTCCAATAATAATTAAAAAAAAAAAAAAAAAACAATTTTAGTTCGCTCTTGTTCAAATGTCCAACAAATTTTATATATTTTTTTTTCAAATTAATAAATTATTCAACTTATATATATATATATATAATTTGAATAATTTTATACCTTTGTAACACTCAGCAAACATACCAGCAGATGAAACTACCAAAATTCAATTAAATTTTTAATAAGATATATTTTGAATAAAATTATTTTCACGGTGATAATTTAATTTAAGTACCATTGATTAGTAAAAACAAGTACTTACGCAGAAGAGAAATGACACAAACATAACACAAAAGCCTAACGATGAGATAATAGTTTGCAAAAACCATTAAAGTAATAGAAACAGTCAACATTTTATATACACAGATATTAATTTAAGAAATAAAAACAGAACTTATTTCAATTTTCTCAGTGAAGATATGGCTATGAAATTAAGTATATAGCACCAAAACACAAACTAAGTAAATGATAACAATAATAACAGTAATAATATTTAAAGTACTCTCGATAATTAAAAATTGAAATGACCTGTAAATGTTGTGAATATAAATATTGACACTGTACAATTTTAGGATGTGTTTGTATAAGAAATAAATAAATAATTATAAGTAATTCATTTTTATTACTAGCTGGTCATTATATATAGGTTAATGAATCCTCTTTTTATAATGATAATTCTCATCTTTTTCATTTTTATATTTATTCCTAAGCCTCAAGAATCTCAACAGTTATCGTTTCTTGTAAAAGAATGATTTAAAAAATAATTCATTTATAAAACATAATCCTCGAATGCTAACACTCTTAAAAAAGAAAATTGTTGTTCTAAAAAAATGCATCTATTTGTTATTCAGACGAATAAAATATTTTTCAGTAACGTGAAAAGGCTTTTCATATCTCTATATGTATTGGTAAAATATCACCGATTCACTCATCGTCTATCAACGTCGAGTGCAAACCACTAGAGCTAAAAGCATGCAGTTTAGGTAGTTGGTCCTTTTCCTGACTATAAGCAGATTTAACGAAATTTAGCCCTTGAGAGGTCGAAAGGGGATGTCGAAATTTTTTATCCTTTTCACCGTATCTTTGAAGTGGTTTCGATTTGAAGTTTGAAATTTAGCAAAATGTCTGCTTTTTGGCCCTAATTAGTAATGTAAAATAATAAGATTTTTCAAAATTTATCCTTAATTGAGGGAAACAACAACTGTTTTAATCGTTCTTTGGATGAGGAAAACTGGAGTGTTTTTTAATAAAAGCTTCAAATTTACCAAAATGTTTCTTCTTGTGCCGCAATTAAAAAAAGAAAAAAAAAGGTATAATCTTACTAAATTTAATCTTTAAAGGTATGAAAGATGTCTCTGATACACACACTGGTCAATGAATTAGAAACCTCTAAGAGTTTTTACAAATGCTCGCTGGCGGCAAAGGTATGAGAAACCTGTTACAAACCTTTGGGGAATGTTCTGCTTGTATGGAAATGGTTACTTGAGGATAATCAAATAGCCATGCAGCACCTGAATATATTGATAGATTAAGTACATCCCCAATGATACCTTTTTACTAAGAAGATAACGGATACTTTGTGATCAATGATGCAACTATATCTCGCGACAGAATAGTTCGATATTGGTTCAGTGAATATCAATCTGACTTCTAAAAGTTTCCCTAGATACCGCAATGCCCGGAGTTTAATCCAATAGAAAATGTTTGGGGCATATTGGAAAGGTGTATCCGTCAACAATCACCTCTTTCATCCAATTTACATTATCGTAAAGTCTGTGTAGCCCATGTATGGTAAACTTGGGACATAAATGTACCCCAGAAGCTTGTAGAATCGCTGCCCACACGAATACTGGCTGTTATTCATGCAAAATAAGGTCCAAAATGCGAAAGAAAGTCCAATAAAATATTAATTTAAAGGTTTCTGATTCATTGGCCAATGTGTGTATTTCTTACCTTTCTTCGCATAGGAAAAATCACAGTGGTTTACTGCAGAAGCGTGAAATTTAGAAAAATGTTTCCACTTAGACCCTAATAAAGACAAAATTTAAAAACTGTACAAAATTTAACACTTAAAGGAATGACTAGAGTTATCTAAAATTTCTACTTGTTTTTCACACGTAAAAATTCGCACTGGTCTTCAATGAAATTTTTCAATAGATTTGAACAAAGCTTGGTATACTTGAGAAATGAGAATAAACAACATCTATTCAACAGGTCAAATTAATTATAATCACCCTGTAGTTTCAATACAATTAAAACATTTGTCACATTTATCATCAATATAAATCCTTTATAATAGTCATAAAATTAATGCAATTATTTATGTAACTAATTAATCAAATTTTATATTTTAAAATGAACTTTTTGCTGTATTTAAATGAAATTCATTCTTATAAGACAATGTATGCATCAATTTAGAATGATATGTTTATAAAAACATTCATATCTGTTTGTTAAAAAAATGTCCAGTAATGTTATTTTTCTTTCAATTAAACATGAAAATCCAATTAATTCAAATCGCAAAAGGTTTTCATCTTAAGTGTGTTGTAATAAATCATGTAATTAATATTGTTTAATACATTCTTAAATATATTACATACATACAAATTAACACTTTAATATTTTTAATATATGCTGTTTTTTGTTTTAAAATTACAATTCTTTTTATGCTCCTATTTTAAACAACGTTTTAATTTTGTGTTTTCTTTAAGGCACTATAAATAATTTTATCAAGAACTCCAGGAAAATGGTAAAGATACTTCTTAAAAGAAAAAAAAAATTCAAATAACAATGAATGTTCTTCTAAAATGAAATTTAATACTTTATGAAAGGTTAAATATAATTGTAATCTTAGGCATAAAATTTATATTACTTAAATTCATACTATGTAAACTTGTAACATTATTTTCCCTCAAATAATTTATGTTTCATTTATGACTTTATAATAAAACTTTAAATTAGCTATAAATTAACGATTACGTAACTTTGGCTTAAACGCAGCTTTTAAATTTTTGATATAAATTTATAACTTCATAATGCTTTAAGAAAATGATTTATACCTGTCATAAAATTATTATCAAATTTCTTTAATGAATTTAACTTTACGTTTTAAAATATATTTTTTAGTTATCGGAAAATAAGTCATTTCTCCTTTGTTTTTGACAATGAATGCATTAATTCAGTACAGTGTGTTATTGTTTATTGAAAGCACCGATATCTGCTTGCTAATCAAAAGTCCGAGAATGACGTTCTTCATTCAATTAAACTGCCTCCAAATTGAAATTCCATTTCACTAGTCAACACTTTGAGAAATGGTGTGTAATGGCATTCCATAAACATCTAAAATGATTAATGGCCACTGAAAACAGAATTGATTAACTATGTTATAGAAAAACTTGCAGAAATACTAAGTATTTTTCTTTTCTCTCACTAGTTTTATTTTGTGTAACTTATTAATTAATCTCGATTGCATGTATGAGAGTAACACTTATATTAAAAGAATTCTATAAACATTTGAAACTGAAATTTCATTGTAAAGAAGTTTTGATTGAGGGTGCACATTGTCAGATTCACTTTTTCTCCCTTCCCATATTATCTTACGGGGCTTTCATTGCTTCATAATCTGTATAATATTTCTCTAACGTGTAAAAATTATGATTAAATTTTGTGAAAACGATATGATAATGACGTAAGGTGCTATCTGATTTGTCAAAGAGATCAGATAGAGAGGAGCTCTAGAATTGATCAAAGTATAAAGTCGGCTGCTAGAGATTTCGGCTACACAAATTTAAATTATTACACTTAAAATGCACATTTCCTTAAGGAAAACGAAAAAAAAAAAAAGTATTAAATTTTTGTACTGAAAATTATGCCCAAAATCTCATATTAGAAGTATACTTGGAAGGGTTCATGGGTTGATATAAAATTTTAGGACATTTTTGATTTTTAATATAACAATAGTTTGTTTAATTATAAGAATTTCCAACTCACGTCTGCATGCACAAGTAACTTCGAATTGGTCGAACACAAAAATCTGAAAAGCGTATAAAGGCAAGATGCATATTTTAAGGAAATTTTGACACGTTGTTTGTGCCATCTAGCGGCATTGTTATTTTCAGATTTTTTAGGTGAAAATAACCAATCAAAGTTTATATGAAATCCTCGAAGCTTGATGGTAGAAATAGAGTGCCAAATTTTGTTGAAAAATTGCACCTTGCCTTGAGACGCTTTTCAAGTTTCTGTGTTGAACCGGAAGTTAACATCGAATACGACCACTTGTATGTGAAAAAAAAAAAAAAATCAAAAATTGAAATTATGATGTAAATAGTACCAAAAATTGAAATCTCTTTTACTGAAAAAAAAAAAAAAAAAGAAATTGAAATAAAAATCCATTTTTATGAATTCTGCACTTTGATTATTACTTTTTAAACATGTCGCATTTTAGATTAGGCAGCATTAAAAAAAAATAAACAAATAAATAAATAAATTTAAGCATTTTAGTGCATTAAGTAAACTTAGGACTTTAATTTGCTATCTCTGGAAGTAATATTTATTACTTATCTATTTATTTAGACGCTCACTAAACTAAAATGCGACATATTCAAAGAGTAATATTAAACAAAAATAGAATTAGAAAACCCTCAAATTTGAATGAGATATCTTTATAAAATGAAGTAACAAAAGTCCCATGGGATAACATGGACAGGAAGAAAAAGGAAATATAACTGATGCGCAGCTGAAAGAAAATAATTTCAAGCAATATTCGGCAAAAACCGTTATCAAAACGAGCACAAAACAGGCGGATTAAAGATTAGTGCTTTGAGTTTTGATGAAAATCATATAAATTCGACAAAGTTTCTCGTGAAACAATTCAAAAAGTAATGTAAGTCTTCTTAGTGTTTCTTGCCAATTAAAGAAACAATAAATGCGATATGGTGTAATATAGTGTAACCATGTAATCCCACGCCCAACATTGAGGAAGATTCTAAAAGCTTAGAGGGGTACCAAATTGACGACAAGTTGAAATTTGGTAAATATCCAATCATTCCGAATACCTTTATCGCATATTTTCTCTCGATCACAAGGGTTGTCACCCCTACTTTATTATTGATCTCGTTAACTCTGCACTATCGCAAAGTGTCATGTGGTAGCAAGAAACGTGGTCAAAGGATAAAGTGTTGTGTTCTGGTGTTATGTTGGTTATCCTTTTAACTTCCACTGGTTTCGCACAGAAGCTACAAATTTAACATTTATTTTATACAACAATTTTTCCACAATTTTTTCTTGCTTTAATCGAATTTTAATTTTTTTGATTTTTCTCTATTTTGTACCATTCGAAAATTAAAAAACGATGTTTCAGAGGATGCGAAATGCAGAAGTCTCTTTAAATTCTTTAATCGCCAAGAGTGCGTAGTAGTTGCTTTAATGATGCACTCGTGACAAAAGGACTACGCTATTATTCTGACCTGAAACGAATGTTACGAGTTTTTTTTTTTTTTTTTTTTTTTTTTTTAAGCAATTCATAGTCTTTGCTTACAGAGTTATTTATTTATTGAGTTAATTATCATTTGAAATTAATCAGGTTAACAAATAACTATCTCAGACTGAAAATTTCAGGAAAGTTAAATATACTATCTATCTTATATATGTACATATTTATGATCAGCTGTAGGTTTAACAGCTACTTTTGAAATATAATTTAGTAATTTTCAAAAGAAATTATGGAGTGAATGTTCAAGGGTTATGGCCGAGCAGCTGCCTTGGAGATCTGTAATCCGATCCGGCAGAAATGCAAAAGAAAGAAATTTTTACCAAGTGCGGTGCAAATGAATTTCAAGATTGTACCATTGTCTGCTGGTATAAATTATATTTTTTCGACTGGCCAGAATTTTTTACCTCTCTTTACTCATATTCTATACGCAAGGATCGCAGCATCCTACATTTAACTCTTTCAACCCCATTGGATATATATATCCCAGTGAAAAATGTTATTTTTAACAGAGACTTCATACCTGAAAGATTTTATGAATTTTTGTGTTTAATTAATCTTATTTAATCGTCGAAAATATATATAACAGATGTTCTTTCAAACACGCTAGTGTAAAAATCTGATTTAAAAATTAGTAATTTTGGCAGCTATGGAATATGTGGGTAGTTCTTCTGGCAATGACAGTTGCAAAAAAAAAAAAAAAAAAAAAAAAAAAAAAGATAAAATCCAGGAACTTGTAGGGCACCAAAACGTATGTTGCCAAGTTTTGAGCAGCAGTCAAAATTCTTGGCTGACTCAGATCCTGATAATTTCTCATCCGATGAAGCGGAGCAGGTAATCAAATCAATAACAGGTATCAAAATATAAATGCAAGGTCACAAATAAACGTCCAAAAAAATAATACAGAATCTACTAATCATGTCATTTGGTCAAACGTTGCTCTAAATTTTTTGCCACGGCACCATATATCCAATAACCGTACAACTGTAATACTAGCTAAGAAAATGGTGGAGACTTCGAGATCTGTATACATGTGTGTAGGGGTTGTAGTCTCCGCCTTTTTTCTCAGGACACATTCGGAAATGAGAACCGTATGCCTTTTTTGCTGCCTTTTTTAAATATTTATGATTAGCTATGTATCTAAAACCTATTTTTAAAATTAGTTTAATAATTTTTAAAATAAATTAAGTAGTGAACGTTAAAGGGTTGAAGCACAATAAACATTTAACAAAAAAGTAGTGGTTAAACAGGCGAAATTTTGTCATCCCTAAAAGTGTCACGAAAAAAAAAAAAAAAAAAAAAAAAAAAGGCGGAGACTACGACTTTTGATGTGCCCTTCTAGAAAAACCTGTGGAAGATATATATCCCCCTTCCACAATTGCCCCTACAGTTAATTTTGGTTTTTATTTTCGCTGAATATTGTTATATTTATTTTATTTGACCTACAATAGCTTTAAGTTACTTTATTTTTGGAAACGGAAAAACTGGTAGCGAAAGGATTAATGTTTCACAACTTTTTATTAATGAACATCATTTTAGTTAATTATGGATTAAAATGAAGAAAAATTTTCCATAAGAAATAATATTAAAGATATAGGATTCCGTAATCCTGTATATGCTATGGATTTTTTTTTTTTTTCAATGATAATTGTTTCTTGTTACGCCGCCGCCCTTTACGCCGGAATTTTTTCTACTTCGTATTTTGTTTTATTTTTAATCTAACAAAAATAATAGTTTAAATTCAAATAAATGTTTAAATTAAAAATGTAATTTTATGTTGTTACTTATTAAAAATTAATTATCCTTATATAAAGGAGAATTTTGTATGACAGTATACCAGATCACGTGGAAAGCATGCTCTTACAATCACAATTTTTAAATGTAAATAAAAATGTTATTTTGCTAGATAGATAAACAGCTATATATTTATCTAAAACATTATTTAATGGGGTATAAATGTATCCATTAACTAACCTGATGAAATAAGCTAAGGAAATCATTTATCTATGAAAATATGAATATTTCGCCTCCGGATGTTTGAAAATTTACATTACAAAATGATCAAGCAGTGTAATAATTTTCGAATTATTAAAATAGTTAGAGTGTGAAAATACATTTAACTTATTGAAATAATTTATCAGTTTAATAATTTTCCCCTAAAACATTAAATTTATGACTTATAATATGATAAATAAAAAAACTGTGACATTCAAGTACTTTAAAATAAATCTTTCATCATTTTTTTAAATTTAAATTTTATTGCAAATGCATGCGGTAACTACACTGATGGAACAAAAAAATCCCAACACCAGGAAGGAGCTGTGCTAGATAAACGAAATTTGGTAGGCGTGTTTATACATCTAAAAGATGACGTCGATTCAAATTTCGAGCTACGCGCATAAGTGTGGCGCTTGTAGCGCACTATGAACATGCAAATGAGGTTTGCTTTAAATAAGCGCTGTAAGGTTCGTGATCGTTATTTACAGTTGAGATTTGACGTAATGGGTTAATGTTAGTCAAGGATGCCTCTAAGAAGACGAAGAAGCCATTATCAACAGCTCACTGAGTTTGAACGAGGTCGTGTAGTAGGGCTACGAGAAGGTGGGTTTTCTTTCCGCGATATTGCAGGAATGTATCCACTGTGCATGAGTGTTGGCAGCAGTGGTCAAGGGAAGGTACTGCCTCAAGAAGACCGGGTTCCGGGTGGCCACGTGGCACTACTGAGAGGGAAGACCGCCGTGTTCGGCGTATGGCTGTGGCTAATCGTACTGCGTCTGCAGCTGAAATTCGAGCTGCAGTTGGCACAGTGACACAACGAACTGTTACAAATCGGTTACTTCAAGGACAGCTCCGAGCCAGACGCCCTGTAGCGTGCATTTCACTGACTCCAAACCACTGTCGTTGGCGACGTGAGTGGTGTCAAGCTAGAGCTCATTGGAGGACGGAGTGGAGAGCTGTTGTGTTTTCTGATGAAAGCCGGTTCTGCTTTGGTCGCAGTGATAGCCGTGTGTTGGTTAGAAGGAGGCCAGGTGAACGCCTGCTAGCGACCTGTCTGCGGCCTAGACACACAGGGCCTACTCCTGGAGTTATGGTTTGGGGAGCAATTTTTATGACAGCAGGAGCACTCTCGTGATTATCCCACGCACTGTGACTGCAAATTTGTACGTCAGTCTAGTGATACAACCTGTTGTGCTGCCATTCATGAACAGCATTCAAGGGGGTGTTTTCCAACAGGATAACGCTCGCCCTCATACCGCTGTTGTAACCCAACATGCTCTACAGAGTGTTGACATGTTGCCTTGACCTGCTAGATCACCAGATCTTTCTCCAATCGAGCACGTATGGGACATCATTGGACGACAACTCCAGCGTCATCCACAACCAGCATTAACCGTCCCTGCATTGACCGCCCAAGTGCAACAGGCATGGAACTCATCCCACAAACTGATATCCGACACCTGTACGACACAATGCATGCACGTTTGCATGCTTGCATTCAAAATTCTGGCGGTTACACCGGTTACTAATGTACACATTTCACATTTGAAATGCCTCTTCTCGCCAATGGCTCTACCTGTGATCTTGAAACTTTAATCAATTAAATATGTTACCTAGACAAATGTATTGCTGAAATTTCATTACTGTACAATAATTTTTTCTTGGTGTTGGGATTTTTTTTTTTTTCCATCAGTGTATTTAAAAAAAATAGTTTTTTTCAGAATAATATATTCACATTTTCTGTCTTTTGTTTAGCTTTTAGAATTTTAGCTATTAGGCATAATAAAAAAGATATATATGACTATTTTTAGATTCTAAGAGTGTTTGCAATCGATTATGGAGAAAGAGAGTTCCTTACATAAAAAATAAAAACGATGAAAACTAAAATTTTAGAAAACTGCAAAATTTTTTTGAAAGTTAAATATAAAAATATCTTCTGAAATAAAAATATCTAAAGTACACTTTCTAGTACAGAATAATTTCTTTTTTGAAGTCGATTATGAAACAGATTTTGTTTACTAAATGGAATGCATAATAATTCTGGTTTATTAACAAAGGCAGTAAAACAATGCATGATTTTTATATTAAACCGACAAAGCCTTATGTCAGAGATTTTTCTTTTAAAATTGAATCACATAAATGCAAGTTTCTTAACAATGATATGTAATTGTAACAAACTTTTAATTTCTTTTATCTTTATAGATAAAAGTTCTCTTTTCTTTTATAGAAAATATTGTTTTAAAATGAAATTTTTAAAAATGTGTTTTTGAAAAAAAAAAATTATCGTTTTGACTTTCTCTGAGTTAAAATATCAGGTTTTTAGTGATTGGACTACACAGGTGATTCACTACCGGTGCAGCAAACGTACATGAGAAGTACGGGCATGAAGATGATTTGGAATCTCATAACAATACAGGGTCGTAAATGCAATCCTAACGAAATAGGGGATTTTTTAACCCCTTTATAATTGTTTAAAGACACACCTAAGTGGTTCCAATTATTATTGAAATCAAGACACTTGTGTTAAAGTTATCACAGAGATTTTTCTTTTAAAATTGAATCACATAAATTTTCTTAACAATGATACGTGATTGTAACAAACTTTTTATTTCTTCTATCTTTATAGAAAATATTCTCTTATCTTTTATAGAAAATGAAATTTTGTAAAATAAGTTTTTGAAAAAAATTATCGTTTTGAAGTTCCCTGAGTTAAAATATCAGGTTTTTAGTGATTGGACTACACAAGTGATTCGCTACCGGTGCAGCAAACGTACATGAGATGTACGGGCATGAAGATGATTTGGAATCTCATAACAATACAGGGTCGTAAATGCAATCCTAACGAAATAGGGGATTTTTTAACCCCTTTATAATTGTTTAAAGACACACCTAAGTGGTTCCAATTATTATTGAAATCAAGACACTTGTGTTAAAGTTATCACAGAGATTTTTCTTTCAAAATTGAATCACATAAATGCAAGTTTTTTAACAATGATATGTAATTGTAACAAACTTTTTATTTCTTCTATCTTTATAGAAAATATTCTCTTATCTTTTATAGAAAATGAAATTTTGGAAAATAAGTTTTTGAAAAAAATTATCGTTTTGAAGTTCCATGAGTTAAAATATCAGGTTTTTAGTGATTGGACTACACAAGTGATTCGCTACCGGTGCAGCAAACGTACATGAGATGTACGGGCACGAAGATGATTTGGAGTCTCATAACAATGTAGGATTGTAAATGCAATCCTAACGAGATAGTTTTTTTTTTAAATCCCTTTATAATTGTTTAAAGACACACCTAAATGGTTCCAATTATTATTGAAATCATGACACTTGTATTAAAGTTATCACATGAATGGAAGTCATTTTCCTACACCTGCTATTTTTCAATACATTTAAAACAGTTTGATTCTGTTTGATGCTTTCTAACTCTCTAAAATATCAAGAAAAGAAGAAACAGGGGGCGTGATCGAATCTCCTGGATTTTAAGCATAACAGTTTAGGGGTTAAGAGCTATCACGTAAAAACTGTTAACAGCCACTCGCAGAAATGCTAGGATGAAAACTATGAATACAGGGTGATCGCGAAATGACATTTAAAGGCCAAAAGCTTAAAATAAGTTATGAGTTTTCTAATAATTATAATCCCTAACAACCCCCCTATCTGATAGGAATTGCATTTCCGACCCTGGGGCTCTATTCTCGTCTAATCGTTACGCGGAAACCGGTTGTTGTGAAGCGAGACAACGAGGATTTGCTATTTTCGTTCGAGCTTGTTTACAGTCGTTAAGTTACCGGCTGCTAGGAGGCAGTTGTTCAGCTGAAAGATCGCCGTTTATCACAATCAAAATAGGCGCGTCTGTATAATATTTTAGTTTGCCCAGTTAAAGGGACATTTCACATTTTCCACCATTGAAAACCGGTTGTCAACATTGCTATTCACAATTTTCCCCTCCCAAAACGAATTACGAATGACCCCTTGCAACTTATTGGTTTAAAATGTCACCCTCGAACGCAGAGATTTTCTTCTTCCACTCAAGATAACAACGGGAGACTAGAATAGCACTTAGCCGGAAGATGGTTATTACGGTGGGTAGAACAGTTGTTACAAACCGTCGTTAACGATTACAAGTGGTGGTTAATAAGCAACTAGGCGAGAATAGAGCCCCTGTATTTTTATGTGATTCCGAATCGTCTTTGTGCCCCCTACATCTCCTTTAAGTTTGTCGCTCCGGTAGCGTATCACCTTGTATGTGTCTATGTATGTCACTCTATATGTGCAGTGTAAAAAATGGTTTCTTAAAAATGAGCTAAATTGTCTCAAAATAGCTCCAAAACAATATATACTTAAATTTGAAAACCCATGTACTCATTTTTGAGTATATTGGTATGTCAAACGTGGAAATATTGGGACTCTTATTGGTCAACCCAATTTTTGAGCATGTCAATATACTTAAAAATGAGTACACGGATTTTCAAATTTAAGTATACTAGCTGAAACCCGTCGAATTCGACGATCACTTTATTGACTGTAATGTTTCAAAAATCATCGCATCATTATAAATGTATTTCAAGTTAAAATATGTAATATAATTTACGACATTTCACCTAAAAAAAAGAAATTCGGAAAAATACTTATAAATAGAAATACTATATATGGCATCACTTTCTACAAAGTACTGTCAGTGTGACGTCAAACTGACTCCAAATAAACAGTTGCTATCATTTATTTTCTATTCCGTTAAATACTATATGTTAGCTGACCCGACCGGCGTTGTTCGGGCCTATGGTAATAACCTTAAATGAACCTTAAATTTGTATGGTTTTACATCTTTAACTCGATTTTGTTTGAATTTCTATTTTTAAATAAAAGTATCGCAAAAAAATAATGAGCTGTAACAAAAAAATTACCTCGAACCGAACGAAACACTGCCTTAGACCCCGGTGCCTTCGGCAGCGCATATGCCGGTCGCTAATAACATAAAAATATTCCCAAAAATTAATCTAGAGCCAAACGAACACGCTCGCCGTTGCCCGGGCCCATGATACCTTAAATGAACCATAAATTTGTATGATTTTATACCTTTAACTCGATTTTGTTTGAATTTCTGTTTTTAAATAATAGCATCACGAAAAACATAATTAGCTGTAACAAAAAAAAAAAAAAAAATTACCTCGAATCGAACGAAACTCTGCCTAGTGACCCCGGTGCCTGCGGCAGTGCATACGCGGGCCGCAAATAACATAAAAAATTTCCAAAAAACTAACCTGGAACAGAACGAACCCGCCCGGCAGGGCCCATGATAATAACCTTAAATGAATCTTAAATGTGTATGGTTTTATATCTTTAACTCAATTTTGTTTGAATTTCTATTTTTAAATGAAAGCATCATGAAAAAAATCACCATCTGTAAAAAAAAAAAATACCTCAAACAGAACGGATCTCGAGCTCGTGACCCTGTGCCTGCGGCAGCGTATATGCAGCCCGCTAATAACATGAAAAAATTCTCAAAAATTAATCTTGAACCGAACGAACCTCTGACTTTTGTTACCGCTGCCTGTATTTGCGGCACCGTATAGCAGGCATGCTACGCACGCGCTGCAAAATACACTTTCGTCCACCAGGGGGCGCAGTATGTTGTATACGAATATCACCAATTGCCTTGAATTTCCAAGACCTTTCATATAAGGTGTCACATGGTGGTGTCAACTGCAAAATCCTTTAGTTGCACTTTCCACCGCCAGGGGACACAGCGTGTTCTATACGAACAACACCAACGGTCAGGAAATACCAAGACCTTTGAAAAAAGGTGTAACATGATAGGGTCTACTGTAAAATCACCTAGTTCCATTTTTAACCACCAGGGGGCGTACTATATTGTATACAAACATTCCCAATCAACATGATATTTTAAGACCTTTATCACCAATCGTGTTGAATTTCCAAGACTTTTCAAATAAGGTGTCACATGGTGCTGTCAACTGCAAAATCTTTTAGTTGCACTTTCTACCACCAGGGGGCACAGTGTGTTCTGTACGAACATCACCAACGTTCAGGAAATACCAAGACCTTTAAAATAAGATGTAACATGATAGGGTCTACAGCGAAATCACCGAGTTCCATTTTTCCTCACCAGGGGGCGCCCTATATTGTATACAAACATCTCCAATCGACATGAATTTTCAAGACCTTTAAAATGAGGTGCTACATGTGTGGGTCTAGAACGGATTTCCCTCTCAAACTAATTTCCCCCTCCAAATTTATTTTCTCCCTTTAAAATCGAAAATTCCAAATTCGCAGAAAGTGATTTTTTAGTATTCGACTCTAGTACCCATTTGTACAATTTCGTCACCATGAAGTAATTTGGAGCTTAGTTAAGTTCGTAAACATGTTTTTTTAACCCGTTTTCCCCCCCGGTGGTAAACCGTTCGACTTTTTTTTATTTTTCTCTTTTCATAGCACATCTACAGACCAAGACCTTTTCTTAGACACCTGAAACAAATTTTTATACCAAGCAGTTCTCTCAATATAGTGGAGACCCCTGTGGCAGAAATTTATTATGCTTTCTGCGACAAGCTTCATCAACACCAAAATCTTTCTGCATGAATAGTTTGTTAAGTTAACATTTACGAATTCAAAATAAATTATTTTTAAATAGTAAATAATATTCAGTATAACCAATGTATTTAAATTTTAACTAGGCCCAAATGCATATATCTGCACTATTGCAAGAAAATATTCTTTTTTTTTTTTTTTTTTTTTTTTTCTTTTTATTAGAAGGTTTTTAATTGAAATTGACTTGGTCATCGTGTCTTCGTGTCACGCTAGTAAACAAGGCACCTTCATTTTAAAGTAAATAAAAGCTATTTCTTCTGTCGCTTTTTGGCTCAGTTGGTAAGAGCGTCCCGTTAATATCGCGGCGTTCGGGAGTTCGGTCCTCGGAAGGTCCAGCGGGCTAATTTTTGCAGGAAATTAGTAGAAAGGGTATCAATTGATACAAAAAAATTGTTCGTTGCTTACACTAAGAATTTTTTGAGGAGATTTTTCTAGAAGCATTTTTTTTTTTTTTTTTTTAATTTAGATATTGGAAAACACAAAATATTTTAGATACTAAAAAAGCAGAAAATAAAATGTTTTAAGTAAAAAATACATGAAAAAAAAAAATTTTTTGAAAGCTTTATACATAGGTATATATATATATTATATTACTATTATATGACACTAAATTTGTCATCGGCTTCCATTGTATACTTATTTACAAAAAAAAAAAAAAAAAAAAGTAAGTGTCTCATTGTACCTCTTAATGAATCAGCTGGTCACAGCGTTATGTTGATAATGCGAGAGTCGTGTGTTCGATCCTCGCCGGGCCGAGGTGCCTACACAGTGTCCTAAGGCATTTTGATATATATATATATATTTTTTTTTTAAGAAGCTTCTTTTTGAGTTACTAAACGCACAAAATAAAAATTTCAGTAAAAATAAAAATAAAAATAAAAATAAATAAATAAATAAATAAAAATATAAGTAAGTAAATAAATAAATAAAAATGACACTGAAAGTTTTTTTTATTATTGTGGAGCCCTAAAAAGCCTAAAATTAAAATTTATTCTTGCAAAGACATGCTATAAAATCATAAAAGTTTCAACAACAAGAAAATTGTAAAGAAAGGCATAGATATTTCACTTTTGTAAAACATGAAAAATTTTAAATATTCCAAATACTTTAAAAAACATTCGAGAACAATATTTCTTTTGTATAAGTATTTTTTAGATTTTTCTATAATGTTCTATGATTTTTCTTGACAGTTCTTAGACTTTTGGTTAGAGTGACATGCTGATAACGCGATGGTCCCGGATTCGGCCCTCAAAATACGTTATAACACTTTTTTTTTGCAGAAAAATAATCGAAAAAAAAAAAAAAATGTCAATTGATAAACAAAAATCTTCCGTTGTCTACAAAATATCCTAAGAAATTTTAATTAGTTTTCTTAAAAAGCTTTTTCTTCTTTTGTAACTAAAAAGCACAAAATAAAATTTAATTAAAAAATCATTTTTTAAAGTAAGAAGCTTTTTATTGTGAAGCCCTAAAAAGCATAAAATAAAATGTATTCTGGCAAAGATATGCTACAAAGAAATGAAAGTTTCAACACTAAGAAAATTTTAGAGAAAAATATAGGTACTTTCCTTTTGCAAGAGATAAAAATTTTTTAATGTTCAAAATATTTTAAAAAGCTTTCGAGACATTTGAGATTTCTGGCCTAACGACTGATTATACAAAAACTAATAACTAAGAATATATATTAGTCTCGAAAGCTTTTAAAAATATTTTGAACATTAAAAAATTTTTATCTCTTGCAAAAGGAAAGTACCTATATTTTTCTCTAAAATTTTCTTAGTGTTGAAACTTTCATTTCTTTGTAGCATATCTTTGCCAGAATACATTTTATTTTATGCTTTTTAGGGCTTCACAATAAAAAGCTTCTTACTTTAAAAAATGATTTTTTACTTAAATTTTATTTTTTCTTTTGAGAAAGTGAAAATAAATCTATTGATCTTAATTGCTTCAGCTTTTTTGCTCACATTAATATACAATATTGTTTATAAATATTCAATGAATTCAAACCATAAAATGCAGTAACACATCAAAAATAATCTGCAAAATTTTTTAAGGCATTTAAATCATGAAATGTCTAAATTAAACAAATGTTGCAAATGCTTTTAAAATTTCATTACTTTTTTTTTAATTAAATATAAATATTTAAATACACAAATGCACTTATTTCATAAAGTGCAAACCAAACAACATAAAATATAATACAGAACTCAAAACTAAAATACAACAAATTAAAAGTAAAAATTAATATAGAATACTGAATATTATAATGAAATACAAATAATTTACAACATTTATAATTTTTGAGATTATTAGAAAGATGCAAGATAACATTCTAATACACAAGATTCATTTTTTGTATTATATGCAAATAGCATAAAGATGTGTATTTGAAATCTAAAAAATGTGATTTGACATTAAAGAATTCAGAATGTATAATTATGCCATCATTTAAATACATAAAGTAAAATAGAATACAAGATCTAAGTAACACAATTATAGACAAAGCATAGTCGAAATATTTTCATAAAGATTGAGGCAAGTGAAATATTTAATTTGTAAGGAAATGTTGAAATCTGAAATTTAACAGATTTCATGGATAAAATCTATAATAGAAAATAATGATTACGCGTGAATGAAATAAATAGAAATCAATTAAAAATAATATTTGATATTGATATATATACGAATAAGTAAATAAAAATAAACAAATAAAAGCATAAAACTATAAACAAATAAAAGCATAAATTTTAGATTTCGACAAATGTCCAACTATCGAAATCGACAACGCAAAAATCCCAGATTGCGACTAATAGGCCCTCAGTCCTAATAAACATTTCTTAAAGTAAAATATTGTTTCAGAGGAAGATAATATGTCAAGCACTATGTATTAATCCGCTATGTATTAAGCGCTATGTATTAATCCGACTAGTGCTATGTAGCCCTCAGTCCTAATAAACATTTCTTAAAGTAAAATATTGTTTCAGAGGAAGATAATATGTCAAGCGCTATGTATTATGCTATTTAATTAGTATTTTTTTCAAAACAACTACTATTAGATAAAATTCCTTTTGCTTACAATATATATATATATATATATATATATATATATATATATTCAACAAAACCTTTCAAAATAACTATTTAATTGGCAATTCAATTTAAGAAATAAAAATTTTTTAAAAATTCAAATGTTTAAAAAATGAAATGAACAAGCTGTAGAAACTAATGATAAGAGTATTTTTGTAAAATAAATTAATATATTTTTTAATGACTTCATATGCTTAAACAACAAAATTTAAAGCTAAGAGTTTCAATCACAATTAAAATAATTAATGATTAGTAAAGTAAAAAATTTGAAAAGTTACCAATTTTATAACTTAATATACCCATTAATATTTATTGCTAAGATCTTTTACTACATATAAAATGCTAAATATCAATAAAGTATTTTTAAGATTAATTTCTTAATTTTCTATTTTTTGAAGCAAGGTCTGAAGCTTCATTTTTTATTTTGCGTGTAACTACAGATGCTACAAATTTCCCCATAGACTTATTTCTGTATATATTTCTGAAATGTATTGCATAGTTTGAACCAAACATTAAAATTAATGCAGCTTTAAAAAAATTACGTGTATTTACTACCACGCACGTATGCACGCTTTGCATGCATTAAAGAAAAAAAAATCACTAGATGAAATTAATTTGTCGAGCTTAAATCATAAAATGTATGAAAATCGGCACAGCAGCAATCACGCACTTAAAAGAAAAAAAAAAAAAAAAAAAAAAACACTGGATGCAGCTATTTTGTTATGCATGAATCTGAAAATGCATGAAATATGAAATTCGGAAAATGGTCGTAAATCTCCATTCTTACGAAAAAACAGCTTTTTGTAATACAATAATTACACACGACACGAGCGGCAGGCGCGGCGCGAAAACAAAGTTTGGATACACGAAAATGAAGTTCTAATGTGAAGAGGTTACCAGCGAAAAGTGTCGATACACCGAATCATATCACCGCATCATGAATCGCTAATGCATGCCGCATCAAAGCTAACCCAAGTGAGTTAAATCCGCTTTATCTCCTCTCCTTATTCAGGATTGAGGCGATCGTATCTGCAGAAACTAAAATTTGTTCTGCAGAACAGTTTTAAAACCATTCTTTGAGTTTCTTTCTCTCTCTATCTCTTTATTATTATTATTATTATTATTTTTTTTTTTTTTTTTTTAACACAATGGCAAAATTTATTTGACTTAAGTAAAATCTTTCTGCAAGAACATTTCTGTTTCTGCGACATTGTCGCCGTGTCGCTGTGTTTCTGCCACGGGGGTGGAGACAGACAAAAACATGTTTCAAATTAATATATAGACTAGCTGGAACCCGTCGAATTCGACGATCATTTTATTGACCGTAATGTTTCAAAAAACGTCACATCATTATTTAAATGTATTTCGAGTTAAAACATCTAATATAATTTACGACATTTCACTTAAAAAAAAGAAAGTCAGAAAAATGCTTTTAATAGAAATAATATATATGACATCACTTTCTACAAAATACAGTCAATGTATCGTCAAACTGACTCCAAATAAACAGTTGCTATCTTTTATTTTCTATTTCGTTTAATACTAAGACTACATGTTAGCTGACCCGTCCGGCGTTTCCCGGGCCCATGGTAATAACCTTAAATGAACCTTAAATTAGTATGTTTTTACATCTTTAACTCGATTTTGTTTGAATTTCTATTTTTAAATAAAAGCGTCGTGAAAAAATAATCAGCTGTAACAAAAAAAATTACCTCGAACCGAACGAAACTCTGCCTTGTGACCCTGGTGCCTTCGGCAGTGCATACGATGGTCGCTAATAACATAAAAATATTCCCAAAAATTAACCTGGAACCAAACGATCCCGCCCGGTGTTGCCCGGGCCCATAATACCTTAAATGAGCCTTAAATTTGTATAATTTTATACCTTTAACTCGATTTAGTTTGAATTTCTGATTTTAAATGAAAGCATCACGAAAAAAATAATCAGCTGTAACAACAACAATGAAAGCATCAGAAAAAGAAAAAAAAGAAGAAAACCTCAAACAGAACGGAACTCGGGCTCGTGACCCCGTGCCTGCGGCAGCGTATATACAGGCCGCTAATAACATGAAAAAATTCTCAAAAATGAACCTTGAACCGAGTGAACCTCTGACTCATGTTACCTCTGCCTGTGGCTGCTGCACTGTATAGCAGACATGCATGCTACGAACGCGTTGCAAAATCCATTTTCCTCCACCAGGGTGTGCAGTATGTTGTATACGAACATCACCAATCGCCTTGAATTTCCAAGACTTTTCAAATAAGGTGTCACATGGTGGCGTCAACTGCAAAATCCTTTAGTTGCACTTTCCACCACCAGGAGGCACAGCGTGTTCTATACGAACAACACCAACGGTAAGGAAATACCAAGACCTTTAAAATAATGTGTAACATGATAGGGTCGACTGCAAAATCACCTAGTTCCATTTTTAACCCCCAGGGGGTGAAGTATATTGTATAAGAACATCCCCAATTAACATAAAGTTTCAAGACCTCTATGACCAATCGCCTTGGATTTCCAAGACCTTTTAAATAAGGTGTCACATGGTGGTGTCAACTGCCAAATCCTTTAGTTGCACTTTCCACCGTCAGGGGGCGCACTGTGTTCTGTACGAACATCCCCAACGGTCAGTAAATACCAAGACCTTTAAAATAAGATGTAACATGATAGGGTCTACAGCGAAATCACCGAGTTCCATTTTTCATCACCAGGGGTCGCACTATATTGTATACAAACATCCCCAATCGACATGAATTTTCAAGACCTTTAAAATGAGGTGCTACATGTGTGGGTCTATAACGGATTTCCCTCTCAAACTAATTTCCCCCCTAATGGTATGTAAAGGTAAGTTTATTATCTTTATTATACGTTCCAAGACCTTTCAAATAAGATGTCACATGGTGGTGTCAACTGCAAAATCCTTTAGTTGCACTTTTCACAGCCGCGGGGCACAGTGTGTTCTGTACGAACATCACCAACGGTCAAGAAATAGCAAGACTTTTAAAATAAGGTGTAACATGATAGGGTCTACAACAAAATCACCTAGTTCCATTTTTCACCACCAGGGGCGCATTATATTGTACACAAACATCCCCAATCGACATAAAATTTCAATACCTTTAAAATGAGGTGCTACATGTATGGGTCTAGAACGGATTTCCCTCTCAAACTAATTTCCCCCCTTTCCCCTCTCCTCCAAATCTACTTTCCCTCTTTTTTCCCCCTTTAAAATCGAAAATTCCAAATTCGCAGAAAGTGATTTTTTAGTATTCGACTCTAGTCCCCATATGTACAATTTCTTCACCGTGAAGTAATTTGGAGCTTAGTTAAGCTCGTAAACGTTTTTTTAACCCGGGGGGAAACCGTTCGACTTTTTTTTTATTTTTCTCTTCTCATAGCACATCTACAGACCAAGACCTTATTTTAGACACCTCAACCAAATTTTTACACCAAGTAGTTCTCTCAATATAGTGGAGACAGACAAAAACATGTTTCAAATTAATATATAGATATTGTTTCGGAGCTATTTTGAGACAATTTAGCTCATTTTTAAGAAACTATTTTTTACAGTGTGTCTGTGTGGTTGCGTGTGTCATGACATACATGCGTAATTTTAAAGAGTCTTAGATAAAATAATTTATCACTGAACTTTTCGTATTATTATTCTTTAAGTTGTGGTTATTTTAAATTAAAAAAAAAAAAAAAAAAAAAAAAAAAAAAAAAAAAAGTTTGTATTTAAGTGTTAATAGTGTCAGTTTCTTTTATTTGTTTCACATTTGTAATTCTGTGTCTCTGTACTTTCCTTTATATAATTAGGAAGAAAGCATAAGATTCGTGAAAATATTTAATTTCCAGTTTTCAATATATTTACAAGTTTTGACATATTATGCACACGACAAGACTATTTTTGAAAGTATTTCTCTGCATGTCCATCAGTTTTCTTCGATGTCTATGGGTTACTTAAATTTTTGGCTGCTGTAATTGTAAAACAAATGCATTTAATTGAATGAAATTTTATATCTGCTCAGACCTTTTCATGAATTGATTTTGATTAGATTTTATTGTATATCGCTCAGCAAATGACACTGCTATGCTGCCACGTTTTCTATTTACGAAAATGCTATATCTCAGTTTCTTTAGTGCGGTTGTAGAGCAATTTTCATATGTCAGATGACTATTACGAAAAACAAGTATTCAGCTGGTCACAAAATCTCTTCTGTTTATAAATCGTTTTAATACTATTTAAAGGTATGGGATGTTTCTCATTAGCAAATTTTGAAAGTAATACTTGTAGTGTTCAAAACAAATAAAAAATGTTTTACATTATATTGTAGTCTTTTGTTATTATAAATAATATTATGCGTGTGTGTCTCTTTAAAATTTTGTGCAAAAATCAAAAAACGAGAACTTTTTAAATAAATATCATATTTTTTAAAAAGAAACAAAAATTCATTCAGGTCGTGAACAAACTTATTAAAACAAACGAATTTTTTATTATAATATTTTACAAATTTTCACATATCATATTCCGTCATTTGAGCTCCAGAAACAATCCAAATACAGATCATAAAAAAATAAAGCTTATTATTATTATTATTATTATTATATTTTAATGATTAGAAAGAAAATTAAAATTAATCCCTAGACAGAATTTAATTCTGGACAAAATTCTTACATTTTTTAACTGTAGCTGGGGATTTTTCCCCTTTATTCAAAGTATTTGTGGTAACACATGCTTTTGTTAGTGTCTGAAAGAAATGGGTCTCTTGTCCTAATAAATATGTCTGTAATAGTTTTAATTCAGTACTAATAATTTCCTACATTCATAAAAAATAATTCGATATTCTTTCCAAAAGAAGAGTAAAAAAAATTAAAAACTTATAATTCTATAGATCAATAAAATTGGTCTATAGTTCCAGTAGTTTTATTTCAATTGTTTTATTTCAGTAGTTTTATTGGTCCAGTAGTTTTATTTCAATAAGATTGTGTCAATAAATGTAATTTTCAAAATATATTGTAATTACTCTGTAAAATTTAATTTAATAAGTATTTTTTGATTTAAATATGAAAAAAAAGTATAAAAAAAGGACCTTTATTATTCACTTTGAAGTATGAAGTTACCCCAGAAAATAAATAATTTTAATAAATAATAATTTAATAAATAATTTATACTGCGTGAATTTGTATTGAAAAATTAGGAAGAAAATTTTGTAATGGCTACAACATACTTGTTTAACTTAATGGCAAAAAAAAAAAAAAAAAAAAAAAAAAAAAAAAAAAGAGAGAAAGAGAGAGAGAAAGAATGCGTTTTAATTTGATCCATTTTGTCTGAAATAAACTGTTTTCTTGTCCACGGCACATCAGCGTTACATGTAGCATAATTTACACAAAAATGAATTACGAAAAGCATCGTTTTATCAAATTTTGTCAAATTCTATCCCATTTGTCTCCATCCAAAATAGAAGTGTATGAAAACTGGAATGGCGACAAAGCAACTTAACCTGGTGGGATATATATATATACCCTAACAGCACAAAATGTTCCAGAAACATAACAATCATATAACATCGAAACATTTGAAATATTTCAGAAACGTTTCTAAATGTTCAGTTTCCTTTCAAATTAGTTTCAAAAACGTAGAAATCCGCGATCGTAAAAAAAAAGTATACGTAACAGAAACGTTTCAATCACTTAACAGTTAGAACATTGAAAAGGGTGAATGTTTCAGAAAGATATCAGAGAGTATACTTAAATATGCTACGTTTTTGAAAGATTGTAAGCTTTTTGCAACATAACTGAAACATTCTGTGCTGTGTGGGTATATATATATATATATATGATTATTTCCAACATATATAAGTTCTTATATATGTTGCATTTTTGAATCTATAGAGAAATATTTATCTATGAAGAAACATTAGTAAAATCCTTTTTATTTTATTTTATTTTTTTAGTTTGTTTAATCCCTGCTTCTTTTTAATACTTTTTTTAAACTTATTTTTCACTAAATATCGATAGAAATAGAATATACTTCTAAATCTCAATTTACTTTTAGAAATGGCACCATTTCGTAATAACTGGAACAGCAGTTGGCCTAGATAATTGTTTTTAAGTCCTATTTATATTTTGTTATTTTGCTAAAATATTTTTAGATTTCGACTGAAAGATTTTTTAGTTAAAATAACCTAGAGGTTTAAAGATATATTTAGTAAATTATTTTCATTTAGAATTTCAGATTTTATAGATAGACAGGCTAGACGATAATCTTATGTTAGGCAAGATAAAGCTTACACTGGACGGTAGTCTCAGAGCCGCTATGTCCGACCTTTCCCCAACTTCGGTTACTTTTTCGCGTCTATTTTGACCTTATATTTCGTTCAGTATTAGCCATGTTTTTTCCAACTTGTGATTGTGAGTCTTTATTTTCTGAACATATATATGCAAGGAAAGTGTTGTAATCATGTCAAAAATCCGACTGGAGACTTTTTGTGTATCAACACGTTTTAAGGTCACCTGAGTTAATATATCTTATTTTTACGGTGATGTATGTATGAAAGAATGTATGAATGTATGTGAGTAAACACGATAATGTTTAAACGCTTTGTTCAAATGAACTGAAATTTGTTACGTATGTTGTAGGTTACCGAAGCAGGAACCCTACTGATTTTGGTGAATCTAGCACGTATAGGTTTTTTAAAGAGACACAAAGACAAATACTTTATCATTATGGCCTATAGACCAAAATTTTTTAAAGTGCGATAGCATGCCTAAATGCCCTATTCGACTGAGCTGAAAATTTATACACATGTGTTGAGTCAGCGTCGCACGAACTGTATAGATTTTAGTGAATCTAGCACTTACAGGTAGGTTTTTTACAGAGACACAAAGAAATATTTCTTATCATTATGGCCGATGGGCTCAAATTTCTTAAAGTTCAATAGCGTCTAAACGCCTTTTTTTGATTGCGTTGAAATTTTATATATATGTTAGAAATCACTGTCATTCAAACTTTATGAATTTTAGTGAATCTAGCACTTATGATGTTTTACAAGAACACAAAGAAAAGTTTTTTATCATTGTGTCTTATGGGCTCAAGTTATTCAAAGTGCGATAGCGATTAAATGCCTTATTTGATTGAGCTGAAAATTTATATACACTCGTTGCCATAAAAAATTGCGCACCTGAAAAGTGTCGTAAGAATGAAATGATATTGTATTTACGTAAATGCAACGTTGATAGAAGTAAATGATTATAAAATCAAAGCGAAATGATCATTTATTGCATAAAAAATTACGGCAGAATAAAGGTTTTATTATACGCAATGCGCAATTACACTGCATTTCTAATCATTTGTATATCTGCCTGGCATGTGGCCCTTCATGCCAAGTTTCGTTACGGTCCAATAATTACTTCTTTGTGCGTAAATTTTTATGGTAATGAGTGTAAAGTACTGTGACATAAACTGTATGAATTTTGCAGATTATAGTACTTATAGATTTAGTACTTATATAGATTTAGTACTTATAGATTTAGTACTTTTAGTACTTATAGACACAAAGAAAAATTCTTTATCATTGTAGTTTAAGGAATCAAATTATTCAAAGCGCTCTAAGGTCTAAACGCCTCATCCGAATGGGATGAAAATTTGTATACCTGTTACAGATTCCAGTCGCATGAACTGTATGGATTTTGGTACGTTTAGCACTCATAGATTTTTAGAGTGACGTAACGAAATTTTCTTTATAATTACGGATTATGGGCTCAAATCATTTGAAAGGCAATAGCTTAAAATTAAACATCGTACTATATACAGAAAAGTACTGAAACACCCTATTATAATATCCTCTTTTGCTTATTTAATTATTTTACTTTAATTTATTTATACAACAGTTAATTATTTCATCTTCGGTAAGTCAAATGGAATCACTCCAATCCCATGTTATTTTCTGTGGATTTTTAGCCTTTCCTCCCTCGTTTTTTACATTCTAAAGTCGGTGGATATATTATAGAATAAGAATTATAATTTAGCATATATTATATATTAAGAATATAATTTAAGATATATTGTATATTAAGATTATATATTAAGAATTATATAATAATAAAAGTTACCCTGGAATTTATTTCATCTAAAACTCAATATCTTTTTCATTAAAGTGCTTTGAAAATTTATATTTTTTGAAGAAAAGCGTATAAGACGAATAAAAAATATTTTGTCTCTATTAAGGAAAATGAAGCTAAAGAAAAATTTTTCATGTAGTTAATTTATGGTGTCAACAAATGTGCTGAAAATACGTAAAATTATAAACCAACGGTTTTATTTCAACATTATCCTAAGATTGTATAAAATTATTGTCATCAGTTCTTTTTTCTTTCAGCCTTTAACAAACACACATTCAACAATCTTTTACCATGAGAAATTTTTATAATTATAAATAATTTTTTTCTTTGAATAAACAAAAATGGTCTTAAAATGTTTTTAAAGAAACAAATACATATTTTGATCCTGAAAATTTTTTCATAATGATGATAAGCTATGAATCTGATATTCAAGATTGTAATGCTTATTATTAAAGCAGAAATTATTTATTTAATATCGTATTACAAAACCAGAATATTGTCTTCTTTGCTTAAAAATGTAAAATATTTATATAACAGGTATAATGTAAAAGAAGAATCGGAAATGATATCAGGTAGAGAGCCTACAAGGAGAGAGGCGACAATAGCGAATAAGCTTCTCATTGGCTTAGAAACATTTTTTACAAAAATTCTCCTTTAAAAGTGTTTTTGATGGCTTTAAAGCACTGTGTTCGGAACTTTAGCTAAAATAAATTATTATTACCAAAAAAACATCGATATCTGTAAACCTTTTGCCGTTGATATTCGACTGAGAAGTGTTCGAATTTTTCTACCAAAACCCTGTTTGGTAGAAAAAAAGTCTGCTACGAGCATGCGCCGTAACGCAATTTCATAATTTGTCGTCTCTCTCGTTGGTGGCTCTCTAATATCAGGAAACGAAAACAAGTGACGATATTTTTTTTTTCTTTTTTAAAAAATTTTATCAAATGCTTTATTACTTTTTTAATATGTCCCATTCAGAATAATACCCCTGAAGATCAACGATGTGGAGGAGACATCTCCTCCATAAAAGATGGATGGCATGATTGTGATGGCATGTCTCGGGCCCAACCTTACGATAGATCTCACACCGTTGTCAATTGACCACAGCGTAGCACTACTGTGACGTAAAACACACTCAGCTTTAAAATCTAAATGTGGTCCTCAGTTGAGATTTATGCATTTAAGGACAAACTGCTAAAAGTGGGGACGGTCCTAAATTAAATATCTTATAAGTAATGGTGATATAATTCTTGTAAATAATTTGATTTAAATTATTTAAACATTAAAAAGAACGTATATTGTATTGTTTATTATATTATATAATTTTAGCTTCATGACTTTATAATGCAACTTTAACTTAACTATAACTTAGATATAGTTTAAATTTAACTTAAATATAACTTTTTATCAATAACTGTATAGCGTAATAATATTTTACATAAATAAGTTAATATTGTTATAAAATTAATCCAATTTCATAATTAAGCCAGTAATTAAATTAATTATTTTAAAATATACAGTTATATGTATAAAAATAACGATTCCTTTCATATTACTTTAACAATGAATGCATTAACTCAGAATTGTGAGTTATTGAAAGCACTGTTATCAGCTTGCTAATCAAAAGTCCTGGAATGACATTCTTCATTCAATTAAATTGCCTCGAAATTGAAATTCCATTTTACTTGTCAACACTGTGAAATGATATTTAATAGCACCGCATAAACTACGAAAATGATTAATGGTTACGGGAAATAGAATAGCTCATTGAATTAAACACATTCCTGAAAAAAGTGATTAAATAGTTTGAAAGAATTTCCTTTTCTGTTACTGGATTTATTTTGAAAAACTTATTGATTACTTTGTATGGTAGAAATATTTATATTAAAAAAAAGTATTGTAAAATATTTCAAAGGAAATTTAATTGAAAAGAACTTGTCACTTTGAAAATAAAAGTTTTACGGGAGACAGTGAACTTTGAAATGACTAAAAAAGTAAATAAATAAAATATTTTAATATTTATTTATTGTTAAAATTCATTCATTTAAATGAAACGAATAATTTTATAGCTCTACAAAACTAATTTTTACAGATAAATATAAAAATATCTTTTAAATATCTTTTTCTTAAAACGAGTATTTTGTAGAAATTGATGTCTTCAACAGATACGTGGAACTTAATATTGTGAAACCGAATACAATAAATTTGAAGAATTTATACAAATAAATAAATACATGTATCTATTTTAATTTTCTTCCTAATTTAGAATTTAAAACACAATTGAAATATTAGAAATTTTAATTTGCTTAAAATTAAAAAAATAAAAGATAAAGTTATTTGTTGAAATTTAATTTGTGAGAGAATACCTAAAGTAAACAATGTATAAATATAATCAGTCCAGCATTTATGTTCTTATAAAGCAGTAAAAAAATGGATCGACACGTGGATAGCCTCAAAAGAAGAGCAATTTTCTTGATGCGGGATTTAAACGCTGTTCGAGGATGGAAGAAAGTAGTGATCATCAATGGATAAGATTTTTAATCGTAAATGTACATCTAATATTTAGCAAAATTCTCAGATGTCGGGGAAAAAACGGCTTGAAGCAACGTTGTTCAACTAAAATGGAAAATCGGAAGAAAAGTAATTTAAGCGAGAAATTAATTTTTCCATGTGTGAGATTTTGGTAGTTCTTTTGCTAGTTCATCTGCTGTTTCATTGACAAGGGTACCTACACGTGCTCTTGTCCATGTCAGTTGTATTAAAAATAAGTCTTTGTTAAATATTAAAGTCAATGTGTGGGATTTTGGTGGCATTTGTTTATAAAATGTAAAACTTGTGTATATGTATATGTATGTGTTTAAATTTAATACATTATCGAATGTACGAACGGAAAAATAATTTAAGGAACATTTGGTAATACTTAATAGAATTTTGTATACTCTTATAGTCCACTTTTCAGACAAAACTTCCCGCCGTAATACATTTTTTAATTCCTACAGTACTGTGCAAATTAATTGGGACAAGCTCAAACATTTACACAAATGTTGTTTAATTGGTATAGGTTGACTTACATGCACGGTATAGCAATTTAATACGAAATATGACCTCCTCTAGCTTGAATGAGATCCTGTACACGGTTTGGCATGGATTCCACTAAATTAGAACATAAATTTTTGATCTCGTCATCACCAAACCAAACTTTTATAGCATTCTCAATCATTGTTTTCTTTGTTGAGCAGTCCATTTTACTCACATGTCTCTTTACAATGCTCCACAAATTCTCGATGGGATTTACATCAGGAGAATTCCCAGGCCAATCCAAAACCGGTAATTTCTGTTCTTGAAAAAGATTCTTTGTTAGCTTAGAAGTATGGCATGGAGCAAGATCTTGTTGAAAGATACCAACACCACCAGCGAACGTTTGCACATAGGCACAATTTTTCTTTCTATTATAGAAATGTATTTTTTAGAATTCATCATCCCTCCAACTGGTACTAAACTGCCAGGTCCTCCAGAAGTAAAATACCCCAAAACATCTGTTTCTGATGGTGCTTAACTGTTTGAATAAGATGTTGTTCCCTGACGAGTTCTCCATCACGTCGCCTGACAAATCCTGGTCGAAACCCTTGCGCAATAAAATGTGTTTCGTCGCTGAATACAACCTTCTTCCAGTCTTGTGCAGTCCAAGATTCATATTTCCTGGTCTAGTCCAAACGTTTTCTCTTCATTGCAGGTGTTAATAACTGTTTTTTGATTGTTGTTCTTGCAAATCGCCCAGATTCAATAAGCCTTCGTCGAATTGTCGATGAATCCACGCTCACACCAGTAGCTAATAATTCTCTCTGGAGATCTGTACTTGTTTTGCGAGGATGCATTTTACTATTTCGTACAAGAAATTTGTCTGTTCGAGATGTGGTCTTGCGTTTGCATCCACATTTACCCTTCCATTTTGGAGACACTGTCCCAAAATTCTTTTGCTGATTTATAATCCTAGAAACACTGGATTTTCCAAATCCAACTGCTGCAGCAATATCCCTCACAGTCATAGAAGTATGCTGACTAAAGAAAACAATTCTAGTCCTTTTCCTGGGAGTGATATCCATTTTTTAAATACACGTCAAAAGCAGACAATTCACATAATCGACCACTTCTTACTGCAACTGAAGGGAAAATTTTCCGACATGTCATGATCACGTGGTCAAACCGGTTTAGATTAGTCAAGGGCAGTCGCGCGTTGTAAGAAAATGCAGTTGAAACCGGTTTGAGGCAGAAAATTCCCGAGAAAGGAACAATTTTCTTAAAAAAATATGTCTGTCCCAATTAATTTGCAAAGTACTGTATTTGATTTTTATAGAACCAGTTTAATTTTGATTTATGTTCTATTTTTTGTTTCTGCAAGTGACATGTCAAGCTTAATTCAAGAAAAATCACGTGTGTTGTCGAAGAAACAATCTTTTTTGTTTGTAAAAATGCATTTGTTTTTGACAAAAGAATCGCATGAAATCAAAGAAAGAATTTTTTTTTTACTTAGAAACCATTTACCGCTTTTTGAACAACTTAATGCAACTTACAACAATCAATTATAGTAATAAATGTGCTTCCTAAAAATATTCTGAAAATTTATTAAAACTTTTTGTTATTTTTCCGCTCGTAAACACATATATCTTACGGAAAGCATTGTAATCATGAAAAGAACACAGGCCTACAAAAATGATGTTGACAAAATTTGATTTGATGATTTTAGCTGATCTTTACGTTTTTTGACGTACTGAAAACGAAAATACAGCCCATTTTTCTCTATCACGTATAGATTTAATACCAGGGTGCTTTTCAACGCAATTTATTACATATACCATCATAATAATAGGTTGGTTGGTTGGTATGGTTTTACGTCGCACTAGTGCTGCTCTATTACAACAATAGGTATCAATGATTAATAGGTAATCATGATAGGTAAATCAATAGGTAATCATGAAAACATACTATAAAACTTACTATATAATTATATTGGTGGAAAAGTAATGGAAGAAATTACATAGAAAGGCATCCTGTATTGACAAAAATCTATACGTGATTGAGAAAAACTGACTTCGTTTTTGGTTTCAGCACACCAAAAAACATAAAGATCAGTCAAAATTATAAATATCAAAATTTTACATTTCAACCTGTGTAATACTACAGTCGGTAACAAAAGTCTCCGAACACTAGCAAAAATTCCTATGTAAAAAAGTACACTTAATACAGTTTTGTTAAATAAATCCTTGTCGAATCCCGTTCTCAGTCAGTCTAAAAACAGGATTCGACAAGGATTTATTTAACAAAACAGTATTAAGTGTACTTTTTTTATATAGGAATTTTTACTAGTGTTCGGACACTATTGTTACCGACTGTACTATAATATTTTGTTATATCTAGATATTTTAAGGATTCCTGAAACATTTTTTTATTTTAATATTTCTTCTTTTTTAACATTTGCGATGATATATATGTAAATGTGTGCGAATAAAAACAATAACGTCTAAACCCTATATTGATTTGAGTTCAAATTCGGTGCATATTTTTGATTTAGCGTTGTTTGTTCTTATATTAATCCAAACGATTGAAAGAAAATCAGCTTTAACGTACGCTCTTCTTTTATATATTTCGGTAACTCTAGTGATCTTTGTGAAGAAATACATTTTGATGACTATGGAGATTATGTATGTATGGATGGATGGTTGGGTTTTACGTCGCAGTAGTGCTGCGCAGATGGGCGATTGGCGACGGTCTGGGACACACTCCTAGAGGTGGTCCGGAGACATGCCATCACAATTTTGATCCTCCACGGACGCTCCCGTTTCGGTGACCCATAGAGGTATACAATTTTTGATGAGAACATGGAGGACATTGCGGCCACGACCGATTTTACGTGCAACAGCATTCATTAGTGTACACGACGGTCTTTGGCCGGCTCGAGCACCGAACTAGCAATCTACCAATTACGAGGCCGGCGCTTTACCGACTGGGTTACCACAGTCCATGTAGAGTATGTTTTGAAGACTATGTTTTCAACTTTAAGGAAACACAATATATATATATATATATATATATATATATATAAAGAGAGAGAGAGAGAGAGAAAGAATCGGGTCCGAGAATCGGGTTCCTATTCTACTGTCATGTCGCTGTACTCTAACTCTCGACATTTTGATTCCCGCTCCACACACTACGTTTTGAGACACTATGTTGAATCAATACACCATTAGGTGATTTACACAACTTTCCTCCATGAATGTTTTACAACTCGGTGTTAAATTAATCCACAGTTTTAGGGAATTGGTGTGCAATGTTCCTGTTCACATATGCTTAGCGACCTGGTGCTGAATCTTTGCCCGGTGCAATGATGTACTAATGCCGATGGAGTATATGTTTAGTGTAAATAATAAAACCGGTGTCATGATATTAAATTTAAACGGATATTTCCTGATGTATCTCTCTAGCCTAGTAAATATTTGGTTTTTATACATCGAATTTTAAGTTGTATATCCAAGTAAATTGAAAAATTGGGGGGAGGGGGGGGGAGATTATTTTTACTGGCTACCAGACATTTTTCCTGGCGACCAGTTTTTTTTTTTTTTTTTTTTTTTTTTTTTTAGTTCCCCATCATACTATAGGTATGGGGAACTTAGGTAATCGTGAAAATTTTCGACCTCGGTTTTTTTTTACGCGTTTTCAGGTGTGAGGAATCCAAAAATGACAAAATTTGTATTGTGTCTGTTAGTGTGTTAGTCCGTTAGTCCGTTAGTCCGTTAGTTTGTTAGACTGTGTACACGATATCTCAATAACAAATTGTCGCAGAGAGGTCAGATCAGTTTTAAAATATTACTTTCGACACTGGCAAGAACCGCATTCATTTGCAACATTCGAATTTAAAAACTTCGTAAGTTATTAGAAATTTACGATTTTCTTAACATGGGAGAATAGGACAAAAATTCACTTAAACGTGCATTAAATGAAAACTTTTAACTGTAAAAATGTCAGACCAGTTTTAAAATATCAGTTTTCATGAAGGAATGAACATCAGTAACTATAAATATGCTACTTTGAAAATTTCGCAAGTTATTGGAAATTTACGAATTTCTTAACATGGCAGTATAGGGCAAAATTTCACATAAACGTCAATTTTGAGAGATATTTTCAATTCAAAGATGTCAGACTACTTTTGAAATATTATTTAGGACACTGCCATGAATATTAATGACTATGAATTTTCCAATATAAAAATTTTGTAAGTTATTGGAAATTTACGAATTTCTTAATATGGCAGAATAGAGCAAAATTTCACATGAACGTCAATCTTGAGGGATATTTTCATCGTAGAGATGTCAAACCCCTTTCGAAATATTATTTAGGATACTGGCATGAATATCATAGACTAGTGATTTTTCCAATTAAAAAAATTCGTATGTTATTTGGAATTTACGTTTTACTTAACATGTCAGAATAAGGCAAAATTAAGCATAAGCTTCTAATTTGAGGATCATAAATACATTAGACAACTTCAAAATTACATTTATGATATTTGTTTGAACATGATTGAATACAAATATTCTAATAGGAAATTTCGTAAATTATTCGTAATTTACGATTTTATCAACACAGCGAAATTGTAAATTTTTCATATAAATATGAATTTTGAGGATTATTGCATTGAAAATTGTAGCATGAAAACTAAACAACGGAATTGACCTTGATAAAATAAGTTAATAGATTAGAATAAGATAAATATATCGAAGTGAACGGTGGATAGCCTATTAGACGGGGATTTCGTTCTATCACTGTATCAAGCTTTGGTCAAATTCATTTTTTTTTAACATGATTGTAATATGTCTCGCACTAGAAATTTATGAGAACATAAATATGGTAGGGAACTGAGCAGAGTCCACCTATGCCAACTAGATTTTCTTTAAATAAATTCCCGGAGTTTTGTTCATAAATAATATTCATTATCATACACTTTAATTTGTAATTTTTCACTAATGCGTCTCTTGAGTGAGTGCTGCACCAGATTATATTATTATTATTATTATTATTATTATTATTAGAAACAAAGCACGTGTTATTCTTCGATTTTATTGTAAAATTTAAAAAAGAAAATTCCGCTCTTAAATTATTAAATAAGTTTAATTATTTAACTTTTGTAGACATATTTAATCGTTGGACATTTTTTAAAAACTGCTATAGTCATTTTGACGTATTTTATACTTTATTTTTCCCTAGAAAACAAAGGAGAATTCTAAAAATAATATGTTACACTTTTTAAATAGATAATACCTAATATATAAAAATTTTAATATTAATATCTTGTTACAGCAATTATTAATATTTTATAAAAAAGAAATTACGCAGTATAATTTACATTAGAATATTTTAATATGTTAATGGAATTCCAAATTATTACCACATTTTCTTCAGATGTCTGTTGAAAAAAAAATTATATTAAACTCTGAATTAGAATTTTAGAGAATGTAACCATTTTTTTTTTTTTTTCTTTTTTCTTTTTCTTTTTTTTTTTTTTTTATTTTATTTGAGGAACCAGAATGAATCATTCATAAATTTTTTTAAAAGAATTTAAATTGAAGTAATTCAGAAAGAAAAATTTTAAAGAGAAATAAGGACAAAAATAGCTAAGGAGTGCATATCTCAATTACATATTCATATCATGGATTTTTACAATATGTGTGAGTTCATGATTATGAAATTTTCATACACACCTAGAATAAATTTATTTTATTTTCAATTAATTGTATTTAAAGTTATTCTACTTTCTTTCTAAGCGTGCAAAAGTAGAATATATTCAATATTAAAACATCACTTTCCATGTTAAATTTTTATTACAATAATATTGCATTTTTACTTTATGTTCTTCTACTGCCTTTCATAAAATAATTGCTACAATTATGCAGAAAAATCATATTTATAGCAATTGAAAAGAACCAGAAAAAGAGTAAAATTAACAATTGCTGCAGACAGTAGTGTAATATTAAAACTCCCATTTTACAGTACAATAACAAATCTGATTTTATTAATATTTAATAATATCTTCAGATACTTATTTTAATAATAAGTTTTTTACTTTAATAATAATTTCAACCTATATACTATTTTTTTTTTTTTTTTAATCTTTCGCACATGCGCAGTGAAAGCGTTTTTCATAAAAATGCTCATGTTTCGTGAGATATTCGAGAGATTTGTATTCCGATTGCACTATATTATTTCAAAAGCGTTTTTTAAATTTACCTGAAAGTTTGAATAATTTTCTCTTAAAACACTATTATAAATAAAAACTTGCTGTTTTTTTTTTTTTTTTTTTTTTTTTTTTTTGAGTTTTAAAATAAATGCTAATATCACCGTTACTTAATATGCTATCGTCCTATAAATTCATCCACAAATTGTACTGGGTCTATATTAACATATCCTTTAGACATAGATAATTTCGTTCAGTTAGCGATACAGGGTGATGACAAACATCATTGATTTTGCTCAATTTGTTACCGGCCCTCTGATTTTGTTTTAAATCATTCTTCTTTGAAAACATGAGGATAACCCACTTCTTTAAATTCCCAATGTTTGAAACCATTTCATCGAGAGATAAGTTTTTAAATTGTAAAAAAATAAAAATAAAAAACAAATAAATAAATCTATATCTATATCATTATATAAAGCGCAAAAAATTGTTTGTTTGTGGAGGGTAATCTCTGGAACTACTGAACCGATTTAAAAACTTCTTTCACTGACCGAAAGCTACTGTATGCCATATTGTTATAGGCTATATTTAATTTTGATAAAATAAATTTTAGTTTAAAATCTGAGCATTTTAATTAAAATCCCCATAGAAGCAGTAATAGAAATGGAAATAATGAAATATTAAAAAAATTAGCTGCTGCCAACATAAAAGAAACATTTACATATTCATTTCGTTTTTAAAATATCTTGACGTGAAAAGAAAAGAAATATATTTGCACGTGCATTAAATTGAAATTCATATAAAGCTTTTTTAATTGTTAAACTTACACGTTAAATCTGACGTCATTATAGAATTAAAAGTGTTTATTTTTCTAATAATTTAATTTGATATGATATGATATAATATAATGATCTAAGCATCAATGTTTAAACCACGGAGTCTTTATTACTCCGTGGTTTAAACTGATGTGTGTAAACGAAATTGGAATTTAAAAATAAATAAATAAATAAAATAAAATAAAATAAGAAATTCTATTTTATAATATTATTTATTTTAATTTATAATTGTTGCCAAAAAGATTTACGAATTAATTTATTTTTAGACATATAATAAAATATATTTTCACGCGAACAATAATATAAAAAGTGAACTGGATTTTTTGTAAAAAAATAATAAAGATCGAGGAAAATTATTTCCCCATTTTAATCCCCATATTTGGATATAGATATGTATTAGTTATCATGTGCATCCGTTAGATTAAATTGTTTTTGTTGTAAAATTGATAAAATTGGAATTTTAAATTTCAAAACTCTAGAAAAAAAAATGGCAAATTTCCATATTCGATTGAAAACATAAACATTTCATTTCAAAGGATGATATTTACACAATAAACATCCAACTAATAAACTAATTAAAAGGGAAAGGATAAATATTCTATCATAATTTGAAGTCAAATTTGTTTTCAAATGTCTAAATAAAGTATCTGATATAATATACTAATATGTTGCAGCGGAATAGATTTGATATCCGTCATCCTTGGCAGAAAAAAAAAATATCGCCAAATTATCTGGCGAATATAATTTAATTCCTTTCAAAAATCATGGTTATTTTAAAAACTTACATTAAGAGTGTAACGAATAATATGAAACAATATTTCGTACAATACATATTACGAAAATATACATCTGGCATGTATATTTTCGTATTACTTTTTGATCGCCAAATACAAAAAACGCCAAGGGTGACAGTTTTGAAATTTAAAATTAAAATTTTGTCAATTTGACAGCAAAATAACTCAATCTAACGCATGCATACAATAACTAATACATATCTATACCCAAATATGAGGATTAAAATCGGGAAATAATTCTTCTAGAAATTTAATAAAAAAAAAAATCCAATGAGCGATTAACATGGAAAATCTTCTTCTTGCATCCATGGGCGGTCAGTGATGTCACACTTCGCTTGCGTATTGAGATGTTTAAATTTATTTGGCGACTATTTTTAGCAACTAACAGTTATGGCAAGTAGCTCAATATACAAGCGCATACAGCCATTACTGAAATGTAAATAGCATTTAATTATTTGAGTTACATTATGTTGATTGGAAACCTATTTAATATACCTATGCTCTATAGCTATACTAATATAAAAAGAAGGTTTATATGCATATGTAGAGAACGATCGCTAGAACTAAAAAGCCGATTGCTTTTTTTCTTTTTTTTCTTTCAATAATCAAAAGTTACACTGTCTCTCTCTAAGTGCTAGAAGCTATAATAAATTTTGGTAAAATAAATTTTTAATTAAAAGTTTCAATATTTTAATTGAAAACAAAGCATAGATTTGATATCTATCGTCATTGGCGATTTTTGTATTTGGCGATCGAAAACGTAATACGAAAATCTGTATATTATCGTAGTAAATACGAGATGTGTTTACTTCAATTACCCTACTACCGTAGGTAGTGGAAGTATTGTATAGGTTTTGGCAATTGGTCAGTGTGTGTGTATATGTGCACGTGTGTGTGTAATCTTCTGGCTGTCATATCTCCAAAACTAATAAAAATAGAACTACTAAACTTCACAAGTGATTCAGGTCTGGTGTACAGATAAATTTTCCAAATTTTCGTGAAAATTGAAAAACCGGAATTGGGTCATCGAAAACCAGAAATGGGACCGTAAGCCCATATTCAAAAACACCTCTAATGATTTTCTTCAAAGTTGCTGTATAAATAATATATTAGATGCCCTTTCGATTGAAAAGTTGCTTAGTTCAGGAAAATTGATAGGCGTCCTCTATAAACAGCTCAATTTCAGACTTCGCAAGTGCGTTCCTTTAAAAACGCCTGTACGGATTTTTTTCAAACTCGCCATGTTAACTTCCTATTAAATATCCTTTTGTATGTAATTATTGTTTTTTAGGTCAATAATTGAGTATGCTAAGTTTTGGTAAAAGTTGGTATCTCAAAAACGGCTCTAACGTATTCTTGAAAATTTTTTCTTTAATCCAATTTAGATAACCTTTCTCAAGTATTACGTGCTTATTACAGGAATATTAACGGTCATCCTGATTAGGTAGTTCAGTTTTAGATCTCGGAAATTCGTGTTTAAAAAAATAACTATCTATTTTTTTTCCCCTTATTTTTTAACTCGCTATGCAAACTCTGTTGTATGTGTCTTTATACGTGTATCAAGTTTCTCTTACTCGAAAATCTAAAAAAATGCAAGTAATATCTCCAAAAAATTGTATATATTACGTGTAATAGTGGGTAATGGAAGTCGTGTGGTTGTTTCACACCAGATTCTGTAATAGTATATATTGTACGAATATTGTTTCATATTATTGATTTCTCCTTTAATATACATTATTAAAATAATAATCAATTATGGAAAAAATTAAATATATTTGCGAAATGAACAAATAAATAATAATTAAAGCTATTATGACGTCAATTTTATCAAAAACATTTTCCTGTCATAGGTTTATTTTTCAATATTTTTTATTCATGAGTAAAGAAATGTTTCTTTTTATGAAATAAATAAATAAATAAATAAATAGCATTAAGTAAAAATTGCCAACATTTAACAACTAATTAAAAAAAATAATTTTAAAATTATATTTTGACTTTCCAGTTAATAATATTGCCTGACTATAACATATAAACTGATATATTTCTTTACATATCAATCCATCTTTAACTAAAATTTGTTCATCAGTGCGAAGCCGGACGGGTCAGCTAGTCATTATATAAAGCGCAAAAAATTGTATGTTTGTGGAGGGTAATCTCTGAAACTACTGAACCGATTAAAAAAATTCTTTCACTGATCAAAAGCTACACTATCCCTGATTGTTATAGGCTATATTAAATTTTGATAAAGTAAATTTTAGTTTAAAATCTGAGCATTTTAATTAAAATCCCCATAAAAGCCATAATAGAAATGGAAATAATGAAATATTAAAAAAATTAGCTGTTGCCAACATAAAAGAAACATTTACATTTTGTTTTTAAAATATCTTGACATGAAAAGAAAAGAAATATATTTGCACGTGAATTAAATTGAAATTCATATAAAGCTTTGCAAAACGTTAAACTTACACGTTAATTCTGACGTCATTATAAATTTAAAGTATTTATTTTTCTAATAATATAATTTGATATGATATGATCACGGAGTAATATGATATAATGTAATGATCTAAGCGTTACTTCTAAACTTTTATTAAATTATTTATTTTTTAATTGTTGCCCAAAAAATTTACGGGTTAATTCATTTTTCGACATATAATAAAATATATTTTCTCGCGAATAATAATATAAAAAGTGAATTAAAAAAATATCGTCTGCATTTCATTATGCATTTGTTAAAAGAATAATTGAGAAGTTTAAATTTATTTGACGACTATTTTTAGCAACTAACAGTTATGACAAGTAGCGCAATATACATAGCGCATACAACCATTACTGCAATGCAAATAGCATTTAATTATTTGAGTTACATTATGTTGATTAGAAACCTATTTAATCTATCTATGCTCTATACTAATATATAAAGTGGAAATGTTTATATGTATATGTAGAGAACGATCGCTAGAACTAAAAAGCCGATTTCTATAGAGCATTTCCTCGTGACGTCTGGTGGTTGGCAAAAAAGCGCGCTCGGCTTTCCCGCGTCCCGCCCACCATTGATTTTCCGTTGGTGATCTGCCATCGCTATAGAGCATTTCCTCGTGACGTCTGGTGGTTGGCAAAAAAGCGCGCTTGACTTTCCCGCGCCCCGCCCACCATTGATACTATATTGGTGATCCGCCATCGCTATGCTTTTCCCAAGCCTTATTGCCAGCTACTCATAAAAGTTGAGATGTTTGTTTACAAACAAGGAACTGCCCTATGCTTTTCCCAAGCTTTTTTGCCAACCACTCATAAAAGTTGAGATGTTTGTTTACAAAAGGAACTGCCCTATTTCTTTCTTTTTTTTATACTAATCAAAAATTACACTGTCTCTAAGTGCTAGAGGTTATAATAAATTTTGGTAAAATACATTTTTAATTCAAATTTTCAATATTTTAATTGAAAACAAAGCATAGATTTGATATCGGTCGTCCTTGGCGATTTTTGTATTTCGAGATCGAAAACGTAATACGAAAATCTGTATATTTTCGTATTAAATACGAGATCTATGTTTTTACTTCAATTACCGTACTACCGTAGGTAGTGGAAGTATTGTATTCGGTCCAAAAATTTGATATAGAGTTTCACCTGATTTATATGTTTTAAGGCCTCCTGAGTCCAAAAAAGTAGTTTTTGGCAATTGGTCAGTGTGTGTGTGTGTGTGTGTGTGTGTACGAATGTGTGAAATTTTCCGGGTGTCATATCTCTAAAATTAATAAAGATAGAACTACAAATCTTCACAATTGATTCAGGTCTGATGTACACATGAATTTTCCAAATTTTGGTGAAAATTGAAAAACCGGAACTGGGTCATCGAAAACCGGAAATGGGACCGTAAGCCCGTACCTCATAAACAGCCATAACGATTTTCTTCAAAGTTGCTATATAAACAATCTATTAGATGTCCTTTCGAATGATATAATTGGTTAGTTCAGGAAAATTGATAGGCGTCCTCTGTAAACAGATCGATTTCAGATCTCATAATTGCCTTCCTTTAAAAACGGCTGTACGAATTTTTTTCAAACTCGCCATGTTAACTTAATACTAAATATCCTTTTGTATGTAATTATTGTTTTCCGGTCAATAATTGAGTATGCCAAGTTTTGGTAAAAGTTGGTATCTCAAAAACGGCTCTAACGATTTTCTTGAAAATTGTTTCATTAATTCAATTTAGATAACCTTTCTCAAGTATTACATGCTTATTACTGGAATACAAACGGTCATCCTGATTAGGAAGTTCAGTTTTAGATCTCGGTAATTCGTGTTTAAAAAAATAACTATCTATTTTTTCTCCTTATTTTTTAACTCACTATGTAAACTTTGCTGTAGGTGTCTTTATACGTGTATCAAGTTTCTCTTACTGGAAAATCTAAAAAAAAAAAAAAATGCATGTACTTAATATCTCCAAGAAATGTATATAATACGTTTAATAGTGGGTAATGGAAGTCGTATGGTTGTTTCACACCAGATTTTGTAATAGTGTATATTATACGAATATTGTTTCATATTATTGATTTTTCCCTTAATATACATTATTAAAAACCATCAGTTATGGAAAAAATTAAATATATTTGCGAGATAACTTGGCAATCATTTTTTTTTTCCGCCAAGGATGATTGATATAAAATCTTTTCCGAAAGCAAGTAGTGCAATATACAGCCGCTAGGGAATTGAAAATGACATTTGATTATGCAAGTTTCATTATGTTGATCCGCGACTGTAATGAAATGCTCGCCCTCTGGTGGGCTAAGGTGAAATTATCAAACCACTGCATATCATCATATTATGCAATCGATTTTCCATGATGTAATGGCGGAGAAAGAACAATTATTAATCCACGAGGCTATTATATTTACTAACAACTGCAGTTCAGAGAGCGCCATCTATCGATCATTACAAACGCGGATTAGAAACACGGTTCATTTAAAATAAATTAAATGTGCATTCGCGTTAGAAATCTACTTTTGTATAGGGCTTCTTTGGCGATATTTAAAATTTGGCAACGCAATAGCTAGGACGTTTCACTCGAAGGACTTTACGTATTTGCGATAACCTTTTTAATTCACCGCCAAAATCACAAAAAATATTAACGATCACTAATGGAGAACCATTACAAAAACAATAACCAGATTACTTTGCAGACGTTAAATTTAAGAAAATTAAAAACACATAAGCTCTGTGTTTAATAGAAATTAATATTATAAGAACTAATAAATAATAATTAAAGCAATTATGACGTCAACTTTATCAAACACATATTCATGTTATAGGTTTATTTTTCAATATTTTTTATTAATGAGTAAAGACATGCTTCTTTTAATGAAATAAATAACATAAATAACATAAAGTAAAAATTACCAACATTTAACAACTGATTGAAAAAAATAATTGTAAAATTATATTTTGACTTTTCAGTTGATAATATTGCCTGACTATCCGCGATTGTAATGAAATGCTCGCCCTCTGGTGGGCTAAGGTGAAATTATCACACCACTGCATATCCTCATATTATGCAATCGACTTTCCATGATGAAATGGCGGAGAAAGAATAATAATTACACGTGGCTGTTATATTTACTAACAACTGCAGTGTTCAGAGAGCGCCATCTATCGATCATTACAAACGCGGATAACATAATAATATTATAGTTTTAAAAAATTAAAGAACACGCTTTAATTTACTTTCCTTATTTTAAATAAATGTAATTTTTATTGTTCACGTTTTTTTTTTTTTTTTTTTTTTTTTTTTCTGTCGAAAAAATAATGATAATTTTTTTGGCAACAATTAAATTAAGGAATAATATTAAATATTTTAAATAAATGTAATTTTTATTGTTCACATTTTTTTTTTTTTTTCTGTCCAAAAAATAATGATAATTTTTTTTGGCAACAATTAAATTAAGGATTAAAATTAAATGGCCAATTTATCAGTAATTAGAAGGTTTTTATTTTAACATTTTAATTAATTAAAAGAAAACTAAAACAAAATTCGAAAATCGGGCTTCGAGGTGCATCAGGAGAGGTCATTACGAACCACCATGCAAATTTTTGTAGCTCAGCCATCAGCCGTTTTCTTAAAAAGCTCTGGAAACCATACACAATGGTTTTTTGTTTGAGATATGAAGGATTTTGTGCAATCACGTTTTGCTCCCAGAGAAGTTACAAACATACATACATACAGGTGAAGCTAATATAAGCGTGTTAAAAACTGATATTTTTTTTATTTTTTGCATATCAATTCATCGTTAACTAAAATTTGTTCATCCGTGCGAAGTAGGACGGGTCAGCTAGTAAATAAATAAAATAAAAAATAATAATCCGATCGTTTGCAAATCTCGCTAAACTTTTGAGCAGGAGAGTAATTTGAGTCCTCAAGTCGTAATAGTAAAGTATTCGATATATCTCTGTAAAGCAACTTTAAGTACTTGATTCACCAAAATCTTTACAGTTAGTGACCTATGACACGTATATAAACTTTCAGCTCAATAAAATAAGACATTTAGAAGCTATGACACTTTAAATAATTTCAGTCAATAGAACACAATGATGAAAAATTTTCCTTTTGTCCCTGTAAAAAAGAACTGTAAGTGCAACATTCACCAAAATGTATACAGTTCGTGCCATGGTGCCCTATATCATATATACCAACTTTTAGCTCATTTGAACAAAGCTTTTAAACGCTATTGCATTCACTCACAGGCATACAGACACATACATACATCACGAAAAACCGTGTAAAATTGTAAATACCTCAAAATAATCTGGTGTGTCACTCACACGACTTTCTCTTACCCTGAAATTTAATACTATAAATTTAGGTTAGAGATTAAGAGGTAAGCTAACGAGTACTGTTATGTAAACCTATGCTAAACAATTCAAACTAGGGTTTGAAAGAGTTTTATATGATAATTTGTTCTGTGTGAGGGGGCTACCGCTCTCCTCAACTCCCCATTTCATGAATGCACCCACATTTATACAGAATTTAAATATGTTATTAAGAGTTCACTTAAAATTATCCAGACAATTTTCACACGAAACATTCCTTAAACTTATCAATCTTGATAAAACTTTTCCAGCAACAAACTTATATTAACTTCAAAATACAACGTTTGGATCTCCTAAATTTATTCGTTTTTAACTCTTCTAAGAGACACACACAAAGATCAAACGTTAAAAAACTTGACTACGATAATCAGGAAGCCTCAAAACGTGTAAATATACAAAAAAAAAAAAGCTATGAATGTTTAGCTTAAAAACATACATTATTTACAATATCTCGTTGAGGAATTCATTTCAATTCCCAAACAACTTTCCTCGAAATGGTAAAATATTATAGTAAAGCACTTTCTCTAACAATAAAAAAGAATGTTATCTCTTAAATATTTGTATATCTTTTGAATGTTATATACAGACCACATGATGCACCTAAACATAATCCTGTAATAATAATTCATTGCCCAGCCTGAAACACACTTCCATGAATTTGCAACTATTGTCGCACTTTTATCTAGTTCTTTTGTGTAGCCCTGTAAACGAACAGTGAATGACTTCCTAACCATATTCTACTTCAGACATGTTTTTCCACATATAAAAAATATATATTCGTTTCATTTGGCTTAGTGCAGTCTATAGATGTTAAATTTGACTTACCTGCTATTTCCCCCATAGACGTAATGTATTTGAATTCTCTTGGGTGTCCCTGTACACGAACCATTTACTTCATCTCAACGAAAAGCTTAGTGTAGCATCCCTATATCATACACATTTAGAATACCAAGTTTGGAGTTACTGATACTATGTGTTCTTGAGCTATGCGAATAACACACACACACACACAGAGACAGACCATTCGTTAAAACATGATTTTCGGATTCCGGGGACCTCAAAACGTGTAAATATAACAAAAACTCACGTTCGAAAATTTGACCCTAAAACAATACTTTCTTTACCTAAGCGAAAGTAAAAATGGAGAGCTCGTGTGAAAACCATAGTTACAGGTGTACAACTAGACATCATGACAGTCACAAATATAAAATTGCAACATTCAACAACCATTCGTTTTTGCTTTATGCGAGATATAGGATCCATCGCAAATAGGGGTTACTATAATTTCCTTATATATGTAAGTTCGGAAAATAATAATCTCCTCCGGTAAGGATCAAAATTATGTTAGCAAGTCTTCGGAACTTCCATAGAAGTGAGTCTCAGACTGTCGCCAATTGGCCATTGCGCAGCACTAGTGCAACTTTAAACCCAACCTTTCCTTTTTTGCATGTACAGTCGACATCAAAATTATTGAAGCGCTAGCAATAATTCCTATTTAAAAGACATGCACCTAAGACTGTTTTGCTAAGTAAATATTTGTCGAGTCATGACCTTAGTATTATTCTGTTTATAATAAAGTAAGTTGATGATAAAAATTAGCGATCTAACCGAAAAAAAAAAGGAAAGATGTGGGTGTGTGCTTGAATAATTTTGCTGTCGACTGTAAAGCGCCATATGATGGAATTTGTTGAACAAAAATATTTTTAATAATTTAAATGCATTGCAGAAATATTTGGTCGTAACTCTCTCTGCCGTTACAGCCGTACATAGATATTAATAGAGGAAATTTGATGGAATCATACACGGTATGTAACGCGAAATATTGATATGATGTTGGATTTTAGAAAAGTAGAAAAGTTTAAACTCAAACAAATATTTCTTCTCTCTAAAACATCAGAACTTGTTCATAAAAATATTAAATATTACCTACTATACATAATTTGAATTCCGTGAAAGACCAAACGAATTAAGTTTCAAAATAAAGTTCCATTTAGACTACAAATATAGATATTTTTTTCTTTCGGCCAAAAGAAAAAATATTATGGAGAAAGAATTGATTAGAGATTGCTATTCTTTTTATATAGAAAAAAGATAATTTGGGCTTTAGAGAACAAAGTGGAGAAACAAAAAAACTAATAGATTTTGATATTTTGAGAAAATCGTTTTCAATGCGTACGCATTTACAGCAGTGATCGTTAAAGTTGCATTAAATTGTTCAGAAAGCGGTAAATGATTTCTAAATAATAGTTTTCTTTCTTTACTTTTTTTATTTTTTTATTTTTTCCAATTTAAGTATTTCTTTTCTTTTGTCAGACACAAATGCTTTTCAAAATGAGCAAAATTGGTTATTGATACATATTTTTTTTTTAAAATAATTTTTACATATAAATATCACTTGTTATAACAAGCATATTGTATACAGAAAGTTTCAATGAAAATATTTAAAATAAAACCATTTCTCTCATACAGAGCTAAATACATGTTTATTTTTAAAACAAGTTACCTGTCTGTTATTTTTAAAACATGTTAAACATATTTATAAATTCTGTCTTTATTATACGCATATAATAAAGTTAGGATTAGGGAAAATTAGTTTACAATTGTAAAAGTTTTTGTTTTCTTTATATGTTATCTAGGTATTTCATACAAAGTTATCTTTTGTGGAAAAACAATAACTTTAGGATTATATAGGATTTACCATTACGTAAAATCTCTGAGATTTTCAATTTCAGCATTTATGCATTCTTTTACTTTTTCTGCACTCAAGCACTTTTATATTTCGAACTAGAGTCCTGCATCGGGAGGGGTGCGGGTCGAGTTAGCATCAATTTTCGACATGCGGGTAAAAACACGGCTCTACCCGCAACATTTTTTTTTTTTTTTTTTTTTCGAAGAATTTTTTATGTTGCTTTTTTATGAATACAGTCTTTCGATTGTAGAGATGAGGGGGTGACAGTCTCGTCCTTCATATCAGTTTAAGGGCCGCGGTAGCCCAGTCGGTAGAGCGCCGGCCTCGTAATTGGAAGATTGCGGGTTCGGTACTCGAGCCGGCCAAAGACCGTCGTGTACACTAATGGTGGCTGGTGCACGTAAAATCTGTCGTGGCCGCAATGTCCTCCATGTTCCCATGAAAAATTATACCTCTGGGGGTCACCGAAGCGGGAGAGCCATCCCTTCCGTGGAGGATCAAAATTGTGATGGCATGTCTCCGGACCACCTCTAGAGGTATGTCCCAGACAGTCGCCAATTGCCCATCTGCGCAGCACTAGAGCGACGTAAAACCCAACCACCCATATCAGTTTAAAGTCTCAAAACATAAATTTAATTCATAGACAAGAAATGCATAAAAATTAATACTTGACGTCTTGAACGTTATATATAAGAAAAGTATTTGCCTTCCGACGTATATTTGCTTTCTTATTTTACCTTATTTATATGTTGTGAATAATTAAAACAGTGGATGTTTTAAAAGTAAGTTTAATATACAACAAATTTTATTATATTTCACACTGAACTTTTGTTTATAATTAGACTAGTTATTTTTTAATATAATTTTAATCATGCACTAGTTTTAATATAATTATATAATCATAATATTTATGTAATAATTAATTCCCTGAAAGATACATTCAATAATATGATTGTATCTCGTGAAATAGAATTTAATTCATTTTCTTATACAATGTAAATTGAATAATACTTCTTTGTGGGTCGCGGGTCAAAAGCTGCAGGTTCGGGTCAGATTGCGGTTCGAAAGTCTTCCAACGGGTCGGGTGAGGGTCAAGTTTACTTGACCTGTGCAGGACTCTACTTCGGGCACTCAAGTATACTTTGGGCACTCAAATACTCTTCTGGGTTCTAATATCTAGAATTACATAATTATATAATTATTTCTTGGAAGGCTTCGTTTATGAAATCAATAAAATGAGAAATATAATTACAATGGTATTTGTGTGTGTGTGTGTGTGTGCGTTGTAATCAAATTTAAAAATAAAAATAAAAATTAAGTATGCATATTCAAAATAAATATCAAATAAATAAGTCTGAAATATATATTAATGAACACATTTAACATAATTTATAATTATTGCATTCTTTTTAGAATATAAAGAATGCTTAGTCATGTTTATTGTATGATATTTTATTTTTTAAGTGGTTGTAATGCAAGTGCAATACTAATTTGTAAGGAAACTAATATTCTAACAACACAATAAGTTAAAAGAAATCCTCTATATATCGAAATTATATCGAATAAATCTAATTGTAGGTCATCGTTTTCTTTACATAGAAAGATTGTCTCTATGTATCGAAATAATTTTCGATATCATGATTTTTTTTTTCTTTTGGATATTCCAGACAAATTAGGATTTGTATTTCTTATCAGGTGGATAAATTAAGAAGCAGTGATTTCTATTAATTAGTATGCAAATAAAAAATTGAAAATTTCCATACTAAGAAATAATTGTGTTGATAGAAATTGTGTTGTTGGAATTTCTCTTTATTTGATTACATGTTATCACATTTAACACATTCTCTTAAAATAAATGAGCTAATTACCCATATCAAGTAGGAGTTATTTTTATTTAGATCGACTTGAGGTAAAAACGCAATTCTTTGAGCTAATTAGTAGCTTTTTATTTAAGCGAACTTGAGTTATCCATATTTATCGAGCCATTCCTTCCATGGAGGATCAAAATTGCGATGGCATGTCTCCGGACCACCTCTCGGTGTGAGTCCCAGACCGTCGCCAATTGCCCATCTGCGCAGCACTAGTGCGACGTAAAACCCAACTACCCAACCATATTTATGGGTACTTGAGTTATTTCTACTCATTCAACCACTTGTAAGTGACAACATCGCTCTCACTACAGCGCATGTCTTCAGTAGCACACAAGTGCAGCGGGCAGCGTCATCGTAAAGTGATCCAGTTTATTAAAATCATTTGTATTAAAATCTTTAATAAATAAATAAATTACTCGTATACAATAAATAACTCAAATTTGAGTGCATTATTCTAGTTCATTAAATTTACTGAATTTAACTCAAGATGAGAGAGTGCGTTTTTTCTAGACAAATGAAAGAAAATTCACTTTCATTCTTTCGTTTTAAGAGAGCGCCATTTTTTTTTAAACACGCTTTTATTAGCTTCCCCTGTATGTATGTTTGTAACCGCTCTGGGAGCAAACAAAAAATCGAACGTAAACGTGTAACGTTCGAGCCCAGTCAGGGAAGATTTTTTAAAAATGGTTTTTGTTTAATTTCTAAATTATTTTTATTAAAGATGTAAATATTATGGTGTGTCACTCACACTATTTTTTCTTACCCTGCATTTTAATACTATAAAGATAGATATTTTGTGCTTTTTAGTTCACATTTCAATAAAAGCGTGTTCTTTAATTTTTTAAAAGTATAATTTTATTTTTTGTATACATAAATAGCGTTTCTAATAGTATATATTATATCAATTAATATATATATATATATATATATATTTGTGAGTGTCTTTACAATTATTTGGACCCTTACAAAAAATGTCATACCCGTCAAATCATTTAAAAAATTCTTTCTGGAAAATTAGATAGTAGAATTTTTTATTGCTTTAATAAAATATATCAGCCTTCAACGTTATATTCTAAAGCGAAGATCGTTAACCGGTGGTCCGTGAAACACTAGTGATCGATAACAAAACGTTGATGGTACATATTAAAAAAAATCATTATTCTGTATTTTTTAGTCGCTATTAGCAATTATAACGATTGTTTATGCCACTTTAAGATTCGGAATTTGTTTTCGAATTACTCATACTCACATAGCAGTTTTCATTTCAAGAATTTTTTTCCGAAAAGTATCGACAAAAAAAGATTTTCACCAACTGACATATAATAGGTTCATAATTAATTATAGGGATATGTCAAATCTTTTCCAAATTTAACAAATCATAAATGAAAATTGTAGAATAACCGATCGATTGACAAAAATTGACAACAAACTTAAAGCTAAATTCCTGTTTATACCAAAGTTTTATTTTTAGCTCTCTGTAAAAAAATAAATATCCGTTACTGAATGGCAAAGCACTTAAAAATTTTGCGCAATTCTCAACAACACATTTGTGTATAATTTCTTTTGTAAAAAATAGGAATTTATAATATTTTATTCTAAGTAAGTGTATTTCATATTTACTGAAAGAATTTTCTTCGTTCATTATTTGTACCGATCGTTTATTTTCTTAACAAATAACATGAGTCTACAAAAATAACATTGGCAAAATTTGATATGATAATTTTAGCCGATACATGTGTTTTTGGTAGGCCAAAAATGAATCCAGTTTTTCTTTACCACATACAGATTTTTACTTTCCGAACACTATAGTGAGGAAAGTATTGTAATCATGCCAAAAATCCGAATTTGAGATTTTGATGCTTCTATACGTTTCGAGGTCCCCTGAGTCCGTCTTCACTATTTTTACGATGATATATGTCTGTGAGTGAACATGCTAGCGTCTAAACGCTTTGCTTGAATGAGCTGTAAGTTGGTAAGCATGTTGCAAGTCACCGTAGCACAAACCCTGTGCTGCGTGCAAACCTTGTGTGTGTTTGGTGAATCTAGCACTCACAAACACACACGTGCAAACCTTGCAAACACTCTAGCAAACACACACGTGTAAACCTTGTGTGTGTTTGGTGAATCTAGCACTTATAGTTTTTTTACAGGGACAGAAGGAAAATTTTTTTATCATTATGGCCTATGGGACCAAAATCTTAAAAGTGCGATAAAATCTAAACGCCTGATTAAATTGAGCAAAAAATTTGTACACATATTATAGGTTACAGTTGCACCAACTGTATAGATTTTGGTGAATTTTAACTCAAAGGTTTTTTTACGGGGACACAAAGAAAAATTCTTTATCATTATGGCCTATGGGACCAAATTGTTAAAAGTATGGTAGCATCTAAACGCCGTATTCAATTGAGCTGAAAATTTATATGAATATTATAAATCACTGTTACACTAACTATAAGCATTTTGGTGAATACTAACTATAAGCATTTATAGGTTTTTACAGGAACACAACGAAAAATTCTTTATAATTATGATCTATGGGTTCAAAGTTCAGTATCGTTAAATAAAACATCGTGTAATATATGGAGAAAAGTACTCAAGCACTCTATTATGGTTTTCTCTCTTTTGTTTGTTTAACAACTCCTCTTTCTTTGCTTTATCTACAAAACTGTTAATTACTGAATGTTCGGAAAGTCGAATGGAGTCACTCCAGATTTTTTCCAATACGTGGCATCTACCGACATATTTTTTGTAGTTTCTAGTATGTTTCCATGTTTAAAAAATACTATAAAAGTCACCGTATAATTAATTATACAGGTGGAAGAGACATATTTAGTAATTGCTGTCGGTAGACACTCTGTATTAACAAAAGTCTACATGTGATCGAGAAAAGCTGGCATCCGTTTCGGTTTCAGTAACTAAAAAATCATAAAGATTAGCCAAAGTTATCAAATCAAAATTTTAGATGTAGACTTGTGTAATATTAGTGATCCTTGAGATTTTGTATTATAAGTTTAATGTTACGTGCGATAAAAACAGCGTAATAGATGCAATCGTATTTTCTTTCTCGATTACACACATACTCACGCAAATATACAAACATACATTCTCATAAAATTAGCATATATATACGCCTCAAAGCATATATACCTCAAAGCATATAGATACGCCTAAATCTTAAAGTCAGTTCACGTTACAGCACTTTCCTTGCGCAGTATACGCTCGGATTTCGGTTTAAATTGACGCGTCATTATGGAATTATTTTTTGCACATTAACGGCCCTCTTCACTTACCGTCGCCGGAAGCCGGAGACAATGTTATTCTACGGAGAAATTTTCTTTACAAATAACTTATTAACTATGAAAAAATTTCACATATTGAAAATTCGTATTTTGCAGCTTCAAAATAAAATATAAAAAATTAAAAAAATTTTTTTTTTATAAAAGGTTCGTCAGTTTAATAGCTGGGAATTTTCAGAATGTGAAAACAGAATTTAATAATATTATAGTTTTAAAAAATTAAAGAACACGCTTTTATAGAAATGTGAACTAAACAGCACAAAACATCTATCTTAGTATTAAAATACAGGGTAAGAGAAAATCGTGTGAGTGACACACCATAATATTTACATACATTTAAATCGTTAATTAAAATAATTTAGAATTAAACAAAAACCATTTTTAAAAATTCTCCCCTGATTGGGATCGAAGGCTAGACCTTTAGGTTCGTAGCGCGGAGATTTACCTCAACGCCACGGCGTTCGCGTAGGGAAAGTCTTTTTTTACAATATAGATTTTTTGTTTGCTCCCAGAGCGGTTACAAACATACATACAAATATACATACATACAAGTGAAGCTAATAAAAGCGTGTTAAAAATATGTATTAGTTAATAAGTTATTTGCAAAGAAAAATTTCCCATAGAAAAACATTAGCTTCGGCTTCTGGCGTCGGTGAGTGAAGAGGGCCCTTAAGACTCATTAGAGTGGTACGTAGGGATTAATGTAAATTCCGAACCACTTCGAATATTCAATTCTAAACTGGGATTCGAACACGGTACTCATTAACCGAAGGCAAGAGCACTACTTTGACCGTAAGGAAATTAAAAATGCATTATATGACATAAAACATTTAATCCAAGCGAGAAAAAAATAATTACAAATACAAGAAATTTCAACATTTAGATTAAAGTATGATCGCTGTTAAAATAAGTAAAGCCCACCCATAGGACAAATTGGGAGAAGAACTTCACATATGAAAATGTCATAATATGTATGTAAGGAATGAAACAAATAACATACATTACGAATCTACATCATTAGAGCTCACTTTGTTCATTTAATTAATTTCAAATATACAATTGTTAAACTTTATTAACAACTAACGTATTATATAATGCTGTCTTGTAAAAAGACATGTAAATTCCATTCTTTCTACCAAAAATCTTAAAACAACAGTTTCACAGATAGTCTATCTTATAAATGTTTTTTTTTTTTAAAAAACAGAAGCATGTATTAAAAAAATATATATAAAAATTGAACGTTATGTTTTAAAAGCTTTACTTTTTCTTGAGCACTTTTAAACATTCTTTTTCACTTTAAAATGGAATTTTTGAATATAAGAGAGAACATCACAGTATTCTTATGTTTTTTTCTAATACTAAACCAAAAAACCTCAAGAGAAATTTCAGAATACATTCTTTACATATTTTTTATATATAGAGAGAGAGGAATTTCAAATATTAAATTTGGATTTTTTTTTTCTTCTGAAAATGCTATTTTCTATTCTGATAAAATTGGTGTTTGGTACTAAAGTATGAAATGCGCACTTTAAAACCATTTTCAATCTTATTTGTTTATTTTTTCAAGAATGATAAACTGCGTCTTCTATTTTTGCATGTACTTCAAAACGAAATATGGTCAGTTTCCTCATCTATCTCTCAAACCATATATCCATATATATATATATATATATATTTTGGCAGTGCATTCATGATATATATATTTGCCTTTAGGTTAAAACATCAAAAGAATATATAAGATAAATTTAAACTTCTAGAAACCCAACCAATTTGGATATTTATAGTTTGTAACACATACAAACCTTAGAATTCAGAAATATTTATTCCACTTTTACGTATGCTATTTTAATAATTATGAAATAGTAATAAAATATATTAAAATATCTTTCAGCATATCACATAATTTTAAAAAACTTTAATAAACTTTATTTCCAACGTTTCGGTTAAAATTCATCTTTAACCATCTTCAGGGAAGAATGACGTCTAAAAACCATAAACTTAGACAATTTAAGTCATTCGATGAAACCACAAATACAATTTCAAGGAAATTAATAGATGATTGCATAAATTATAAAATTAGTTACATAAAGTAAATAAAATACTTTTTGGCAGTTATAGGATAATTAAAGCTTAGCTTTATTACAGTATGTGAAGAATACAGCTTTGGACCAAGTTAAGAGGCAGACACAAACTTCGGTTGTGTTTTAATGTTTTTAATCGATAACAAATATTTTTACAATATTTAGAAAAATAATATTAGGGCAGCAGTATAGAATAACGTTTAAAATTTTTGTCTTTATAAAAATCACGCCTACAATTTTAACTTTAAGGGAAGATTCATATTTTGGCGAAGACATACCTTGCACACTCTAAAATAGAAGAACCTCTCAGCACTGTAGGGGTAAACAGATAATGGCAGAAAAAAAATACCTAATATATTTGTTACAACCTTTTTGAAATGCAGATCGTTCTCCTGTATAAAGTTGAAAATAAAAACCTATAACGGCTATGCCAAGACACAGGCATTTCTATTAATTTACAGAACACATCAATCTACTCATATAGTTAAAATAATCTGGTCACTCACACGATTTTCTCTTACCCTGCATTTTAATACTATAAAGATACAATGCATATTACACTAAGAAAAAATTCTGTAAATGACAGCTAGAATCAAGCTCTAGTAAAAATAAGTCCATGTCATCCTTATAAATTCTAGTTCCTTTTGAAAGCGAGTTCTAGAAACCCCTACTAGAATTCTAGAGCGTTTGCCTATATTATCGCGGTTAAACTTATTTGAAAATCTCTGCAAATAAATGTGAGCGCAAGAGACGAGTTTTAGCAACTATAATATTGGTATATAACAATATTTAGAAAATAAAGCGAGAATTTTTCGCATTACAAAGGATTCAGAATATTCAGAATATTGTTTCACCATCTAGAAATGTATAGACTAGAAATTCTCGATCATTTCGTCTATTCAGCTTATTGGTGTGCCTTATACGCATAGCTCAGAAATCGGTATTTGTAGTTTAGGAATTTAGAAACTGATCACTTTTTCGTTCTAGATGAAAGCGGTATATTTTTCCTCTCAGTGTAAGTCTTTAAATTAATAGCGTAAAATAATAAAGTTCAATGTACTTTTAAAATAATTTAAAATAGGTTTAAATAAACAGTCCCATTTGACATGTAATTCTATGTGAAGGGGGCTACCACCCCTCCTCAACCTTCCGTTCAGTTATAGTGCATACAGTTATTTAAAAAAAAATTAAAGCTGTTATTAATTTGCCTTCAAACATGCCAATCTTGATCAAATTTTTAAATGGCAGCCTAGTACGGATGTCAGAATACCAAATTTGAATATTCTGCAGTTATTTGTTTTTAACTTATGCTGATAATAGATATGCATACAGATCCACCGCTAAAAGTTGAACTTTCGTAATCAAGGCACCTCAAAACGCGATATATATATATATATAAAAGAGTTGAAGATTTAAAGAATACTTTATTTAGAGTATGCATATGAAAAATTAATTTTGCTTCCTGAGCAGTGTTTGTCGATAAATTTGTAGTAAAATTTCACTTCCATCAATTACATTGAATAGAAAAGAACGTTTAGCTTAATTTTGTGTAACCTTGTATACTGTCTATATTCAATATGCACTATAAACAATACTGTGTACTTAAACTTAGTCTTACTTGAGAAACATCCAGCACAAAAAGAATTACAATTCCAATAATTTCCAAATATATCCAAATATTTTGGGTAGCCCTGTAAATGAATGATGAATGATTTCCATACAACAACCTATACACTGTTACACTGCAGTTACCAGAAATTTCCCCCATGCACGTAACGTATTTGAATTCTCTTGGATGTCGCTGTACACGAACCATTCGCTCAATTTCAACGAAATGTTTAGTGTAGCATCCCTATATGATACACATTTAGAATACCAAGCTTGGACATTCTATTATTGTTTGTTCTTGAAATATACTGATAACAGACAGACACACACACACACACAGACCAACCTCTAAAAGCATGTTTTTTTTTTTTATTCAGGGGACGTGAAAACGTATAAATAAAACAAAAACTCACTTTCAAAAATTTTACCAGCAAACAATACTTTCTCCACCATATATATGGGTAAGAGAATATAAAAATGGAAGGATTCTACTCGATTTTACAAACATTTAATAATTATTAGGTTATTAATCAAATTTCAATCAGTAAATAATGAACCTTATATGCACCGCGCGTCATTGCGGGCATAAAAAAGTTTCTTCGCCAATCGCTAAGCTGGAAACATTTGCTTATTTCTCTACCAGCCAATACCAGCCGCTTAAATCGTTAAATACCCGCAGCAGGTGCCACTCGTGCGTAAGGTCCATTGAATAAATAAATGTGAATGAAAAGTATAATAATTCGTTTGAGTGTTTTTTTCCTAGTTGGTATGTTTGTACATTGGATAGTATGATATTGGAACTTTTTTGTGCACCCTGTAATATATATATATATATATATATATAAAACGGTAAGCTTTAAACTTCCGATATAAACCATGCTGTAACAAAATTATAGCACATATATATCAGTGTCATTCTCTTTTAAATAATTTTGAGCACTTCAGATAATTGTAAGCAGTGATTTCTATAAATTATTTCCCTTACATTTTACTATTAATAATATGCACATTGTTTCCCACGATGATGACACTTAGTACATTAGCAAAGCAATTAAAAGTATATCAGTTTTCTTCTGTTTCAAATATTTTAACATCAGTAAAACGAATTTCATATATTATGAGTCCATAGAGTGTAATATATAAGAATTCTACTCTGTATCCTGGAAAAAAAATATATATAGGTCTCACAATTTTAAAAATCCGTGTAATTGTTGAGACGATGACCTATAGCATGTCTACTCATTTTATTCTTTATCGATTAAAGAGATTAGACTTTACACGATTACTTTAAATATTTTAAGAGCAATATTTAGATAATAAGCGTACCTACAGTCGGTAACAAAAGTGTTCGAACACTAGCAAAAATTCCTATATAAAAATAGTGCCCTTAATACAATTTTGCTAAACAAATCCTTGTCGAATCCTGTTTTTAGACTGACTAAGAACAGGATTCGACAAGGATTTATTTAACAAAACAGTATTAAGTGTATTTATTTTATGTAGAAAATTTTACTAGTGTTCGGACATTTTTGTTACCGACTGTACCTCAATTATTTACATATTTATTTAATTTTATTAAAAACTTTAATTTTATACTTATGAAATGCTATAAAGTTCTTCCAACGGTTGCTTATAATATATCTAATAAATTTGATCATAATCTAATAAAGTGTTTACATGTAATCCTTTTCAAACTCACTTATACATATATATACATACATATATATATATACATATACACAGCAACATATCATCGTAAATACAGCAAATATAAATTCAATGACACTTCAAAAAACCCCTCATATAATAATGACTGCGAAGTGAGCTTTACGTCACGAAAGATTGGCCAATTACATTCAATCAACACTTCCTATAATATCTATAAGATGGCGTGCATTGGAGGAAATCAGATATTCTTCCGTGACGTAAAGCTCAGATAGGAGGCAATTATTATAGAAGGTGTTGGTTTAAAACATATTGTTACACTAAAATATCATGGTCAAATATTTTCACGGTTACAATACTTTCCGAACACAGTACATTTTAGAGCAGTAATTTTAGAACAGTACATTTTAGTCAGTTTTATGAAAGACAAACTAAAAAAAAAAAATAAATAAATAAATGCCTTTTATTGAAGCTATTCAAAATTAAATTTAATGTTGCGCATTGTTTCTGAGTAACGTATTGATGTCATATATAAAATTTAAATTTTAAAACCAAAAAATGATATTTCCTACAGTCATGCTAACACAACGTAAAAATAAACTCATCATCATTTGCTATTAAAATTTCTCTTAACTCATAACACCTTATGATGTCCACTGAGAAGAAATAGATACTGACTTCATCTAGAATAAATAAGTGGTAAAATTCTAAATCCCTATATTAGAAATATAGATCTCCAAGCTATGCATATAAGGTAAACAAATAACCTAGATGGACGAAATACAGTTAACGGCGCTTATTAAAATCACATTCCTTCTAAGTCAAAGTGATTTTATTAAGCGGCTGATTTTTATATCCGACGAACGTTCCTGCCCTAAAGGAAAAGGTATTACTTCCCTGAATTTCGAAAGAAACTGCAAAAGTTAACGAATAATGGAATTAGTAAATAATATTAATTAATTTTTGGTAGACAATTAATTAATTGTTTCTCCTATATAAGTAAATAAAACACATTCCATGTTCCCATGCACTTTCGTTAGAGGAAAATCATCATTACTTTAACCAAAATTCAAGCTGCTCTTATAAATTTAAAACCTTTCCGTTTAAACCTAAGGAATTACAGTAATTTCAAAATAAGAAATAGAAATTGCTTTTTAATAATAAAAAAAAAAAATGTACTTTTAAATTGTTACGGAGATAAGTTATGGGGCGTGTTTAATTTGTAACTGTGCTGCAAGTGTAAGATCTTCGACAATGAGTGATATTGGAGGGTTTGTTGTGCTTTAATTTCTCTTTCTATCCCCCCCTCCCCCCCCCCAAAAAAAAAAAAAAATAAGAAAAGAAAAGAAAGAAAAAATTCCAATGTAAATAAAACATTTTTTTTAGTGTGCATAAATGATATTTTTGGCTGCTGAGGAGATATTTTTGAGTTTATTAAGCGGTGATACTGATTTTATTAAGCGGCGGCTTTAAAAGTAGTTTGCATTGATTTGATTCTGGTCCTAGCAATTTGATCATATTAAGCGGCTGATTTTATTAACCAATGAATTTATTAAGTGGCGGTTACTGTAATCGAAAATTTCTAGTTTATACTTTTCTAGATAGTGAAACAATATTATGAATATAATATACCCTTCGTAATGCAGGAAATCCTCACTTGATTTCCTACAGTTGGTCCATAAACTAAGATTATAGTTGTTAAAACTCGATTTTTGTATTAGTATTTATTTGCAGAGATTTTTAAGTAAGTGTGACCATGATAATATCGGAAAACGTTCTAGAATTCTAAAAGTTTTCAGAACTCGACATCAAAGGGAACTAGAATTTATAAGGATGACATGGAAATATATTTTTACTAGAGTCACAATTAGTTTTCTAGATGTCAGTCACATACCATATTTTGATGTGAACAAAATCTAAATGATTTTTTTAATGCTTTTTAAATGCGTCTTCTTTAATGTATTTACCAATATAAACATTCATTTTTACTTTCCGAACACTATAGTGAGAAAAGTATTGTAGTCATGTCAAAAATCCGAATTTAAGATTTTGATGTTGCTGTACGTTTTGAGGTTCCATGAATCCGTTTTCATTATTTTTACGATGATGTATGTATGTGTGTGTATGTATGTATGTGTGTGTGCGTGTGTATGCGTGTGAGTGTCTAAACGCTTTGGTCAAATGAGCTGAAAGTTTGTACGTATGTTGTAAATCAACGTAGCATGAATCCTATTGATTTTGGTGAATCTAGCACTTATAGTTTCTTTACAGGGACACCTAGAAAAGTTCTTTATCATTATGGCCTATGGTGCCAAATTTTTAAAAGTGTGATAGCGTCTAAACGCCTTATTAAACTGAGCAAAAAATTTATACACACGTTATAGGTCACAGTTGCACGAGCTGTATAGATTTTGGTGAATTTAGCACTTACAGTTTTTTTACAGGGATACAAAGAAAAATTCTTTATCATTATGGCCTATGGGGCCAAATTTTTAAAAGTGTGATAGCGTCTATACGCCTTATTAAACTCAGCAAAAAATTTATGCACCTGTAATAGGTCACAGTTGCACAAGCTGTATGGATTTTGGCGAATTTAGCACTTAGTTTTTTTACAGGGACACAAAGAAAAATTCTTTATCATTATGGCCTACGGGACCAAATTTTTAAAAAGCGTCTAAACGCCTTATTCAATATAGCTGAAAATTTATATGAATATTATGTGTCACTGTTACACTAACTATAAGCATTTTAATGAATCTAGCATTTATAGATTTTTATAGGGAGAGAACTAGAAATTCTTTATCATTATAATATATGGGCTCAACGTTCGGTAGCATTAAATTAAACATCGTGTACTATCTGGAGGAAAATATTCAAACACCCTATTATAATTTTCTTTCTTTTGTTTATTTAACAACTCCTCTTACTTTATTTTATCTACAAAACCGTTAATTACTCAATGTTAGGAAAGTCGAGTTTTTTTTTTTTTTTTTGCAGCGATCAACAATTTTTCCCCAGGAGTCACTGGAGGCCTTCTTGTTGAGACTCAAACGGTTTTGGCAAGTGTGTGCCTGAGTTTCTGTGTGTATTATGATAGCGGTCACAAAAATCACCCGATTTTCTTGCAAATTACTACCCGTGTTCACAAGATACACAGAACTGGCTATATATTTTTGGGGGTGAATTATATTCATAGTTCCTGCACAGGGACATTCCACATTTCTTCGACTCATTACGGCCTGTGAAAAGAATTGGTATGAACCGCGATAGCGACCATTAAAAATCACCCGATTGGCTTATAAATTAATAACATGTTTAAGCGCCATACAGAATTAGATGCATAATATTTATCTATATACTTGCATAATATTTGTGTCTATATTATTTATAGTTCGTTATACAGGGTGGGTAAATACTTTAAAAATTAATAAAACCCGAAAAAGTAGCCGAAATGAAAAACGGTTTGCAGGTTTAGCATTGATAGGTCACGGGATTTTTTTTTTTTAAGGTAAGAAAAAAAACAGCCGACAGATGGCGCTGGTGCGAACGACTTATTTGGAAATATGCAAATGGCGATTATAAATACTTACGTTCTGAATCCAAAACCAGTTCTCCGTTGCATCCCATGTAAGTGAATAGGATCCCGTCCATCGAATCTGTCGGAACTGAAAAATGCAGTCCGTTATGAGCTGTCATGTTTACAGAAGGACATGCTGCACTCTGTCGTTGCTGGATTTGTGACACGCCTGCAATGTGTTATCACCAGTGGTGGTGGACATGTGGAACACATATTGCTACAATAAATTACTTGGTAACTTTTTTTTTTGTTATTTACGTGTCTTTTTTTTCATATATGTACGAAATGCCACCTATCGTCTATTTTTTGAACTTTTTTTTTCTTATCTTAAAAAAAATCCCGTGACTTATCGATGCTAAATCTTCGAACCGTTTTTTATTTCGGTTATTTTTTCAGGTTTTATGAATTTTTAAAGTATTTACGGACTTTTTGCACAGCCTGTAGTTCGTGCCCAGAGACGCACCAAACTATTTCTTACCATTACTGCCTATAGCCAGAATTTCATTTAAATTGCATTTTAAAGTGGCTACATTTTATTCAACATAAGGAAACTAACATACATTATTAATATTTTTTAAGGTATGTTTTCGCTAGAAAAATATGTACATAGACTAACAAGATCACATAAATAAATTCCAATAGCGTTATATAATTATCTAAAAGAAGTTAAATTTGTTACATATATTTATGGGTTACGTGGAATTAGATGTATAGTTTTTATTTGTGTATATAATGTTTGTGGCTTGTGTATAGAGACACACTTAAGAATTTTGTACCGTTACGGTCTATAGACGGAATTATTTTAGTGCACATTTTAACATAATCACACTCTAGTCATCGCAATGAAATTAACTTATATTATTAGGATGTTTACAAGCATGTTTCTTCGTTAGAAAATGATAGACACAGAATTAGAAATTAGCTTACACGGCTACACAAACTAATTTCGATAAATAAAATTAAAATTATAATGAAGCACATTACACATAATTAATTAAACATAAAAACCTTAATAGATACTTCATATTTCATCGTTAAAATTTTCGGCTGGGTGCCCAGCTCTTTTCAAACGATCTTCATCTGTGTTGGATCTCTTAGAGTTGTGGTCTTTTATAGACTTCATAAGTTGGTTCCACATTCGGTCAGGAGCCATTGCGCCGCTGTCATTGCACACATGCGATGTTGTTGCTATTTCTATGGCTTCTCTAAACATCGCGTAATTATAATTATTGTAATTCGCTATCTTTTTAGTTTTTTCAAAATTTATTTTAATTTCTTCATTATCGAAAGTTTTTGCTAAAGCTGTATTTATTTTTCCTGTTTTTATATCGTTTTTATGTTCTTTGACTTTGGTTTTAATCTTTCTTTTCGTTACACCAATGTATGAACCTGGTTTATTGTCTTCATTATTTGCGAAAGGTATTTGGTAAATTCCAGCGGTTTCCAAAGGGGGGATGGGGTCTTTATCATTACGTATTAATTGAAAAATATTCGGGTTAGGTTTTATAGGGATATTTACGCCGATTTTATTTGCAACGTTTTTAATTTTATTCGATGCTCCGCGATCGTAAGGTATGGAAGAGGTGAATTCAAAAAAAAAAAAAAAAAAAAAAAAGGGGGGGGGGTTGAAAATTAGGTATATAGTTATTGACTTTTAATCTGGTTTTAATTAGTTTTTTAATGGTTTTGTTAGTGTAACCCGCTTTTTTAGTGAAATCTTTAATTAAATTAAATTCATTATTTAGATCGATAGGGTCATTACATATTAATATTGCACGATTAAGATTCCAACACAGATGAAGATCGTTTGAAAAGAGCTGGACGCCCAGTCGAAAATATTAACGATGAAATATGAAGTATCCATTAAGGATTTTATATTTAATTAATTAATTTCGATAAGTTTTGAAATTATCTGACATCAAATTTGGTACAAATATCGATGAGTTACAAGGAATTAACACAAGGTTATGACTTAAAAGGAAATAAATATACACACACATATAGAAAAATATAGACAGATAGATACAACAAAAGATTGAAGGGGAAGCAGCCCCTTTTAGAAACACATCTGTTTATGTAGCGAATAAATCATATATGTTTATGTATATATATACCCCGCGACAAAAAGGTAGGTACAAAGGGTTTTTTTCTTTGATTTTTCATGAAATAACATTATCTAAATTGTGCTTATCATTTATTATTATCATAAAATAACACTCTTCCCGGACTACTAATTTTTGTTTTAAGACTAATTTAGAGAAATTTAAAGACTAAAATTTTTCTAATTTAAGACTACACTCCACGACAAAAGATAGGAACAAAAGTTTTTTTTTTTTTTTTTTAATCTATATTAATAAAATCAGAGTTTTGTCTGTAAATTTGTCGGAATCGAAAAATTTTGCGATATCTTCACGTTTTACACCCCATGAAAGCCGAAAATGACTTCAGAAAATTTTGCCTGTGTGTGTGTGTGTGTGTGTGTCTGTGTGTGTCATCGTGTCCGAATGTCGCTTTTTTTGTCCGGGCATCACTTGAGAACGGCTGGACGGAATTCAACGACGCTTGGCAGGAATTTAGGTCTTCACCCAACTTAAAATTATATCAATCAACTTTTCAGAAATTCCCCCCCCCCGTTCCTCCCCTAAGGGGTAAAAGACTAAAACACGTTTGTCCGGGCATCACTCGAGAACGGCTGGACGGAATTCAACGGCGCTTGGCAGAAACTTAGGTCTTCACCCAACTTGAAATTATATCTATAGAAATTTTCAAAATTATGATTAGTGTTTAAATTGTGTGTAAAAAACGCCTGCGCATGCGCCATAAATATTTTTTCACTTAAATGCTTTGAATGAAAAAATAAAATATAAAAATAAATTTTTAAGTTAAAGACTTTTGTATTCGCGTGATTTTCACTACAAATTATGAAAAGATTGAAATGAAGTGTTGCCATCTAAGTTTCATACTTTAGTTAATTTTATAAAATCTAATTGTCGTATCGAAAACCTGTTTACACCCCAGGATACAGAAAAATCACCTCTTTCATTTGGTACTGAATTTGTAATGATAGGTCTGATATTTCTAATTTATTTTTCCCTTTATCCGTTTTTCCGTTGCCACTTAAATTTCATACTTTAGTTATTTTTTAAAAATCTAATTGTCGCATCGAAAAACTGTTTGCACCCCTGGATTCAGCAAAATCGCCCCTTTCAGTCGGTATCAAATTTATAAATATAGGTCTGATATTTCTAATTTATTTTACCCTTTTTTCGTTTTCAACCAAGATTCGATATGGAACAGCTTTAGTATTTAATTCCTTTGGCAAAATTTGAAATTCGGCACCGAAGTAGCTCGGACGTTTCTCGCCAAGATCTTTAATTACACAATTGAGATAGTCAATTCAGTTCATCGCAAAAATGGCTTAAAATATTTAAAGTCACAAAAGGGTTCCCATACTAAAGCTGTACTTTTTGTATTTATTTATTTATAATATTTTCTATTAAAGACTTCTGTGGTCACGAAATTTGGTGCGTAAATTGTTTGTATGCATCCGTCACTTATTGTAACTGGATTTTACGAAATTCGAAATCCCCCCCCCCCCCCACACACACACCCACCTTCTCGGAGTCGGAGGGCAATAAACATATATAAAAACATGTTTTTCCGTTTGAATTCGCTTTTAATTATCTTAGAATGGCGAATTTCGGTGTGTGGATATTGATTAAGTGTACGCATTATGCACATTAGTGGGATTTTGCAAAACTTCGAGCTCACCCGCTGAGGGTGGGGAAGTAAGAAGTAAGTAAGTTGTGCCGAAGACAGTGGGGACCCAGACTCCTCACGTTGCGATCGATTAAACCTCTACCGATCACAGCGAGAACTTAGGTTATTAATAAAAATATGGGATTTTGACAACTCATTTGAGTTTAATGTCCAGCGAAGCGGGCAAAGCCTGCTAGTTTTTCATAAAATAACTTTATCTAAATTGTGCTGATCATTTATTATCATAGCAAAAACATATTAAATACTTGAATCATATTTAAAATATTCATATTCAAAATAATCATATTGAAAAATTAAAAAAAAAAAAAAATCCCTTTGTTCCTATCTTTTTGTGGCGCTGTGTTGTCTTAACCCGTTAGTACCCGCTATAGACAGCGCCACTTATTAAAAATTGCGCATTTTTTTGTTTAACTCTCACCAATAATTTTAAGAAGTGATGTGATCGACGTTTCTTCGATTTTATTCGCGTTTTATGTGTATCAAATGCCACTTCTAAAAATTTTTGGTGGCTATTGAATAAAAAAATCTTGCAACACTGAAGGATGGGAGACAAATCGACCAACTAGCGACTACTCACGGGTTAAATGAGAAAAATTTTAGTCTTAAAATTTTTCTAAATTAGTCTTAAAAGAAAAATTAGTCCGGGAATAGTGTTATTTTATGATAATAATCAATGATAAGCACAATTTAGATAATGTTATTTTATGAAAAATCAAAGAAAAAACCCTTTGTACCTATCTTTTTGTCGCGGGGTGTATTAATAAATACTTTTACATGTTTTGCACATTACGGAATAAATGAAAGTAATCTAAAGGTTAAGGAGAAAGGCAAAAGGATGTTGAGACTCTCGATCTGCAGATCCACTAGTTCTCTACTGTATTCTTAAACGAATGTAGAAAGGTGAGAAACCGCAATTCCAATTCAATGATTTAACGTTCTATCCGATTCATCCAGTCTTTGCTGTATTTTATTTTTATTTTTATTTTATGTTTTTTTTTTTCAATCTTAGCTTTTTGTTACTTGTTACTCATTTTTCTTTTTTAATTAAAAAAAAAAAAATGTTTTATGAATTTTTTGGTGTTTTTTCATTTAAAATTCTTTTTTAAAACGCTAGTTGGATACAGCGCAAAACACCATGGGGAATTACTTCATAATTTACCATTTATATAACGTTATTTCATACCTGTACTATAGATAAAAAACCAATGTCATATACACAAAAAACTTTGAAAAAAAAACATTTTATTTATTATTCCTATCTATAAAAAATGTTCATGAAATTCCCAACTACTGGTTATGCGCTGTTATAATTTCCTGTTAAAGTTTAACTTAAAAAAAAAAAAAAAAAAAAAAAGTCAATCAGGCGTAAATATCTAAAGCAAGACGATTTTTCATAGAAGTAATTTATGTGATATGGACATTTTGTTTTAACAAAATTAACTTTTATTGTTTATAATTTTTTTTTTTTTATAAAATTAGATCTTGAATATTTTTTTTTTCATGTCATTTCATATCATGTTGTGAACATTTAACAAGCGCATTTTGCCGATAAATACGCAATTTTATATTTTATACTTAAAGAAAAATCGAATTACCAGATTCAAATATTATAGTGTAACATGCGGTAAATATTGTTGAAATCGGTGATCTTAAGTAAGAAATTATAAACTGTAAAAGTGTAGATAAGAAAAGAAACTGACACCCTAATAATAAATAAATAAATAAATAAAAATAGATATGAAAATATACTAAATAAATCAAAGACCTGGTTATTCAGCTGATGAACCGTTTGAATCGTCTAAATGAGTTTGCGTTATTATCCTGAGCCTAAATGTGCTTTTTAACCTCAAGCATAGAGCGTACTGACTTTACCATCACTAAATTTCTTGCTTATCGAATTAGTAATTTTAATCTCTTAAGTAATTGAACCACATTTTTTCTCTTAAATTCTAAAAAGTAAATTATTATTCTAAATAATATTTAAGAACATTAATAATTTATTTCAAATAAAATCCATCACTTCTTTACTTCATATTCCATTACTATATTCTTTTTTTTTTTTTCCCTTATAAGGTATGATTTTTGGGGAAAAGATTTCTTTTCAAAATCTTTTAAAATACTTCTTTAACTTTAAATAGAATTTCTGAATCGATATGCAATGTCAAGGGAGTCTGTAACAGAAAGAAATTTTTCTTGTATGCATTCTAAATCTCTTTTGAAGCGAAATTTTTATTTCTTTCTTAAGCGTTGTTGCGCGATATAAGAAAAATTAAAAATTCTTTTTTGAAACTTTTTTTGATTCACAATAGTACTTTGAAAAGTAAATGTGGTTAATTTCATAATGAAATCCATCTGTCATAATAGCAATTATAATGATTTTCTTTTAGCAAAATGATATTTCTAATAGATATAAACTTTTAAGAGAAATTCGTAAAATTTATTGCATTATTATATATATGTATATATATACACATATATACAAGTAATAAAAAAGTCACAGAAAAAATAAAATATATATTATTCAAAAAGTATTGGCCATAACACTATGCAGTTTTCACTGAAATGCCCAGAGAAAAATGGGATTTGTTTAAGCAACTGAAGATGTATTAAAAAATCAGTTTAAATATATATCCCCAGGTGGCGCTTTAATTGTAAAATTACTTTTTTGCAGTACCTTCATTAATGAAGATAGGACTGTGAATGTTGAATGTGACGGCTGTCATTAATTACAATTAGCGTCAGACGTTTCGCAATCGGAAAAATCTGCTAAAAAAGCTTCAGTATTCGTGATATTATCAGGCATATTTGTTTAGAATGTGAGAGGATAATATGAATACAGCGCGATATGTTAGGAGAAAATGTAACTAATATTTTTTCTGATATATATATATATATATATATATATATATACATACAAATCCTATATTTTTCTGTACATTTTAGTGAAAACTGAATAGAGCTACAGTCAACACTCACAGAAATAATATACTCAGTTCGATGATTCAGACCTTCTCGGGCTTAATTTCGTAGTTTTTGACAACCATTTCGTCAAGCGATCACGTGATTTTTGAGGAAACGTGAACTCTCAAATATTTGACGAAACTGTTTACTCACAATAGCATGTGCTAGATTTCATTACCGCCATATTGGTTTTTTTCCTGTGTTGTTTGGTCTTTACGTTACAATGACTTTTATTTGCCGGTTTGGTGGTTCGGTCGGTAGGACGCTGCCTTCTGGATTCCCAGGTCTCGGTTTCGAATCCCGGTGCGGACATGAATGTTTGTGATGTCCTATGTCTACAAAATATTGTGTGCGCTTGTTTCTGAGAATTTCTGTAAAAATATGGATCAATTGAGACATAAGTCATTGTAACTATAGGTCCCAAAGCTGTCAAATAAATGTCCAAATGACTTTTATTTGTTTGCTCTGTTTCATTTATATTTTCATTAAATATAATTAGGATTTAATGTCTAATGCAACGAACTTGCAGGTAATTTTATAATTCTATAAATTGTATTTTATTCTGTAACACGAAACGAGGATGAAAAAATGTATCTTTACTTTTGACGAAATTCGTATGTTCAAGCAAGTTACGAAAGTAATTTTCTCAATTTGACGAAATATTCGCTTGGAGTATTTCCCTAAAAACGGTTTCGTGAAAATTAAAGAAAATTTCTTGAAATATGAGTATCCATTTCTGAGAGTGAGTACTTTTTGAGTATTATATATATATATTATTTTCTGTGATTTTTGTATCACCCGGTATATATGTGTATCATTAGATAATTTTCGTTTGAGACTATATTTCTATAGAAGAAACCGCGTAAGGGAAGTCTGGAGAAAAAATAACCTGTAAATCTCTTTCTTCGAAAAGAGAATTTTCAAAACCTATAAAAATAAATAAATTGTGCAAGGACTTATTTGTCTTGGAGATATTTTATATGTTTTAGCTGCCTTATGATAATCTGAACATTCTTAGACATAATGTTAGTAAACTTACCAGATGTTTAATAACATTTCGTTTTTAATTTTTACCGCGGGAGCGCTGCGTTTATGATTTCTCGCATGCGCGTTCAGTTTGTGGACTCACTGATGAAAAGTTGAAGCTATCTGTAAGATCCATGGGTATTGTTGGGCCGCGGTAGCCCAGTTGGTAGAGCGCCAGCCTCGTACCCAAGTAGCACGGGAACGTTCTGTGAACGTCTAATAACGGTTACAGTCGTTCAAATACCGTGCTTCGTGTCAAGAGAACGTTCGATTAGACGTTCAAAAATAGTATTACTTAGAACGTTCTGAAAAGGTTTGCTTTGTACCATCTAGAAAACGTACAAGTCTAGTTCTATGAAAAACGTTCAAGTGTATCACCGTCGTAGCACGTTCTGTAACAGTGTGATTATAACGAATATGAGAAAATTCCTTTTTTTTTTTTTTTTTTTTAGTTTTTTTTTCCTTATTTTCAGTTTCAAATTTTGTTGACATGTAGAATAATCATTGAAATGTAATGGAGATGCGGTGAGAAAAAATTACATAATTTTAAACTTTAATTATATGTTATTATAATCATAATAATTATTTATAATTTTATTTAAGTTTTATGTTGTTCAATTCTGTCAAACACATTACTCCAGATTACTTTTGCAGATATTGATTATTATTTGTTTCTTAAATTGTTAATAAATTAAGTTACGAAAAATTAATTTATTTTATTTATTTATTATTATTATTATTAATATTATTTTGTATATACCAAGAAAAATGTGTTGGATAATCGGGAATTTTTGATCTCCGGTTTTCCATGGGTTTATACACTCTTGAGATGTCCAGAACACAATTCTATCATTCTTTCAAAATGCCAGTCTGTCTGTTTTTTTTTTTTTTTTTTTGTGTGTGTGTGTGTCATCAAAGTTTTGTGGACTCTGTATCTCACAAACCAATGGACGGAATTTAACCAAACTTGATGTTTAGTTAGACTTTAAACTAATTTGCTAAATATCAGGAATATTTAATTAGATATTGACCTAAATATCAGCTTTGGTGCTCATTAGCCTCTGGAATGTATCACCAGATAGGGTTCGCTTCTATTCTGTAAATTCTCCCTTTTATGGGGAGATTATATCTCAGCTTCTACGGTGCACAAATGCACCAAACTTAATATGTGAAACAGATATTATGTAACAGTACGCTGATTTAATTCGGGTGCATATATTGACCAACTGGTGGCGCTGCTCTCCTGTAATTTAACCCCGTTAACGTAATGGCAATAATTCAGTTTTTGTGATATAAATAATTATAAATACACTGAACTTGGTATGTAAAATTAATATCATATAAAACTTTGCAGAATAATTTTGCGTGCATATCGGACAACTGGAGGCACTGGTATGCTGCAAATTAATTTTAGTCAAGGGAACGGAACGCAATAGCACATTTTCTATGATTTATAAATGCTCTAAATTTGGTACGTGAAATAGATATTACGTAAATTTTACTGATTCACTTCGGGTACATATCAAATGACAGGTGGCACTGTTACGTTTCAACTTACGGGAAGCCTGTACCTCACCTTCTATAATACGAATACTTATCAAACCTTGTATGTGAGACATATATATAATGACAAAATATGCTGCTTCAGTTTCCGTATATATCCACCGACGGATGGTGCTTCTGTTGCTTTCTGCGATTTTTCAGATATCTGTATTTCAGCATTTTTTGGTGAAAAATGTACAAAATTTCATATATAAAAATGTTAATTAAACAAACCTGCGTTGATTAAATTTTTATGATTAAATTAATAAATTTTACAATTCTATGGATGCTGTATCTCACGAACTAATGAACGTAATTTATTCAAACTTTGTTTACTTGGACTATGACCTAAACTGGTGGCGATTATATTTGTTAATAAATCGTTCAATAGGTAGCGCTGTCGTACCATTATTTTCAGAATTTTTAATATGTCATAATAGGTCAAAATTTCGTATAAATGTGCATGAGTCAGCATTGTTTTTAACTTTTCCCTGGAAAATTAAATATGTATATATATATATATATATATATATATATATATATACATTTATATTAGTAATATTTAATTAAAAAAAAATATGGGCAATTTGTATAGTTCATCGCTTTCGCTGTTGTATTAAAATTTTCAATATTCTTGCCAGAAAAGTCGTCTATACTTTTAAAGCGAAAGGATGAATCCTAAATCTGTGATAATTTAAAACAAAGTTATCGACTTTTCACATTTTTCATTATGTAAAATACATTTCTTAAGATACATATTTTGTATACCGTAAAATTGATTTTTTTGGATATTTAGTGTTATATTTGTTTGAGATGAAAATCGTATACATTTACCATGGAAAATAATTTTGATAGATTATTTTAGCAAATAATATTTGACATCGACCTGCGCAGGAAAATATAGAAGAAAGTTTTAGGATGGCCTCAGTATAATAATTTTTAAAAAGGTTAAGTTTTGAACAGTATGAAAAATATTTATTAGAAACGGGTGTTGTTGAATAAATTGCTTGATCGACAAGAAAGTTTCGCCGCATGTAAAAGCCATCTGCTCTGTTTTTGCACAGGAAGTTGGTATTTCTTGGCGTGGCTCGTTGGATCCAAAGTCCTACTGCTTGCTTACTCATCACATATTTTGTATTTACATTCAGATTTGAATTTAACTTTCGTTCGGATACACTACAACAGCAAACAGCTTCAAGATACAGACAGATAAGTTCGTTCACTTACTTTTCCTTTTTATAAAATTTTCATACATATGCATTGAAATCTTACAAAATTTATTAAAATTTATCAAAAAAACATATAATATTTTAAAATTAAATTTGAATTTTTTTAATTTTTTACATCTTTCACGCTAACTCCTAAATTTATTTCGTTCGATATTTTATTATTACAGTTCAACGTTGTAGTTTAAACAAACCCATGCGAATTTTTCGAACTTTTCTTTTCTTATTTACTTTTAAAATTTGAAACTCATAAATATTATGCCGAATTCCCCATCTAATTAAAATATTTATTTACCAGAAGCCAAATTATTATTAGTACCAAATTAATATTGTGCAATTGTGAGACCAAGATCATTCAAAGAAAGGTTTCAATGGTTGAAGTCCCAGTTTCATACTTCCGCAGGCAGTACAGTTATAGTATAGGATTTCCATGATGCCTTTTAAATTTTTGTCGCGATGTTGGTGATGACTTTTTATTTATTTTGGTGTATTTTGTTTAAAAAAAAATAATAATAATTCTTATTTTGATTATATTTTTATGTTTATGATTTTTAATCAATTTATGACAATTATTCATATTCTGTATAATCTTTAAAGTATTTCTATGTTTAAAATGACGCTTATAAAGATTGAAGAAGCAATTTTTAAAAATACAGTTTTCCATAAAATAATGTAAGCAGACAAATTTCGTAATTTTTTCTTATTAGTTCATTGAGTTGAGTCCGCATGCTTAAATATTGTTCATTTTTAAGTATTATTTTTTATCCTCGCATATTTCAATAATTACACTACTATATCGTTTCGGCAAAAATTTATTGCAACTGATCCACGTTAAAGAAATATATAGATAGATTTGATCATGTTTGATCGTTTTACATTACACTGTAGAAATGTAAAAGCAGGGAGAAGTATTAAAAAAGAAATAGTTACTAAGGTGAATCTTAATATTGCTAAATATTTTAAATTTTGAAGTTTATTTATTTAATTTTTATTTATTTATTTGTTTACAGAATAAAATTTTAATTATTTATTTATTTATTTTCCAAAATGTTTCTCAAAATGTTTCTCAAAAGTAAGCTTTGGAAAAAATTAAAAATTTCAACAATTTATCGAAGAAAACTTAATGAAAAATTGTGTTAATGATGCATTATAGACAAGTGAAGACGCACATGCCCTCACATGTTAAACAAAATCCTAGTTTTACTTTCTGTGTTCACTTTTCTTTTACTTTAATAACGGAATTTTTGAAGGAAAAAATAATAATAATAATTACTAATTTGTATAAACTGTGATCACCACCAAAATAATAAAAATGTCGATAAATAATTTAATAATGAACGCCTTATCCGATTTTCATATTTCTATGTAAAATTTAAAAAAAAAATTATTCACACGCGAAAAAATGAAGAAAGAAGAAGAAACAAAAAAGTGACTACATGAAGAAATATACGGTTTTAATCTAACGCATGGATAAGCCTACATTTTTAACCTATCTGTAATGCATCTTCATGACCATTTTTCATTAAGTTTTCTTTTCTAAAATTGCTGAAATTTTTCATTTTCTCAATGTTTACTTTTGAGAAAAATTTACTAATATTTAGTTTAACAATTATTACTTATGCTAAAGTTATATAAAATTCGATTTATGGTAGTTTAAAAAACATACTATCCAAATTTTATACTTCTGTGTTTATTTGTTTAAGAATTATGTGGTAAAAAAAAAAAAGAAAACGAGAAAACAGTTTATTGTTTAAATTTTGTACACTTGTGTACTTCTTAACTAATTTTTATTTTTTGTTTTCCATTGATTGTGCATTATTATAGTTTAAAAATAGAATATGTAACATATCTGGGCATTAATTTGAGATTTAATTGATAATTTAAAATTTAATAAAATACTTTTGTGTTTGAATGCCAAAAACTTGCAGTAAGTTTCAAAATTTAGACAAAAATATTTTTTAATTTTTTTGCTTAAGAGCCCTCTTCACTCACCGCCACTGGAAGCCGAAGCTAATGTTATTCAATGGGAAATTTTTCTTTACAAATAACTTATTAAGTAATACATATTTTTAAATTCTGTTTTCACATTATGAAAATTCCCAGCTGTTAAATTGACGGGCTTTTTTTAAAAAATTATTTTTTTAATTTTTTATATTTTATTTCGAAGCTGCAAAATACGAATTTACAATATGTGATTTTTTTTTCATTTTGCAATTTCAAAATAAAATATTAAAAATTAAAAAAAATACTTTTTCAAAAAAGGTCCGTCAATTTAACAGCTGGGAATTTTCTGAATGTGAAAATAGAATTTAAAAATATGTATTAGTTAATAAGTTACTTGTAAAGAAAATTTCCCCATGGAATATCATTGGCTCGGTCTACCGGCGACGGTAAGTGAAGAGGGCCGTTAACTTATTAAATTAATATCCAAATATGGTTATATTCTATTGTTAAATTATAATGATGCAAAATCTAGGGGGGGGGGGGGGAATAATAATTAGTTAGCAGGGGGCATATTATCTTAAAAATTTTCAAAATATTCCAGAACTTGAATTTATTTATTTGTTTGTTTTTGAATTCAAATATTTATCTAGAATATTCAAAATACTTGATCTTTTGTTATACAATATTTCAATGCATGTATGCAAAATTTTATATTACTAAGACAATTATTTATGAAAAATAATAATGATAATAAAAAGATAAAATAAAAACTACGCAAAAAATAAAAAAGAAAAGAAAAGATAAATAAAGGAAAGGAAAAAAAAAAAAAAAAAAAAAAGTAAATAAAATAAACAGACACTATAAAATTCAAGAACTCGAAGCAATTGTTCCGGATCGAGAAAAGACAAAACCCTTCATCAACCGAACAAAGTAGGCACGAGTGCTGCAAAAAATCTGCAACGTAGCTCTTGTATTTGCAGCACTCGTGCCTATTATGTTCGTCTGACGAAGGGTCGTGTCTTCTTTCGACCCGAAACAATTGTTGCGAGTTCTTCCATTTTATTATACATTAAATACATTTTTAGCACGATCAAAGAACGTTCAAAAATTGTTTACATAACGTTGTGAGAACGTGTGTATAGAACGTTTTCAGAACGTTTCTACACTATTTTAGAACGTTTACAGTACGTTTTCTAGAACGTTCTGAAAATGTGTATAACGTTTTGAAAACGTTCTAAAAACGTTTAGAACGTTCTGAGACCGTATACATAGAACGTTCTCTGAACGCTTCTATAACACCGATGGTGATAGATACACGTTCATTGAACGTTCCCTGAACCGTACTATTGTACTTTTTCAAGATGGACAAATAGACGTCTATAACACGTTCAAAGGGAACGTTCTTAGAACGTGTTTGCAGAACAATGTTTGAACGTTCAGAGAACGTTTCGGTGCTGCTTGGGTAATTGGAAGATTGCGGGTTCCGTACTCGAGCCGGCCAAAGACCGTCGTGTACACTAATGGTGGCTGGTGCACGTAAAATCTGTCATGGCCGCTTTATCCTCCATCTTCCCATAAAAAAATATACCTCAGGGGGTCACCGAAGTGGGAGAGACATCCCTTCCGTGGAGGATCAAAATTGTGATGGCATGTCTCCGGACCACCTCTAGGGGTGTGTCCCAGACCGTCGCCAAATGCCCATCTGCACAGAACTAGTGCGACGTAAAACCCAACCATCCATTCAACCATCCATGAGTATTTTACATCTTGAGCGTATAAAATTTCTGAAAAAAGTTCATCATCCCACCGCTTGAAAGTAATGATCTGTGATTTAATTTCTGAATTCTAAAAATATTAAATCAACTGAAATTCAAAGACAAATTTCTGAAGTTCACGGGAAAAAGAGGGTAAGTGACAGAATGGTAAGGAGTTGGGAGCAAAATTTCAGTGAAGAACGTGAAAATATTCACGATGCGGAAAGAAAGGGATGGCTATCTCTTGTTTTTGGTTATTAAGGGCGGGGTAAGGGTTTCAGCGTAAAAAGAACCCACTTTTTTGCGATTTTTTTTTCTCAAATATGGATTTAGCAATTTCATTCGAACCTTTTGTACAGTCACCCCAAAAAAAAAAACGCCACCCCCCCCACCTAATTTTGCCGTAAATTATCGTAGAAACATGCGACTGGTACCAATCAGTTTGTGATAACGTCTAGTTTATAATGTTATAGTTAGATTTTATTTAGGGGGGCGTCTACATATTAAAACTGACATCAACTTCATTTTTTTCAATGATAACCCCCATTTTTTATAATTTATTTGAATTCTTTGGATCAAATCATCACGGAAAATGGTATAGTTTATATATTTCGCCCAATTTTTCATAGAGTTATAAGCTGTCAAAGTTTGGGGGTGCTAATGTTAAATGAATGTGACAAACATTAAATCATATCTTCCGAAATAATTATGATATTTTAATTCTGTTTTTTTTATTCGTTAGAATGAAGTAACCCAAACATATTCCATGCAAATTTTTGCTAAAAAAACATTTTTTGAATTATGAATATTATTAATAAATTCATATTTGAAAAAATTATGAATTATGACCTATGTTAATTTTTGCACGAATAGAATGGGCATCATCAAAAACATAGGTTTTCAAATTTACAGCTCGTTCCTAACATTATTTTTTGAGTTACAGTGATATTTCACTTTTTATTCCTGTTAGGGGGCCGTCACTTCTTATAATCTGTATCCTCTATAAGTAAATGTTTGTATATAATTTGACGGAAAACTATTTTAATTTACCATTATGTTATTTTTATTGTTTCCTAAGCAATATTTCGATGTTTATTATACAAATTGGCATATTTTTGTAAAGTTATCACAATGTAGGCGAGGGATTGTGAAAGAATTTCAAAAGAAAAGAAGCCCCGCCTCTGATTCGCTGAAACATGATTTTAAAAAAAAGACAAATTTGCATATTCCTATTTGACTCTATATGTGACGCTGGTATGCATAAATCACAATGGTATTTACTACATCGATTATTGAAGACAAAACTTAAATGATTTAATTACAAATATGCAAAATTATTTTGCTTTATATTATAAAGTTTTTGAAAATTTGTGAAAAGGCGTGGCTATTTACATTAAGCCTTGATATGGAAGCTATGTTGCTGTTTTTCGATGCTGCGAAATTTACAAAATATATTTGTGTTAATATACTATACAGATAGAAGAATAATTATATAATATCAACAAATCTTCTTTAATCAATATGTTTATATACATTACTGTATGGAAATGTTTATATATGAATATTGTATTTATTTTTAATGAGAGAGATATAAACACAAAATACTAAAAAAAAAGAAGAAAATGTGTTATAAATTTTTATAAATCAAGCAAAATATATTTGCATACTTGCCAACCTAACCCGTAACATTGTTAGTTCCCGCCCCTGTGTGTACACAATTTAATTTTTAGAGTAATTAACTTCAAATACATTTACGATTAACTCATTGAGCGCCACGCGAATTCTTATGGTAATCCCATTCAGGCCACACGTGCTGTTTAGAAGCGTGTTATGTTTATCGAGTTTCAATAAACCCCATTAGGCCTTAACGATATAATCCTATAAAAATCCTATTTAAAAAAAAAAAAAAAAAAAAAAAAAAAAACATGAAGTAAATTTTAAATAAATTGTCAGTAATTACTTAAAACTATGTAAGTTCTGTAGTTTTATATCATATTTTACACTGCCGGCTGACTTAGCCTAAATGGAAAGATCAGTGTCAGCCACCGATGGCTGACACGGCTCTAAAAAGACTGATGTGAAAAAAATGTACGGAAAGGGGCGGGACCAGTAATCTTCCGGGATAGGTTGACAAGAATGTATATACATAGAGCAATGCCAGAAAATGTTCTTTATTTTTCATGAACCAGATGAATGGTATTTTTTTTTTCTGAATAGTATATGTATTAAATATATTGCTGCTTTAAATACCCTTTAAATGAAAAGTTTTATTACATAAAGTAGTTTTCTGGCACTCTACAGCTCCCAAATGACACACAATACAAAACCCCGCCTTTTTCCAGTGTTTAAAGGGTATTAACGTTTAATATGCTTTATATTCGTTTTGATCTTTCTTTCTCCTCCTTATCTTCTTCTTTTTTCCTTAAAAAAAAAAAAAAAAAGAGTTATGTAACATTTTGACCTTTTCAAGTGAAGATTTAGATTAAGGGTACTCAGCCTTTCTACACCCACCGTCCACTTCGGTATCTGTGTTAAAGTGTAGAATTTTCGAACATCCCATTAAGTAGTAGGATTTATTATTTTACATATTAATTTGTTACACATTATAAACTATAAAAGCAAAAGAATATCGTGGAGATTTATGTAAAAGTTTTTAATAATGTCATGAAAAAAAAAATAATAATTAATTAAAAAAGTAAATAAATAAAAATAAAAAAATCTGTTTTAATATTTTAAAAAAGTCAATTAAAGAAAATGAAAGTACTGCAGTATCAGAACAATTGTCACTGTGAAACGGCTGTGGGAACCAGGTTGAGTGCCGCCGTTTCAGACAATTATACGGCAGCTTGAGTTAAAAAAATTTTGAATTTTCAAACAAATTTAAAACCATTCATCTTTTTTTTTTTTTTTTTTTCTTCTTTTGATAGATATTTTAATATCTATTCAAGATATTTAATTTTCTTCGTATGAAGTGAACTATCTGATGTTTAATCAATAGAAACCAATAAAAATCTTTTAATTCATAAACTAACTCAGAAAGTTCTGTGAAATAGTCATTTTTTTTATTTTATAATTAACATTTCGGAAATTTTTTTCCGGTGTGAAACTTAATAAATAATGTATACTGGGTGGTAGATCGTGATTTATATTTTCTAAATGTATAGACGGACCCCTAATACATTTTCACGTGTAACTCTATTTAAAATTAATTTAAGGTATATAAATAGGTATGTTTTTCGAACCGCCTTGATCTCAGAAATCTGAATATGAAGTCAAAAATAGGGGTTGCCATTGAAAAAAATGAAGTTAATGCCAGTTTTAATATGTAGACGACCCCCTAAGTAAAATCTAACTATAACATTATGAAATCCTTATATACATAAAATATGCTTGTTTTATTTTCAGTTAAATATATATCTACTTTTGTTCTAAACATGAGAAAATATAGGAAATTCAATATTACGGAATCACATTCCCTATTACAGTATTATTTTAATAATCTAGCACTCAGTTTATATATTTTTACTGCCTGTCATAAAACAACTAGGCCTTCCCTGACAGGGATTAGTCTGAGCGCTTTTGTTGAGAATTAAGGATTACTATCAACTTTTGACAAATGAGGAAAACGAAATGCTACTTGTAATTCACTAATTAACTAAGGATAGTAATTAAATTCACCAATTTATACCCTTAAGGTTTTTTTTTTTTTTTTTTTTTTTTTCTTAATATCATAGCTGCCAACTTTTATTTATTTATTTATTTATTTCTTCAAAAAATTTTCGAAAATTTTCCCTTGGCTAATATTAAAATCGAAGTAGTACATATGTTTATCGCATAGTTATTAACATATGCTATTGCGATAACTATTTCAATTCATCGCCAAAAATTATTTAAAATCGCCACTGGGGTCCCATACTAAATCTGTGCCGTTTATTTGCATTATATATTTTGAATGGCAAACAGCCATTATTGCAATACTAAATTTGACTTCATATTGCTGTTATTTTAAAACCAACTGAATTATACATAGGTAAATAAAATATTTCCATTATAAGTTACAGTTGTAGTTATATAAAATTTACCATTAAAAATTCTTTATATTACAAACAATATTTCTAAAACGTTAGAGCAAAATTTTATGTGATCAAACATAAGATTAGCTTACTCATAAATTAAATGATCGTTTATCTATAAACTTTAATAAAATACTTTATATTATTTAAAAATACTAAGTACTTGCACATAACGTATTGATATGGTTATTGCATATTTTTATTGTTCTAATAAAAATATAGGCTACGCCAGCTTCACTGGTCACTATGTTTAAATGAATTCTTTAAAAAATAGAATGACTATTTTTTGTATCCCTTTATAAATAATACTAAAAAAACATTACACTGAAATCACTTTAAACCTTGCTTCGGGTACCACTCTTCCCGCCCGCAATACATCGGGTCCAGGTTCCGACTGCCTACAGAAAAGTCTTTCCCGGGCACTTCAATTTGGGCATGTATCAGAGACAGGTGGAACCTCTATTGTTCAAGAACTACGATTTTAAGGTGACTGTATCTCAGCATCTATTAAATGTTTTAGTTTTTGAACCATGTAATTTATATTCCTCGCTCTTTACACTATTTTACTATATTTTTCCTACCAATGTAATAAATAAAAGAAAAGTAGATTTTCCTTTAAAAGGAATTAAATAAACAATAAATAAATAAATTTCAAGTAAATTTAGTACATTACTATTTTTTTCGATAAATGTAATAGACAAAAAAAAAAAAAAAAAAAAAAAAAAAAAAATCCTTTTCAAATAATTAATTAAATGAATGAAATATATATATATATATATCTTTATATATATATTTCTTTTGTGCGTGTGTATGTCACTGAACTCCTCCTAAACGGCTGGACTGAGTTTAATGAAATTTTTTGTGTGTCTTCAAGTGGATTCGAGAATGGTTTAGATTTACAAATGAAAGTTGTAGCTTAATTAGTTCTTTCTTAATTAATTTTTAACCAACTCTTTCAACAACTTTTCCACCTAGATGGCGCCAATTACCTCCAAAACAGACTACCTACAAAAGCCACTACAAAAACTCCTTACGAATTATGGCATGGTAGTAAACCAAATTTAAATCACTTAAAAACTTTCGGCTGTAAAGCCTATGCTTACATTCATAAAAGTAAACGGGGTAAATTAGATGACAAAGCCCAAGAAGGCATTTTTGTCGGCTATGATAACAGCGCTAAAGCGTATAGAATCTACTTGAAAAATGATCACGTAATACTTGCAAGAACAGTTAAATTCATTGAAAATACTATAAACAATTCAGGAGAAAACAATGAAATAAAATTACTCTCAGAAAATAATACAAATGAACACTCCGACACAGAATCGCATATAGGGCGCGAAATTGTCAAAATTGACATAAGTTCACCAGATCAAAATATCACTAGTGAACACGACAATACAAACGACACCTTGAGACGGTCAAATAGACACAATAAAGGTGTACCTCCCGAAAGGCTTATTTACTTAACAGAAAATTTTGAGGCAAATGAACCTAAAGATTATAATGATTTTCTCAACATAACAAACCCACAAGAAAAACAGAACTGGTTAAACGCAATGCAGGAAGAAATGAATTCCTTAATCCAAAACAAAACATTCACTTTGGTAGAACCTCCACCAGGAAGAAAAGTAATTGGGTCCAAATGGACTTATAAGGTCAAATATGACTCCTCAGGCAAAATATCCAAATATAAAGCAAGATTGGTAGCGAAGGGCTTCAGCCAAAAATATGGCGAAGACTTTCACGAAACTTTTGCCCCGGTGGTATCCCATAGCACAATTAGAACTTTTTTAGCCAGTGCTGCTCACAGAAACAGACAGGTTCACCATATTGATATTAAAACTGCCTTCCTGCATGGAGACTTAGATGAAATAGTATACATGGAACAGCCTAAAGGCTATATTTTACCAGGAAACGAAAATAAAGTATGGAAATTAGAAAAAGCCCTTTATGGCCTTAAGCAAGCCGCCAGATCATGGCATTTGAAAATTGGTGAAACTCTAAAAGAATTCGGTTTTACACAAAGCACAGCAGATGCCTACCTGTTTAGGAAAAATGAAACAAACCCCATACATATAATTATTTACGTGGACGACCTTTTAATATCAGGGTCGGACCAACAAACAGAAGAAACTATCGAGAAACTTAGTGAAAAATACGAGCTCAAAAATCTCGGGGAAATAAGTTACTACCTCGGCATCAACATACAAAAATCTAAACAAGGAGAATACTTTATAAACCAAAGATCTAAAATTAAAGAACTCGTAGAAAAATTCAATCTTCAAAACGCTAAGCCCACAAATATACCTATGAATCCTGGCTATCTGGATAATGCCTCAGACGATAATCTACTAAACAACAATACAAAATACAGACAAGCCATCGGATCCCTATTATATATAGCTACTATCTCTAGACCTGACATTGCAGCAGCTGTCAATATTCTAAGTAGACGAAATGAGAAGCCCAGGCAGCAAGACTGGGATGCTGCGAAAAAGATCATATGTTATTTAAAAACCACTGAAAAATTGAATTTGGTTATAAGCGGAAAGGAAAAACCTATACTAACCTGTTACGCCGATGCCGATTGGGCCGGTGATAAATCTGATCGCAAATCGATGACAGGAAATCTATTCTTAGTAGGAAAAACACTAATCCAGTGGACATCGAAAAAGCAAACGTGTGTAGCTCTATCTTCTGCAGAAGCAGAATTCATATCAGCCGCAAACGCTGGACAAGAGATATTATGGCTCACCAGGGTACTAGAGGACCTTGACTTACCACAGGAACTGCCCATAAGATTATTTGAGGATAATCAGTCAACCATCAAAATGATTGAATCGCCTAAACACACAGCACGCTCCAAGCACATCGATATTCGTTTTCACTGCGTGAAAAACCTGTGTGAAAATGGAACAATTTCTCTACAATATCTGCAAAGCAAATTAATGACTGCAGACGTGTTGACAAAACCTACTCCTAAGCCAATCTTTCTGAAACATCGCGACAATTTGGAACTAAGACACTATTCCTCGTTTGAGGAGGGGTGACAGAAAATTACAAACTCAAAAAGACTTCTTTATTCCAAAATGTGTTCCGTGAAAAAACGAACATTATAATAAGAACAAAAGTGTATCTGTTTCCACCCTCCCAATTTTCCATTCCCTTTCTTGAAGGGGTGAAGATCTATTTTTAGAACTTTCACGTGACTTTTTACATCTACATGTTTTTCATGAGAATAGATTCTGTGTCAGTCAGTGTTTAATTTTGAATATGGAAAGTGAGAACATTTCTCGCTCCTTTCTTTTTTATTTTACTTTTACTTTCTTTTTCCATTAAATATACAAGTTAAAATCAAAGGATGGTATCAAGATGTTTTCTTCAATATATATTAATCATATCATTATTTTCAGAGAAGATATTAACAAATGTAATATAGAATAAAATATTCAGAAGAAGCTACAAGCTAATGGGACAGCCGACTCCTCAGAACAGAAATGGTAAGCTCATAATTTTCATTACTTCTGTTTTTGAATAAATGATTGATTGTTTTTCATTCTATTTAATAAAGCGCTAAGAATGCGCCACCGAGTGCAGAAATAAATATTAATATTAATAATTCGGTTTATAATTGATTTTTAAAATTTTGTTTTCTGTGGGATATGTTTATTTATTTACTATTCCTGATGGTATATGTTTTTGATAGTATATTATTGATACATAAATAATTTAAATTTATTTTCTGGTGTGTCGTTATACTTCATGAAATGTCAAAGCCGTCATAAATTTTTAAAACTATTTTTAGAAAATTGTGTAGAGTGGAATAGTTTCGTTGTTACTTTAATATGATACTTTATCTAGAAACGTTATAGTCTAAAGGAAAAGAAAAACAATTCTAATGCTTAGGTTTTTAATAGATTTTTAAAATTCTGTTTTCTGTGGGATATTTATTTCTTTGCTATTCCTTATGGTATATATTTTTTATGGTAAATTACTGATTCATAAATAATTTGAATTTTTTTTCTGGTGTGTCTTTATGCTCCATGAAATGTCAAACCCGTCATAAAATTTTGAAAATTATTTTTAGACAATTCTGTAGAGTAGATTAGGTTTGTGGTTACTTTAATATAATACCTTATCTAGATACGTTATAGTCTAAAAGAAAATGAAAACAAATCTAATATTTTGGTTTATAATCGTTTTAAAAAATTTTCTTTTCTGTGGGATATTTTTATTTATTTGCTATTTCTGAGGGTATACGTTTTTGGTAGTATATTATTGTTTTATAAATAATTTGAGTTTATTTTCTGAGATGTCTTTACACTTCATGAAATATAAAAGCTGTCATAAATTTTTGAAAACTATTTTTAGAAAATTGTGTAGAGTGGAATAGTTTCGTTGTTACTTTAATATGATACATTATCTAGATACTTTATAGTCTAAAGGAAAAGAAAAACAATTCTAATGTTTAGGTTTTTAATAGATTTTTAAAATTTTGTTTTCTGTGGGATATTTATTTCTTTGCTATTCCTGGTGGTATACGTTTTTGATAGTATATTATTGTTTTATAAATAATTTGAGTTTATTTTCTGGTGTGTCTATACACTTCATGAAATACCAAAGTCGTCATAAATTTTCGAAAATTATTTTTAGAAAATTGAGTAGAGTGGAATAGTTTCGTTGTTATTTTAATATGATACTGTATCTAGATACGTTATAGTCTGAAGAAAAAGGAAAACAAATCTAATATTTTGGTTTATAATTGGTTTTTAAAATTTTGTTTTCTGTGGTATATTTTTATTTCTTTGCTATTCCTGATGGTATATGCTTTTGATAGCATATTATTGATACATAAATAATTTGAATTTGTTTTCTGGTGTGTCTTTATACTTCATGAAATGTCAAACCCGTCATAAAGTTTTGAAAATTATTTTTAGAAAATTGTGGAGTAGAATAGTTTTGTTGTTCATTTAGTGTCGTACCTTATCTAGACACGCTATAGTCTAAAGAAAAACAAAACAATTATAATATTTAGGTGTTTAATTGATTTTTAAAACTTTGTTTTATGTGGGATATTTTATAGTATAATCCAGATTGTCTTGTGTCCCAATTTCAAGCATCTATAATGGGGTGATTTTGGATTATACACTTTCTACGTAATTAACATCAATATACGTAATTAACCGACGAATTTCTTGTAAAGAAGACCCTCAAGATATCAACAAAATTGAAAACTGTTATGTGTTCGGTTTGCCTGTCATCCTACCAGTCTTTCAACCGCGATTTGAGTTCAATAAATACTTTTATGATGCTTAAAACTGATATATGTTATTTAAGATCATTACTGCATATTCCCTACTGAAAATGTGAATGTAGCATCGCTGGTTTGTGTACAGGGACCCACAAAAAATTCTGTCTAAGGCATTACGTTGTATGACAGGTACCTTTTTAAACGTTTTAAGAAAATTTTCAAAAGTATAACGAAAGTAATATGTGTTATTCATATGTACATAAAAATGTTTTCTGTAGAGTAGGATATGATAAGCATTAATATTTACAGGGCCACACGAAATATTCAGATACATTATTCAATATAAATAGCAAATGCTCGAAGTTCATTTTCATTTGTGTTATGCTATTTTAACTTTCTACAACGAATATAAAAAATGTTTTTAACTTCGGTTCATCTGTCTGTCAGTCAATTTTTGCTCTAACTTCCTCAAATATTTTTAGAATATCTCGATTGTTTGTTATTAAAATTCACTATGGTGTGTTCACGATTAAAAATTTAATAAATAGCATTACAGTTTTATGTACAGGGATTCGCAAAAGTCTTCTGATGCATTCCAGTCTATAAAAGATAGTATTTATTAATATATTTTAACATATTCCGCGCAAAACCTTACTAAATCATAATACATTTCTCTTATGCACGACAGCATGTCTTCTATATAATACGATACCTTTGATATTAATGATTAGTTTACAAAACCCTACAAAATTATTTAGATATTTAATGGAATACATGTATAATGGTTCAACGTAAATTTTTAGTGTTATGAAAATTAATTTTATTACGTTATATGATGCATATGGAAGTTTAAGACAACATACAGTGCTACACAAGTAAATTGGGATTAAAAAGCAAGAAAATCTTCAGACTAAATAATATTATATTTACAAAAAAAAAAAAAAAAAAAAAAAAAAAAATACAAAACACGCTTTTATTGAAATGTGAACTAAAAAGCACAAAATATCTATATTTATAGTATTAAAATGCAGGGTAAGAAAAAATCGTAGTGAGTGACACACCGTAATATTTACATCTTTAATAAAAAAAATTAATTGATTAATTGATGCCACTCAACGTTATACAAATACGGTCAAATCCTGAGCCACATACAATAGATTTTAGTATATATAGAGAGATTTTTTTTGGTTCCCCTGCTGGGATAGGAGCCTGGAAATACTTGTATGTAGTATTGTCATCGACTATGAAGGCGTGTGCAAAATTTCAGGATAATCGAACGAACGGAAATGGTCGAAAATTTAATTACAAGATTCCATTACATACATTAATAGTTACATCATATCAAGCTAATAAAAGCATGTTAAAAATAACATAATGAAGGAATGAGAAATAAATAATTTAGAATTAAACAAAAGCCATTTTTAAAAAATCTCCCCCGAATGGGCTCGAACGTTAGACCTTTAGGTTCGTAGCCCGTAGCTTTACCTCACGGCCGCAGCGTTCACGTAGGGACAGTCTTTTTTTTAATATAGCTTTTTTGTTAGCTCCCAGAGCGGTTACAAACATACATGCAGGTGAATCTAATAAAAGCGTGTTAAAAATACTGTAATTTCTTAAAAGAATAAAAGAACTAAAAAAAAAAAAAAAACTATGCATATTTGTTATAATGCTCAATTTATACGATAAATCATAATATATAATTTAACTGTCAAATTTTATTAAAGGTGTCTACTAAAAATGCATATTGTTTTCTTTCTTTCTAAACGTATTTTTAAAACCACATTTTCATATCTTTTAAATTTTAGAATAAGAAGTATGTTTTTCAAAAATATGTATCAAAATTTTACGTTACGCTTTAAAAGCTTTACCTTTTCTTGAGCATTTTCAAACGTTCCCCTTCACTTCAAAATGGATTTTTCTAATATAAGAGAAAAATCATAGTATACTTTCTTTTTCTTTTAAATACTAAACCAAAATCTTTGAAACACCCCAAAAGAAATTTCAAAATACATTCTTTACATATTTTTCGTCTGAAGAATTTCTGATATTAAATTTCGACTATTTATATAAATATTTGCTACCATTTACGGGAAGTGATGTTATCAACATGAGCTTGATGATTTTAATTTTGGTGAAGCTCTATTTCTTCTAACTGCATGTTTTAATTTATTCAAATCTTAATTTATTTTTTGATTGAAAAGCAATATTTCAATTGTAAGGTTGAGTCTACTTGTGGTATTTTACGTAATATAGCTCGGCACAAAATGAAATTTTGTATCTTTTAAACTCTAGAGATGGTGATCCCCTGATGATTTAGCTCTGCATTCTGTTCATTTTATTTTATTTTTTATTAATAAATTTATTTTCTGTTTGATGAAATTAAGCGTTTACCCTCCTCTTTTTTTTTTTTTTTTTTTTTTTTTTTTTTTGTTTATTTTATTATTGTGAGCTCGGTTAGAAAAATTTTATTTGCAGTCCTTGAAAAGCTCCTTCTTGTAATGTTTCTATGTGGTTTGTATTCTCACTGGAATTATTTTAGAATGAGTATCATTCTACTTTTCGTATCTAAATTAAAATATTACTGTTCAAATTATTTAAACATTTTTATTTTAGTTAACTAGCAACCAATTAGATGTTTGTGTGTTGCTGTGGCAATTTAATCATCTGTTTATTTTGCATTATAAATCTAAAAATTCTTTTTGTTATTAGAAACACATACGTACATACATACATACATATACAGTGGCGGACAAAAAAACTGCATCACCTGCGAAAAAATGGAAAAGCGTGCAAATAATGTGTTTTATGTAAAGATCATACTGTTAGGATAAAATTAAATTGTGGGATTAACCTTAATCAAATTTTACTAGACTTAATGAATTATTTACACTTAACTACTCAGAAAAATGAAAAAGTGTGAAAAATGTAATATTTAATAAAACGTACAACAAAGTAATTGATGTAAGAATTTTATAGTTAGTATAAATTCTACATAACTGCAGTCATATTACATTTATTTACATGTGCATACAGGCATAAGGATCACTTCAATATTTAGTGGATCCCCCACGAACTGCAATGACAGCATTGCAGCGGTCTGCCATAGAAGATATTAACTTCTGAATGTAATCCCGGCCAATACCATGGAACCAAGCCCTAATAATGCTTTCCTGCAGTTCAACCTTAGTAACAGCCTTCTTAGCAGAAATTCTCGTAACCATTATGTGCCAACAATTTTCAATAAGATTCCAATCGGGACTATTCCCAGGCCAGTCCAAAACTTCGATTCCAGATTTTGCCAGATAGGCCTTCACCTAAAGCTGGAGAATAGGGGGAAATTATTTGTGTAATATCTTTTATGCTGTAAAGATAAAAACCTGTAAATGAGGTAAATAAATCATGCATGAATAAGATCGTATTTACCGATTTCGCTGTATGACAGGGTACAGAGTCCTGATGAAAAATGCAATTTCCAGCACCTTTAAAAGAATCCTAAAGAACTGACTTTAAACACTCCTGCAAGACCTGGGTGTAAACTGATGCATTCACAGTTCCAGTAATAAGTTTCAGGCGTCCAACCCATTTGCTGGATATGCATCCTCAGACCATTTGCCTCGTTGGGAATTTAACAGTAGGCGATATGCAATCTGGATGATAAGCTTCACTTTTACGTCTCCGAACATACCACTCACCGTCCGACCGAACATACCACTCACCGTCCGATTTTGGCATGCTATTTATTGAAATCGGATGATGCAATATTTCAGAAGAGTTGTATGACTCATTATGAATGTGGAATGACGTCATATCTTGCTTTCCAGCAACTAAGATCATTTTATGTAAACAAAATAATGCATAACATTATTATTATTTTTTTTTTTTAGGTGGTGCAGTTTTTTTGTCCGCCATTGTATATAATTTCCAACAGCATTAGTCTGTAACAGAAAATAACTTTAATTAATTAAAGATCTTAGGCAGTTAGTGATAATAAAAGTATTATAATATATTAATAGCTGTGTTATACTTTCACGTTGTGACAGTGTAATAAGAGTAGAACTCTGGACTAAATTTCGAGAGACTAAATTCGTCATTACTGCAATGCTCTCTGTATAATAAAAACTGATATATGCCAACTTAGTCAAGCTGAAATTAAATATTATTTTTTATGATTTATATGGAATTCTATACATTGATTTTTAATACAGAGCTTCCACAAAATTTTGTTAAACACACACGAAGACACACATCATTCCAGATATGGTCAAAAGGTCTTAAAAAGTTCAAGAAATGTATAAAATCGACGAAAAAAATATAAATCGTCTGATAATTTATAAAATCGTCCATTTTTTTTAAATAAATGTATTATTTTATCCAATTAATTGTTAAAAAAAAAAAATAAGAAGAAGAAGAAGCTGGAACCAGAGAAAAAAGCAGCAAGGCATTAAAATAAATAAATTTATTAATGAACATTGGGGGTTGGGTCATATGCTTTTAAATCGTCAATTGGGGTCGCTGTTTCTACCATAATCTTTACTCTATATTCCATTATTATTATTATTATTATTATTATTATTATTATTATTATTATTGTGTGTGTGTGTGTCTGATTTTCTGAAAAAGATTTCTTATTCAGAATATTTTAAATACTTCTTCAACTTCAAACAGAAATTCCTAATCGATATACAATCTCAAGGGATTTTATAATAGAAAGAAATCTTTCTTATGTGCATTCTAAATCTCTTTTGAAGCGAAATTTTATTACTTTTTTTTCCAGCTTTGTTTAGAGATATGAACAAAAATTAGAAATTCTTTTGCGGTATTTTTCTCTTTTTTAATAGAACCATAAAAAGTAAATGTAGTTAAATTAATGATGAAGGTCCTCTATAATGACAACATTTCTATTGATTTTCTTTTAGCAGAATACATTTTCTGAGAGTATTAAACTTTGAAAGGAGGAAAAATAGTCTGAATACTTCTTTGTACGAAAAAAAAAATCTGGTGAGAAACAACCACACGACTTCCATTACCTACTATTACACGTATTATATGCATTTTTTGGAGATAATGTGATCAGAAGATATAAAAATGACCTAAAGAAGTAGAAACCGAACATTTTTCTGGTAAGAGAAACTTTATACACATATAAAGACATATAAAACAAAACTTACATATAGCAAGGTAAAAAATAGAAAAAAAAAATGGTAGAGTTATTTTTTGAAACACCAATTCCCGAGATCTACCTAAACTTCTGACCTACCTAAACAGGATGGCTGTTAATTTTCCTCTAATAACTACGTAATACATGAGAAAGAAATGGATTTATATAACAATTTTCAAGATAATCGTTAGAGACGTTTTTGAGATACCAAGATAAAAGTTAATTAAACTTAAATATTGACCGGAAAACAATAATTACATACAAAAGGATATTTAAAAGTGAGTTAATATGGCGAGTTAAAAAAAAAAAAAAAATCCGTACAGACGTTTTTAAAGGAACGCCCTTGCGAGACTTGAAATTGAGTTATTTATACAGGACGCCTATCAATTTTCCTGAACTAACCAACTATCATTCGAAAGGATATCTAATAGAGTGTTTATATAGCAAATTTGAAGAAAATCGTTAGAGCCGTTTTTGAGATACGGACTTACGGTCCACTTCCGGTTTCGATGTCCCACTTCTGTTTTTCCAGTTTTCACCAAAATTTGGAAGATTCATCTGTACACCAGACTTGTTTCAATTCTAAAGTTTCGTAGTTTTATCTTAATTAGTTTCCGAGTTATAATAGCCAAAAGATTTCCCCCCCCCCCCCCCCCACACACACACATACACATTGACAAATTGCCAAAAACCACTTTTTTTGGAGTCAGGGACCTTAAAACGTGTAAATCAGGTGAAATCTCAATATCGAATTTTCAGACCGAATACAATACTTCCATTACCTACGGTAGTAGGGCAATGTAATTAAAAAATCTGGTGTGTAACAATCATACAAATTCTATCACCCACTACTACACATTCATGCAGTTTTTGGAGATAATGGTGATCAGAAGCTATCAAAATGACCGAATAAATTAGACACCTAACATATTTATTCTAAGAAAAAAAGATACATGGGAAAGACATATATATATAAAAAAAAAAATCTGGAGTGACTCCACTCGACTTTCCGAACATTGAGTAATTAACAGTTTTGTAGATAAAGTAAAGAAAGAGTAGTTATTAAACAAACAAAAGAGAGAAAACCATAATAGAGTGTTTGAGTATTTTTCTCCATCTATTACACGTTGTTTTATTTAACGCTACTGAACTTTGAGCCCATAGATCATAATGACAAAGAAATTTTCGTTGTGTCCCTGTAAAAACCTATAAATGTTAGATTCACCAAAATGCTTATAGTTAGTGCAACAGTGATTTATAATACTCATATAAATTTTCAGCTGAATTCAATAAGGCGTTTAGATGCTATCGTACTTTTAAAAATTTAGTCCCATAGGCCATAATGATAAAGAATTTTTCTTTGTGTCCCTGTAAAAAAACTGTAAGTGCTAGATTCACCAAAATCTATACAGTTAGTTCAACTGTGATCTATAACATGTGTACAATTTTTTTGCTCGGATTAATAAGGCGTTTAGACACTATCACATTTTTAAAAATTTGGCCCCATAGGCATAATGATAAAGAATTTTTCTTTGTGTCCCTGTAAAAAAACTATAAGTGCTAGATTCTCCAAAATCTATACAGATTGAGTATTTGTGATCTATAATATGTGTATAAAATTTTTGCTCAATTGAATAAGGCTTTTAGATGCTATCGCACTTTTAAGATTTTGCTCCCATAGGCCATAATGATAAAGAATTTTTCTTTGTGTCCCTGTAAAAAAACTATAAGTGCTAGATTCACCAAAATCTATAGGGTTCGTACTATGGTGACTTACAATATGCGTACCAACTTTCAGGTTAATCGAACGAAGCGTTTAGACGCTAGCGTGTTCACCCACAGACATACACACATACACACATACACACATACATCATCGTAAAAATGGTGAAAACGGACTCAGGGGACCTCAAAACGTATAGAAACATCAAAATCTCGAATTCGGATTTTTGACATGATTACAATACTTTCCTCACTATAGTGTTCGGAAAGTAAAAATACATAGCGAGTTTTAAGAAAAGATCAGTAGAGCCATTTTTGAAACACCCATTTTGGAGATCTAAAACTGACAGATCTAATCAGGATAGGTAATATGACTGTTAATTTTCCTGTAATAACCACGTAATACATGCGAAAGGATATTTAAAAAGGGATTTATGTAGCAATTTTCCAACAAATCATTAGGGCCATTTTTGAGATACCGTCTTTTACCAAAACTTAGCAAACTCAATTATTGACCGAAAATCAACAAAAATATTCGAGAGGATATCTAAAAGAAAATAAGTATGACGAGTCTATATAACCATTTTTAATGTAACGCACTAATAGGTTGTTTATACAGGAACTTTGAAGAAAATTGTTAGAGCCATTTTTGGGATACGGACTTAGGGTCCTACTTCCAGTTTCATATGTTCCACTTCTGATTTTCCAATTTTCACCAAAAGTTTAAGAAATCATCTGTACATCATACATAATTCAATTATGAAGTTTCTTTATTTCTACCTTTATTAATTTCGGAGATATAACAGTCAGAAGATTCCCCACACATATACACAGATACATACATACACACATACTGACCAATTACCCAAAACCACTTTTTCTGACTCAAGAGACCTTGAAATACATAAAACAGGTGAAAACTTAATAACAAACTTTTGCACAGAATACAATGCTCCCATTACCTATGGTAGTCGAGTAATGGAATTACATATACAGTATGCAATTTGTACATAAACACCTTATTCGTTATTATAGCCTTTAAGGTATTATTTCCTTTCATGAAACAATATGTCAAACTGTATTAACTTGCAGGTCGTCTTGTATTCAACAGATCGCCATTATTAATTATGCTAGATTATTTAATTAATTAATTAATTAATTTACGTTTCATGACACGTTACGAAAACCTGTATTAACCTGCTTGGCATGATAGATTTGAGCTATTTTCCTACGAAATGTTGGTTGTCTTATAATAAACAGATTTTCTTTATCGATTATGTTACAGAGCTATTGCCCAGACAACGCAATTAAGTATATATTACATCTATATGACGTAAATTACATCCATAAACTATATCTAGAATTCATCCAGTATAGTAACTATTACATAGAATCAACGTAGATATAACCATCAGATGTCTCTCCAAGTACATCAGATATACATCTATATTACATCTAGAATGACCAAAAATCGACTTTACTAGACATGTATGTTCATCTATATCATGTAGTGTACATAACATCTATATATTATTAACGTAGATGTATGTAATATAGATGTAGATGTACATCACATCAATGTATTGTATATGTAAATAAACATCAAATCTATGTATTGTATATGTAAATAAACATCAAATCTATGTATTGTATATGTAGATAAACATCAAATCTATGTACATATTATGTATGTATATATGCATCATACCTACGTAATATATACAGGGCTGCCACAGAGGACTTTTTTTTATTATTTTCATACCCCTATATCCAAAACATAAAATGTATAATAAATTTATGCAGGCAAAGTGCAAATTCACCTGCATAAATATATCATGCATTTTATTTTTTGGAAACAGAGGTACGAAAAGAATATTAAAAAAAAAAGTCACCTTTGACAGCATCTGTATGTATGTCTATTATACACACATTCATGGCCTTAGCCCTTTTTGGCTACCAGAAAATTCTAATAAAAATTTTCTATACATTTCTACAACAAAAATTAAATTAAAATAAAATTTCTATTAAAATTTTACAATAGGCAAAAAGTGTTAAGTTGGCAACTATGCATGCAGCAGTCACAGTGTTCCTGTATTTTTATGTGCGTTTTGTTATTTTGTCATCGCCAATATTAAAAAGAAATTTTTCTTGGAGGATTTAATGCTATAGTATAAAAATTACTCTTCTGAAATAGTGGTGATAAAATGTACGAAAAAATATTATCCCTGCACTGCACATGCAAATGAATACAATGAAAAAATTATTCATAATCTAATACAGTAGAACCGCAATCCATCTTTTTTCATGGGGTGCGTGAAGAAAAACGATAAAAGTGGGAAAACGATGAATGCGAGTTAAAGCCAAAACACACATAAAACAATGTTTATTAAATAATACACGCAATATATATAGTATACTACTTTTAAAAACTAATTTGTTACTCTCCAAACTGTCAGAAAAAATTAATCAAAGTTGTAGAACATTAAGTGATGTTAATTTTTAAAAATCAGTAATTTTATGTTGGATTTTTTGTTCATTTTATAAATTAAAGAGGATTTTCCAGATTTGCAACATTTTCTTGTCCTTTTCTGCAATTTCATGTGCATTTAAAAAAAAGTTTGTGCATTTTTAAATACTGTAATTACGGCAGACACACTTAGCACTGGCGTAGGCTCAGCCTCAGGAATGTGAAAAAATGTAGTAGCTGGCCATACTGGATGCATCTATTCTCCTCTTTATACAAAGTAGAATAACTTATTCTCCGAGTAACAACACACGATCTGTATTCATAATTGATTGATAACACATATACATAAGATTTATATGCTTGACTTGTAGTCCGCTTGTAAATTTTCATCAGATAAAGACAGATAGCATATGACAGAATTACAATACGAAGAAATGGAAAGACACCTAGGGCCAGCGCGGGAATAGAACCCGCTCTTCTACGCTCGAAGGCGATTAACAGTGTTGTGACATAACCACTCGGCCACGGAGGGCCCTTTGCATTCTGTAATCCATAGACACATGTTACAATATCTGCACAATCCCTGTTCTTCACCTAAAGCAGCATAAGTTTAAGTAGTTGAGGTTGGTTGGGTTTTGCATCGCACTAGTGCTACAATATGGGCAAATGGCGACGGTCTGGAACTTACCTTTGAGGATGGTCTGGAGATATGCTATCAGAATTTTGATCTTCCGTGGAGGAGGAAAAGAGTTGTTTTAAAATGAAAGTAATTCCAGTTTAATTGCCATATGGATTCGATTTTCAATTTCATTTTGGTCAGAAGAAAAATTTTACAACGATGAATGCGGGAAAACGACTTTTTGAAGAACGATATATGCGAGTTCCGTTAACATTATTTAAATACAGTTTGTGCAGGGATCATAGAAATAAAACGATCAATGTACGAAAACGATGGATACAGGAACGATAGATTGGTGTTTCACTGTATATATATTTTTGATTATGTTTCCTTATTCAGAAAATTAATCTTTAAAGGATGAGGATCAATAGGGGATTTTTCGTTCCTGAAATTGAGAAAAATACCAGATTGATCACAAGTGTGAAATTTTTGCATTTAATTATAGATAAATAAATAAATACACTCTACCAATTTTATTTTAATTTCTTTTCCTTAAAAAAAAAAAAATAAATAAATAAAAAATAAAAACCTATGTAAACTCTGTTTTATGTTTTTACAAGTATATTAACTTTCTCTTGCCGGAAAGTTTTTAGGTTTCTACTTCATTAGGTCAATTCTATGTCTTCTGATAACATTATCTCCAAAAAGTGCATATAATACATGAAATAGTGGGTAATGGAAGTCGTGTAGTTGTTTCACACCAGATTTTTAGATTTAAACTCTTTTTTTTACATGAGCGCCAAAAAACAACACTTATTGAAATAGATTATGAAGTACACTATGACGTAAATTATACATAAAAGTGTTGTGTCATTGTGTTCATATAAAAAAAAAAAATTAAACTGAAAGAAAAATATAACATTGATTACAGAGAAAACAGTGTATATACCACTACTTCTCACTGGTTTGAAAGAGATATTACTGGTGAAATGGAATCTATCTAATCAAATTTGACTTTTGTTACACATTAATATTCTTTAAAAGTAAGTGAGGTTCAAAAAAAAAAAAAAAAAAAAAAAAAAAAAAAAAAAAGAAAGAAAGAAAGAAACTTAAGTACTTATAAGAAAGTGTTAATATAGTTTAAGATATAAACTGGCTTAGCCAGTTTATATCTTATATTAACACTTTCAATGTTGGAAAATCGAATCTGTGTTGGTTGGTTGTTGGGTTAAGGACTACTGACTACACTAGGGTCCTGGTTTTAAAGAAAAACAGGGAAAACTCCAAATTGCTAGGCCGATGACTGCGACCAGGAATAAAACCCGACACTTCCTGCCAAATCTGCAACATTTGGAACCCCGTCATTTCTTTTGCAATCTATATGCTAAAATATTTCTTAAAAATATACCAATATTCATCTTTGTGCATTTTTTATTTATAGTGGTCTAACCATTCATGTAATAAAAAGGAGGGTTCCCTACCCATAAAATGTATATATATATATATATATATATTTTTTTTGGGGGGGGGGGGGATAAAAATATGAAAAGAATTTTAAATTATCCTAGATTCATACTCAATTTCCTTCAAATTCTTCCCAAGTAATTTATCCCGTAACAATTAAATAATAATTAAAAAAAATCTTTTATTGGAATTTTTATGTTTTTAGCATATTTTTTATTGAAATTAATAAAACTACATACAGGAAGATTGTTTATAATTAATTTCTTTTTTATACAAAAGAACCACTGATCAGAATAACCACGGCCCACTGACACCGGCTGAGGAAGCTCTCGGATGACGTCACAAATGCCGTCTGAACTCTTCAAAAAACGAGAGCAAGAAGATCTTTCATAGAATTTAATTAATATGTAATATTTATTTAATATGCAGAAATAGTGGCAATATTAAAATAAACCTTTGTTCTGAGGAATATATGCGGTGTTTATGGTAATTTAAATTGATAATCGAAAAATAAATTCAAAACTAAGATAATTCAGTGAATAATCATTAAACAAAATTGCGATAAAATTAGGCATCACTTTATTATTATTATTATTATTTTTTTTTTTTTTTTTTTTTTTTTTTTTTTGTAGATCGTTTTCATTTTTATGAAAATAAATTACCAGGATTTAAAATGTAATCAGGACAAATAATTCTGATTTATTAACTTTCTTACTTTAAATTATATACAGTATATTAAAAAAAAATAAAAAAAGATTTGAAATACATATGTATATATTTATATCTTATATAGAAGCATATTTTATGATAGTAATTAAAAAAGTAAATAAATAAATAAATATTTGATTTAAATTGGTTTAAAAAAAATATTTTTTAAAGAGACTTCACAATTGTTCATAATAATAACATCTATTATAGTAATGTAATAACTGATATATATCTAAATATTTAGTTTCCTTTATACAAGAATTTTTTTTCTTAAATAAGCTTAAATTTTAACACAAATGCATTACAAATTCAATTCAACATGGTAGAACAGAAATAATATTTTTGTAATACAGATAACATAATCAAATTTAACTTAAAATTGTGAAATCTCTTAATTTTAAATTCTGAAAATAAAGAAACAAGATCATGTGATCAAATGTGTGTATTAAATTAAGTAGATAATAATTTAATTATTTTAATAATTTTTCATTTTTATATGAAGTGTACAAACTTTTCAACTAACTATTTAGTAAAACCAAACGTTCAATTCATTACTAAAAGATAAAATTTTTCACTTCAACCAAATCTCTTTATTGAAAATTTCCAAATATGAAAGTGTAAACATTGTACATATTTCAAAATAAACATTCATAAGATATCACAGAAAAAGCATTTTGCCAGTGAAATTCATGACAAATATTAACATTATTGAAAAAGCAACATAAAATTGTCAAATATTAACTATAATACCACTGCATAATACTACATACAATTTTTTTTTTTTTTTTTTGGTTTATAGTTTAAAATTATTCGAAAACATTTAAAATTTACATACAATTCTACAAATTTTTAAAAGAATGAATGTAGTTAGTACATGCAAACATTCAAAACTGAAGATTTCAAAAGATAAATAAAAACCTTTCACACTATAATTTAATTAATAATATTACAAATAAACAATATTCTTCTAAGATTTGTCTAAAACTTTTTATTAAAGCTAATAGTAAAACTAACTTTGTTTACATATATACACATTAGTTTAGAAATAATTTAAGAAATAGTAGATTAAATAACTAAACTTACATTATTAGGAAAAATATTATCTTGTGGTTTTAAATCCTCACTTTTTAAATTTCTTTATTTTTCTCTCTTCATTCTTTTCATGCATTTTTGATGATATATTTTTTACATAATTATTCAAACAAATATTAATGAAACATTTCACTGCTTTCATAATTATAATTTCAAGTGGGCAATCACACTGGGAATACATATCGCAAAAATAATCAACATTGTTTGTTCTAAAATAACTCTCAGTTAATTTTGTGAGTACTTTGTGTTGCTTTTCACTTGAATGAAAGAATTGCTTTTCATATTTGTCTGTAATTATGTTTTCAAAAATTAAATAAGTTAATGTTACGTACAATACCAGGTTTTCTGTTGGATATTTCAATCCACCACGGTCGATTATCTCTATGTAGGCATACATAGTATCTGACAAATCTCCATCAAAGTTTTGAACAAGAAAATCTCTATCTGTAAGACAAAAATCCAAACATCCTCTACAAGAGATTTTTAAACTACTCGCACAATATCCAGCAATATATGTTAATATGTCTGTATCAGTTTCGCATACATCTGTTAAGTTCAGTTCTGTTGAAATTATCTCTGAAAAAGGCGACAAGTCAACTTCATTAAGCATCAGTTTTTCAGTGTCAGAAAACTCTGTTATAAAATTTTTCAAGGCAATTGTGCCATATTCATTAGAATGAAGCTGTAGAATAGATTTTAATTTAATTTTTCTCTCACTTTCAAGTATTTGTTGAACAAGAAACTTGATAATTGCTTCCAGACATCTGTCAATATTGAGGAAATCTTCGCTCAAGTGTATCAGTTTGAAATTTTGTTGTCGAAATAGGTTTAGAGCCATTTTCCAGGAGGTTTCGAATGACAACAATGATAGCAGAAGTTGTCTGGGATAGTGCAAAAAATGTATATTCACTAAGGCATCCACACCGAGACTTCTGATTCATATTTTTCCACCGCTGAAACCAAACACTGAAATTTTGCAAAAATGAGAACCTATTCATGAGTTTTATCACAATTAGACTTGCATCCAGGTACGCAACATCGATCCGGCATATTTAAATGTGTAATTAACGAAAGAAATAGAATTAAAACATAGCGAAACACAGAAATTAATAACTAAGTTCAGATGAGCAGCACGTGTAGTTTAAAGTTAAAGTTTAAAAAAAATTATGGCACTCGTAGTTTAAAAAGCCTATCCACCACGACAAGGTGGTGCCATATTGGATAGGAAAAGCCCGTTTTTAATTGTCCTTTGGTCAAATACCATAGAGAAAGCAACAAGATTCGTGTTTTTTAGCTGTCCTTTTGCCAAAAACCACATAAAAAAAGCAATTACTAAATTGTTTCGCTAAAAACCAGATAAAAAGTAACTACAAGTAAAACTGAAAATTTAAATTTTGATCAATACTATTTAATACAGTAGCAGATATTAAGTAGATATAAAAATTTCTTTTATTGCTGGTTGTCTTTGGTATGGCGAAGAGGAAATATATTATATACAATACATCCTCTTTAAAGAAACTATGCATTCATTCTTCACACATTTCAATGGCCAAGTCAAAAGAGGGCTTAATAAAGAAGCTTTGTATATGCCTAATAATGATGATTTGCAAGGTGTAACATATAAAGTAGAAACATTTTCCCAATAAGAATTTCTCCACTTTCATTTTCTTGCATTAATTTAATAAAATTTGAAACATCACAATACTTCCATCTGATAAGCAGCATACCTTATTAGGAGGCTTCAATGTGAGCATAAATTTGGGAAAATTTGTAACCTGAAATTGAATTTCATGAGGGAAAAGTTTGGGGCCATTATAATGCTGTTTTGAAAGAATAGTTTGAACAGTACTACTTAAAGTACTTGTTGAAGATTCAGCACAATCAGAAATTAACATATCATGAGTATCTTCAACAGGCATTGTAGGAAATCTGGAATTTGAAGGTCCGGTATCGGTGGAATTAACAATTGATCCTAAACCACTAGCATAAAAAATGGCATCCATTCTGTTTTGAATCGTTTTATTTAAATTTCGTGATTGCTGGCGTTTAGAAATAATTTGATTAGTTTTACGAAACATAATTAAATCCTTACTTTGATAAACATAAAAAACAATCCAGTATTAATATCTTATTCGTAAGAAAAGCAGAAGTTTATTTACGTTGCATGTGTAAACAATTCTGGTAAATCTCGATCGAGATCGATGTTGCCAAAAAGAAGTAAACATGAACAACATTTGAAAATAAAATTCCAACTTACCTCCATGTTATGTTAGTTAATAAACTGTTAGTATATAAACGTCATCCAGAGGTAGTTTATTTGACAATTCATTTTATGTTTCAAAATAAATATTATTTATACGTCCATACTATGTTTATCCATATTATGTTCGTATATAAACGTCTGATAGATGTCATATTTTGGATCATCTAGTTAATGTTTTTAAATGAGCATTGATTTAATGTACATGAATGTATTCTAGATGTAAATCGGATTTAATGGATCAAATATCTACGTATGTGCTGTGTGGGTGGTTATGCTTTGGAAAATTGTATTTTCTCCATAAAAATTTTGAAAATTAAATTAATTGTATATTCATTTAACAAATAAATTTCAAGGTAATCGTATAATACTACGCATTTTTATTACTTCAAACATTTATTACAAATACTGATAAACTGTAATATTATTCATTTCTTGATATTTATTTCACCTATATATCAGGAATTTCATTTATGTCTCAGTCTAAGGTATTAGAAGTTTGGAATTACAGTATACGTAAATTTATAATAGGTTCTATTAGAAAAAGCCGTTCTGCAAAAGTTGCCTTTCTAAAAAACTTTAAAAACTGTTTTATTAGTTTGGTTCGATTTATGCAATCTTGCTATAAAAGGTTAAGAATCATTAATTTGACAGAGGGAAAACTTCTTCCTGGTGATTTGTCGTTTTCCATTCTAGAACTTATAAAGCTGATTTAGTCGAGCAAGCATTCTATAATGACACTTTTATAAACATTTAAAACATTCTACTCGCACTTTAAACGGCACTACAAAAACGTTTCATGAAAGAAAACATTAATCTTTATTTTAATTACATTTAAAAAGCATTATATCTCTTAGGGATGACAAATTTCAGATTATCCAGAGTAAAAAGTTTTAATTTTAATTCCGCAATTAACAGTAATTATTTTCATATTTTTCATTCTTACTACAGTTAAAAGAATTACTACAAAAATGTGTACTTAATTAGAAAATCTATTAATTTTAAATCCGGAATTAATAATGTAATTTTTACATATTTTACATTTTTAACAACAGTTGAAATCCTTGTTTTTGAAACGTATATGCAGTTGGTAATTGGAAAACATGAAATAAATTTGTCACGAATGAAATACATTTGTCATGAATAAAGAAAATGAAAATTGTTTTATTTTCTTCTGTTTTATCTCTTTCATAGGAACTGGACGTTATAGCTTAATGCTTCTGCATAAAGCAATAAAAGCTAACTCGTGCTACAAAAAACAAGCAGGTCTGATCACGAAAATGTGACCGACTTAATGAAAATCGTACTTATGAAATAGTGACACATTCCCCGCACATTATAGGGCGGAGGAGGTACATACTTTTTCAAGGAGTCGAACAAATTTTCTTGCTCAAAGCATCAATTAACTCAAAATAAAACATGGCCATTATAAAATTAGTTGCTTGACGAATATTTTGGAGGTATCTCAGACTTTTCCACAACCAGCATTTCAAGTTGATAATGCAGTTTGTTACATGGCGCCTGTGGTACATTTATTTGATTCAAGTTGTTAAAATTACCCATCCATTCCCATGAGCATCTATAATTTTGTAAATTATCATATTTTTCCCCTTAAAGTTAAATCCCACAAAGAACATCATAGAATTTTTTCTTTACTAGACTTGAAAATAGTTCTAATCTCAATCCGTTTGAAAATATTTTGTCTATAAAAGAGGGTGGGGATCCGAAATTTGTAGCCTACAACTTTGCAAGAACTAGAAAAAATTATTTATGATATTTGGCACAGTGAAATTTCTGAGGTTTATGTTAAAAACTGTATAATACTATTCCAGTGCGCATTAAAGCAGTAATTCTATATAAATATGGAATTATCCAATGCATAATATATATTTTTATTAAGTAATTGTTTAGACCTAACAAATAAATAGTTATACTTCATACATTAAAATATAACTTGTTTATTTCAGATAATAATTCATAATAGAATCCAAAATATATGTTTATTATATTGCGTTTAAAAAGAAAATTTTATGTATATTTTTATTAAATATTTCGTAGAGCAAAATAAAGCGAAATATCAAATAAAAAATGCATATAAATATTATTTTATTTCTTTCGTATTATGCATACAGGTCAGTTTTATTTGTTTCAGTAATTAGTTTTGAAGTTATTTCAAATACAAAAGGTTTACGTAAATTTTTCTGCTGTGCGGCTTTTTTTTTTTTTTGGTCCCACACTGTATTTCTATAAAGTTAACGGGCAAGTTATGTCATATTTTAAATGGAACATTTTAATCAATTTTAATAACAATTGTTTACATTTTAATCACTAATGTAGTATCGATTACTTACAACCTCTGGATGTCATATTCCAAGCAGCTTATAGATCCCCCTAGCATAGAAATTCTTATCCTTAGACACAAAATATTTGGCATCTGTCATAGAGACAGTTCCAAAAGAAGTAAATTTTCCCCATCAACTAATTATGAAGAGATTGTAATCGGTAGTAATCCGATGGAGCTATGTCAGATGAATGTGTTAGGTGACTAAGAACTTCTCATCCAAGCTCATTCAGTTTTTGTTGCTTTGCATCAACTTGATATTTTCTGTTCGCTAATACTGGCTTCTTTTCTTGATAGCTGCATTCAATTTATCAAGCTGATTACAATAGGTGTTTTCATTGATGGTTTTCCCCCATATATGTTGCTCGTAGTATACTGGACCTCTTCTTTCTTACCACAAACAAAGCATCACCTTCTGTTCATGAAGATCTGTTTTTGCAAAAATTGTGGCAGATGTTTCCAGTTGGCATAAAAGTTTTTTTATTTCTAATTTCTCACAAAGGATCCACTGTTATTTTCTGTAAGGAGCTTGTTCAAAGGTGCCTCAATATTGTGTCTAACAAGGAGAGATGAGCAGATTCTCACACGATCCGATAAATTTCTTTCATTCAAATTGTGCGGAAGCCAAACATTCTGCTTCAAAATCCAAGATCTTTTATGTGTTCCTCACCAGTCGAATGATGGATGTCGAGTTTTCTGTGCTGGTTAGATGTAGGTTACTCTCTAGCATGGACCGCGAAATATCATTATCGACCTTGGATGACCAACCAGATCTATTTTTTTTTTCTGAGAATGGAATCTCAGAACCGAAATTTGGTAAACCATCTTTGGCAAGTCCGAACTCCTACAATTTCACTTCCCAATGTATCCCATAAATTTGCACAAGCAATTGATTGTTGATTTCTTCCTGTAACTCATACCAAATGCTATGTCTTAAAGGCAACTTATCCATTACCATCTTGTCCCCTATGTACTTTACAGAAAATTTATGCCGGGTGTTGAAAGTTAATCTCCTATGTTCCTCAAAGAGGACGCTAAATAGTAAGACCCCACATGACGCATTCTATCTGCTTGACTTCAGCTGACAGTTAAAAATACCTGCAGATAGTAAAATACCACAGAACTTTCCTGCCAAGATTACACTCTAGAAAAAATATTATAGATTCTCAATATACTTCACTAATAAATAAATTATAATTAATATTGACATTATATATATATATATATATATATATATATATATATAATAGATTGTTTACCATTTTAGATTTTATTTTCCGCTGCACTGTTACAAAAGACTAATAGTTATTTTTTTCCCGTAATTTTTGTCAGGAGGAATTAGTTCGCTGCAGTGATTATATTGATAAGTAAATTGATTGGTGTTGGTTAACTGTAGATGAATAAATTCAATAAATTTACATTGAAATATAGTTAAAATATATTTTTAACACTTTCTAATAAAATTAAAAGTATTTATGACTTCGGTTTGTCTGTCTGTTCGTCTGCCTGTCAATCTATCCGCACTTTTACTCCCATAAATAATAGTGAAATTTCTTGGAACAGATATATTTTATTCAAGTATACCTCGAGATGTTTTATATTGAAAATAGAGTTGATACCACCACTGGTTTCAATACAGGAAAACCTGAAAGAATTCCAAAGCATTGCCTTCTGTGATGCCTGAATCGATAATATCACGCCTTACTGAAATAATAAATGAAATCCAGAACAAGCAGAAATCGAAAGAGCAGGGACAAACGTGTTATTTGACACAATAATCAGTTGCCCATTTCAGCTTTGAGATACATTCAATCGAGATATAATCTCTGAAAATTCGCTAAAATATAATCTAAAAATTGATAGTAGTCATGGTTCTGCCAGGTTTTATCGGGACTCCTCCCATTCCTTTCTCGTTGCAACATTTTTACTCAAATTTAAATGTAGATTTTTCAAGAACGGGCTCACGAGGGCTAACAGTTTATGCGTTTGAAAATCACATTAGATTATGCCCTCTCGAATGAACATAATTTAATTGATTTCTATTATTACACTACTGGGATGGCTTCCTGGTTAGAAAGGTTAGAAATTAAGATATTTCCACTAAATGGTCGATTAATGATCGGTTGATCAATCTCAAAAACATTTCTATTATTGGGTAAAATATTTCTAAGTATGAAAATAACCTCACTGTTGTTACAAAATGACAAATATAGGTTCTTCTCGTAAGAATTAGTATGGAGAGTGAAGTATGTGGTGCATTTCATTTTTGTTAATTATCTAATTTTCTATCTATTTTGCGGGCATAAAATACTTATGATATTAAATCTTCAATATTTTAGATTCCATATTTTATTTATATTTAATTCAGTTTAGAGGATGTAAACTTTAAATATTTGGATTTTATATGTTTTCTCAAGATGAAAAAATGTACTTTCGAGATAAAAATATTATTTTTTATTATAATGATTAAAAAAAAAAACTATTGCAAAATATGCATTTTGCTTGTAAATAATCACTTTGTAATCCCTGCTTGAAAAAAAAAAAAAAGATAGCAATATATATATATATATATATATATATATTTTACATAAATAGCAAAAGTAAAATAATACTAAGTAATTTTATATATGAATTAGTATGTTATTATTATATAAATGTTTAATAATGTAAAATATGCATTAAAAGAAAAAAATGTAAAATATTCATTTATTAATGCTTCCTTTATAAATTTTATTATATTATATTATTAAACTGTCAAAATTTATGGAAGTTGTCTACTAAAAAGCTTTTATATATATATATATATATATATATAAAATCTTAAAATCACATTTTTATACACAGCACATCTTGTAAAATTTTGAATGGAAAGAATATTTTTCAAAAACACGTATCAAAAATTTTACGTTATGTTTTAAAAGCATTGCCTTTTCTTGAACATTTTCAAACATTCCTATTCACCTCAAAATGGAATTTTCAAATATAAGAGGAAAATCATGGTATTATTTCCTTAAAAAAGAAAAAAAAAAAAAAAAAAAAAAAAAAAAACGAAAACGAAAACCTTTGAAACACCTCAGGAAAAAGATCAAACTACATTCTTTACATTTTTATCCCTGTCTCGTCATGCTGAGAAATTCTTATATTAGGTTTTGAATATTTTGTTTTTTATACGAAAATGCTATTTTCACTTCTGAAAGAATGGATACTTGCCACTGAATTATAAAATTTGCATTTTAAAAATCTGTTCAAAATCGTGCAAAAATCGTGTTTATGTCTTCAAGAAATGACAAATTGTGTCTTATTTCTGTATGTAATTATTTAAAAACAAAATAGGGTCAGTTAAAGTTTTAGAATATTTTTTATTTACGCTCGTTGGAGATTTCAGCAATTGTAATCTGTAACAGATTTAGTTAGTTAGACAAACATTAGTTAGACAAGTGAAAGTAAAAGAATCTTTCGCATTTAGCGTATAATAAATACTCAGCAATGCAATAAAGTGAGACGAATGAACCTCTAGATTAACCCATTCTACCCCAATTTATTTATTTTGCTCAAATTTGAGAACAATTATATTTTTTAAGGTTACTTAAACCTAAATAAACTAAATATAAAAAATTAAAAAAAAAAAAAATACATTCTCTATAAGAAATCTTATCCACCTTGTACTCAGGACATTAAAATAAGGAGGATGAAATTTGCACTTATATGTTTTAATAGTTAACTCTTCAATAGTGAAAAGTACTTTCCGAGTATAAAATTTTGCTTTATCTGTATAATACTTTCTTATTGACACGATAGTTTTCCAGAAAGAATTTTCAACCGCAAAAAGAAAATAAACCACGCCCCCTAATGTAATGATTAAACAAAGATTGCAGATGGAGGAGGTGGAGGAGGAGAAGGTGAGACACATAGCACGCTAGCAGAAGCTTATATATACCATTATATATTCCAGCTGACAAAATATTCGCACCAAGCAAATTCTGATTTATATTTTTCAGATGTCCTTTAAATAAAACAATGGTATAAAATGAGTTAAGTTAATAAACAGGCGTAATAATCATTATTCAAAAACAAAATTTTTCGAAATATTTACAAAAATATTATTTAAACAACATTATAGGATAACATTTTTATATTTTACTTTCATAAAAGTTTAATCTGTCACCTCTTTAGTGCACGGAATTTTGTTTTAATCCACAAACACAAAATTATAGTGCAGCCACATTTCCTACAATTAGCAAGCAATAAAGACGAATACAAAGAGTTGGAGGGGTGCCAAATTGACCGACAGTAGGGATTTGGAAACATTCAATAATTCGGAGCTCTATTATCGCTTATTTTCTCTGAATCAGATGACTGTCACCCCTATTTTAACACTGGACTCGTTCAGTCCGTACTTGCGCAAAGACTTCAGGAAAGTGAGGAAGGAAAGTGATCGAAGAATATTTATATATTTATAAAGTCAAGAATGCCATTAAAATTGGAAAATTTATATTTTTTTAAAAATATAGTATATAATATTTGATATAATTTTTAAATGAAAGGACTTGAACTGAAATAACAACTGATAGGAAAAAGGAAAAACTCTGTGTTTTCCATAACACTGTGCTCTGAAGAGTTAAGGAGTAGAATTTAATACTTTCATCCACCAAATTTTGTCGTTTCAAAGATATTATTTTCCATTTTTTTAATTCTTTGAAGAACAAGGTAATTACACTCACTTAATAACGACTGCCACCAGAAATTGCAATCAATGATCGAAGAAAGAGATAAATGATTTTTTATCGCTCAGTTTAAAAAAAAATTTTTTTTTTGCTAAAAAAAAAAAAAAAAAAAAATTCGCGATAAAGTTTAGCAGCTGGGAATAAGATATGGATGGTATTTAATGTATACCATCATGATTCAAAGAGTTAAAGCCATTGTCTCAACTTTTTTTTTAATTTCCATGAAAGGACAAACCTTGAGGGAAGAAAAAACTTTTTAGTACAAATCTGTCCATTGGTCGATCTTTATCCATTTTAAGGTTTAAATCTCTTCTTTATTTGAGAAGTTCCCGATATTTAGAATAGAGTCCTCTCATTCAAATTAAGAAGTATATCAAAATCGTTCATTAAATCCATTTTTTCTAGAGTGATGTGTCTTCAAGTCTTCAAACAATTCCACAAGGACAACTACTACTACTAGCAAACTAGCACACAATTTTCACACTTCATTGCTTTTCTTATTTGCTTTTAAAATTTAGAATTTATTAACCTTATACCAATTTCCCCACTGTCACTGTGAATAAGTTTTACACATTTGCCGGTCAGTATATCATTAAAATGTTTTCCAGTCACCATCCTTAAAAATAAAATTATATCCACAGATCTCTCATAACAATTTCGAAGAAGAAAATGTGCGAAGGTTTTTCGAAGAAGACTTTTTCAAAGAAAGAAATTGGTCATTAATAAACGGTTAACAATATGAATTTTAATTAAAAAAAAAAAAAAAATCTGTCTTAATGAAGAAGTAGTTCTTAATTGTTCTGCTGAGAAATTTCCAATAAATTTGTTGGATGACACTTTGTTAAAAAAAAAAAAAAAAAAAAAAAAAAAATTAACGAATGTAGAACAGTATATTGGCATCATTTGTCCACAAAATATATTCACAGTTTCCGCGTTTCTGAGGGATGTTTCCATTGCATTACAAATCCATATCACCTAATCTCTCTAAAATGAATTAGGCTTTTTTGAACTTTTCATACGAAAGAATAATAATGAAAATTTGTAAATAAATAAATAAATAAATAAATATATATATATATATTAGAGAATATATGGAACAAGCTCTGGCAATATTGTATTAGACATTTTAGTTTATTTTATCGTATAGTGGAAAAGATTTCATAAGTAGCAAATACAAAATGTAATTGCCGAAACGTCAGTGGAGGCCCTCTGTTGAGACTCAAAACGGTTTTGGGCTGTGTCTGTGTGTCTTTCTGTCTGTCTGTCGCGCGATAGCGGCCGCAAAAATAGCGCTATTGACTTGAAATTTGGTACACATGTTCATGAGCCCCACGAAATCAGCTGTATAGTTTTTGGTATGTATTTCATTTGCAGTTCGTGTACAGGGACACGCCAAAGTTTTTCTTATCATTACGGCCTATGGGAGAAATTTTTATGTATCGCGATAGCGACCACAAAAATCACGCTATTGACTTGCAATTTAGTACGCGTGTTCATGTGCCCCACGAAATCAGCTGTATAGTTTTAGGTGTGTATTCCATTTATAGTTCGTGTACAGGGACATGCCAAAGTTTTTCTTATTATTACGGCCTATGTGAGGAATTTGTATGTACCGCGATAGCGGCCACAAAAATCACGCTATTGACTTGCAATTTGGTACACATGTTCATGAATCCAACGGAATCAACTGTATAGTTTAAGGTGTGTATTCCATTTGTAGTTCGTGTACAGGGAGAGGCCAAAGATTTTCTATCATTACGGCATATGGGAAGAATCAGTATGTACGGCCATAGCCACCGCAAAATTCAAGCTATTGACATCCAACTTTTGCCGAAACGTTAGTAGAGGCCCTCTGTTGAGACTCAAAAGGATTTTCGGTTCCGTCTGTCCGTCTGCCTGTCTGTCTGTCTGTCGTGCGATAGCGATCGCAAAAATCACGCTATTGACTTGAAATTTTGTACACATGTTCATGATGCCCACGAAATTAGCTGTATAGTTTTGGGTGTGCATTCCATTTGTTGTTCGTGTACAGGGACACGCCAAAGTTTTTTTTACCACTAGTGGATCTGCAGATCAGGAGCCTCAACGTCCTATTTACATCAGACATTATTCAATAGGTCATTTTTATTTATTCCTTATTATATAACCGTATATATTGATTCGATCGACTTGTTACCATAATCAGATACATTCCTGAGGGGGGCTGCCGCCCCCCTCAACCCCCCGCTATGTCTCTATTTGCATATCTTATAAAGTGTTATGGAATTGTAAATAACTGCATTTATTTTTGTATCAATTCTTTCAAAGAAGTTTAGTAAAGTTAATAAAATGCTAACTTTGTGCATTTTTAGTCGTTTTAGCGTTAAAATAGCCTAATTTTCCCTTAAAAACATTTAAAAAAGCTCCAATAAGGGAAGAAATGGATTTGGCGCCAAATTTGGCGACTGTTTCCCTCCTTGGCGATTTTTTTTGGCGACCTTTGCGAGAAAATCCTTATTAGGGATATACCAAATATGGAAGCTCTAATCTCATTATGAGATACGAGAATTTTCCAGAACAGTCTGTGTTCGATAGAAAAGTATAAAAGGAGCATTTTTTCGCCAAGGCAGTCAGTCTCAGATCTGTGTCAGTTTCGTGAAATTCTTGCTTTGCTTTGAGCCTCTTTAGATGAGGCTTTCTTTATGTGTTATTGCGAAATAGTTTTGTACCGTTGTTTTGCTGTTAACGGCTGTTGTTTAAGCTGTGTTTACTGGTTGAATTGAAGCTGATACTTGGTTTATAGACCTGTATTTTTCTGGAACTTCCTGTGAATACATCACTGAATTTTTGCAAGTTTTGCCTTTCATTCTCGGACAATTTACGGATCCCCAAGTACGCAACAATATGTATTCTTAATGAACGACGGTCTTGTATTATTTCCCTGAAATTCATAAATACCAAATTTCATAACTACCAAATTTCATACAAAAAAAAAAATTACATAGCATATCGGAAATATTTTGCGTAACCTTTAAACTAATTTCCAATTCTATGACCACAATTATCAACAAGAAAACATGCTTTTAAAATTCTAACATAAATTCATTATATTTGATGGGGTGTAACCATGTTAAAATAAACTTTTAAGAAAAATCGACTATAGACCGTAATAGTACGAAATTATTTTATATATCCCGGAAATGTAGCCACAGTCATTATAAACGCCAATAATAATAATAAACTTAATTAATTATAACTCATTAATTTTTCAAACTAATTTGACATCATTCGGATGATTACAGTACATACTCGGAATTATTTTGTGTGGTCCCATAAATTATTTAGTCTATACATAACCTTTTTTAAGAGTAAACATAATTTTAAGCATCTTTATAATGTATGATAATTTTATTAAGTTCAATGCACCATAAACGCATTAAAGTGCGCTCTTAAATAAAAGTTTGTCCATAGGCTCTAATGCTACGAAATTCTTTTGCGTGTCTCTGTAAACAAACCATAAACATTCTATACACCTGTAAAAACTATTCAGCTTACTTTGCGTTTAAAATCAATAATTGTTCCAAATTTAACATTAATTGGATGACTACGTGACATTGTCAGAACAATTTTGTAAGGTCCTGTACATTAATTAGAAAGCTTAAGAGCACATATTTTCTTCAAACAGCATAAGTTAAACATCTTACTCACGTACGCTAGTTTAATTTTCTTGATTGCAAAGTAAAGATGTTAAAATGCGTTTAAACGCAATTCACCTCATACTCCGTAATGTGAAGTATTTTGGCGTGTCCCTGTCTACAATCCATGCAATCCATAAAAAGTATAGGCCTAAAAAAATAAATAGCTATTTCTATACCGAGCCTGAATATATGTGTCAATTTGCAAATCAATCGGAGAATTTTTGTGGCCGCTATTGCGGTACATACAAATTCTTCCCATAGGCCGTAATGATAAAAAAAATTGGCGTGTCCCTGTACACGAACTGCAAATGGAATGCACACCCAAAACTATACAGCTAATTTCGTCGGGATCATGCACATGTGTACCAAATTTCAAGTCAATAGCGTGATATTTGCGGCCGCTATCGCACGACAGACAAACAGACAGACGGACAGACGGAACACAAAATTCTTTTGAGTCTCAACAGAGGCCCTCCACTGACGTTTCGGTAAAAATTCGAAGTCAATAGCTTGATTTTTGCGGTGGCTATCGCGGTACATATAGATTCTTCCCATAGGCCGTAATAATAGAATGACTTTGCCGTGTCCCTGTACACGAACTACAAATGGAATACACACCTAAAACTATACAGCTAATTCCGTTGGGCTCATGAATATGTGTACCAAATTGCAAGTCAATAGCGTGATTTTTGTGGCCGCTATCGCGATACATACAAATTCCTCCCTTAGGCAGTAATGATAAGAAAAACTTTGGCGTGTCCCTGTATACGAACTACAAATGGAATACATACCAAAAACTATGCAGCTAATTTTGTGGGGATCATGAACATGTGTACCAAATTTCAAGTCAATAGCGTGATATTTGCGGCTGCTATCACACGACAGACAGACAGACAGACGGACAGACGGAGCACAAAATCCTGTTGAATCTCAACAGAGGCCTTCCACTGACGTTTCTGCAAAAATTGGAAGTCAATAGCTTGATTTTTGCGGTGGCTATCGCGGTACATACAGATTCTTCCCATAGGCCGTAATGATAGAATGACTTTGGCATGTCCCTGTACACGAACTACAAATGGAATACATACCTAAAACTATACAGCTAATTTCGTTGGGCTCATGAATATGTGTACCAAATTGCAAGTCAATAGCGTGATTTTTGTGGCCGCTATCGCAATACATACAAATTCCTCCCTTAGGCCGTAATGATAAGAAAAACTTTGGCGTGTCCCTGTATACGAACTACAAATGGAATATATACCAAAAACTATACAGCTGATTTCGTGGAGCTCATGAACATGTGTACCAAATTTCAAGTCAATAGCGCTATTTTTGCGGCCACTACCGCGATACATACAAATCCTCCCATAAGCCGTAATGATAAGAAAAACTTTGGCGTGTCCCTGTATACGAACTACAAATGGAATACATACCAAAAACTATACAGCTAATTTCGTGGGGCTCATGAACATGTGTACCAAATTTCAAGTCAATAGCGCTATTTTTGCTGCCACTACCGCGATACATACAAATTCCTCCCATAAGCCGTAATGATAAGAAAAACTTTGGCGTGTCCCTGTATACGAGTTACAAATGGAATACATACCAAAAACTATACAGCTAATTTCGTGGGGCTCATGAACATGTGTACCAAATTTCAAGTCAATAGCGTTTTTTTTTGCGGCCGCTATCGCGATACGTACAAATTCCTCCCATAGGTCGTAATGATAAGAAAAACTTTGACGTGTCCCTGTATACGAACTACAAATGGAATACATACCAAAAACTATACAGCTAATTTCGTGGGGCTCATGAACATGTGTACCAAATTTCAAGTCAATAGCGCTAATTTTGCGGCCGCTATCGCGCGACAGACAGACAGACACAGCCCAAAACCGTTTTGAGTCTCAATGTAGGGCCTCCACTGACGTTTCGGCAATTACGGCCTACGGGAAGAATTTGTATGTACCGCAACAGCGGGCGCAAAAATCCTTCGATTGACTTGCAAATTAGCACACACGTTTCAGCTTTGCATATAAGTAGCTGTATAATTTTTATTGCTATATTTTTTATAAACGGTGTACAGGGACAATCCAAAATTCTTAACATTACGGCGTATGGGGTGAATTTAGTTTCAACGCATTTTAATATCATTACTTTGCAATGAAGAAAATGAAACTAGCGTACGTGAGTAAGATGCTTAAACTTATGTTGTTTGAAGAAAACATGTGCTCTTAAGCTTTTTAATTAATATACAGGACCTTACAAGAGTGTTCTGACAATGTCACGTAGTCATCCAAACGATGTTAAATTTGGAACAATTATTAATTTTAAACGCAAAATAAGCTGAATAGTTTTTACTGGTGTATACAATGTTTATGGTTCGTTTACACAGACACACGAAATAATTTCGAAACATTAGAGCCAATGGACAAATTTTTAATTTAAGTGCGCACTTTAATGCGTTTATGCTGAATTGAACTTAATAAAGTTAACATACATTATAAAGATGCTTAAAATCATGTTTACTCTTAAAAAAAAGGTTATGTATAGACTAAATAAATTATGGGACCACACAAAATAATTCCGAGTATGTACTGTAATCATCCAAATCATGTCAAATTAGTTTGAAAAATTAATGAGTTATAATTAATTAGGTTTATTCTTATTATTGGCATTTATAATGTTACTACTTTTCCGGGATACATAAAGGAATTTCGAACTATTACGGTCTATAGTCGGTATTTCTTAAAAGTGTATTTTAACATGGTTACACCCCATCAAATATAATGAAATTTTATTAGAATTTTAAAAGCATGTTTTCCTGTTGAAAATTGTGGGCATAGAATTGATAATTAATTTAAAGGTTACGCGAAATATTTGCGATATGCTATGTATTTTTTTTGTATGAAATTTAGTATTTATGAATTTCAGGGAAATAATACAAGACCGTCGTTTATTAAGAATACATATTGTTGCGTAATTGGGGGTTCGTAAGTTGTCCGAGAATGAACGGCGAAACTTGCAAAAATTCAGTGATTTATTCACAGAAAGTTCCAAAAAAATACAGGTCTATAAACCAAGTATCAGCTTCAATTCAACCAGTAAACATAGCTTAAACAACAGCCGTTAACAGCAAAACAAGAGTACAAACTGTTTATCAATAACACATAAAGCAAGTCTCATTCAAAGAGACTCAAAGCAAAGCAAGCATTTGACGAAACTGACACAGATCTGAGATTGGCCGCCTTGGCTAAAAAAATGCTCCTTTTATACTATTCTATCGAACACAGACTGTTCTGGAAAATTATCGTATCTCAATAGCCAATGAGATTAGAGCTTCCATATTTGGTATATCCCTAATAAGGATTTTCTCGCCAAGGTCGCCAAAAAATCGCCAAGGAGGGAAACAGTCGCCAAATTTGGCGTCAAATCCATTTCTTTACTTATTGGAGCTTTTTAATGAGTTTTTAAAGGAAAATTAGACTATTTTAGCGCTAAAACGACTAGAAATGCACAAAATTAGCATTTTGTTGACTTACTAAGCCTCTTTGAAAGAATTGACACAAAAATCAATGCAATTATTTACAATTCCGTAACACTTTATATGATATACAAATAGGTATACAAAGAGAGACACAGCAGGGGATTTGGCGTCAGCCGCCCTCAGGAATGTATCTGATTATGGTAAAAAGTCGATCGAATCAATATATACTATTATATTATAAGGAATAAATAAAAATGACCTATTGAATAATGTCTGATGCAAATAGGACGTTGAGGCTCCTGATCTGCAGATCCACTAGTGTTAGATCCAAATTGTTACACATAACAAAGTACCATGATCTTGAAAATGCTGTGTTAAACAAAAGGTTATTTTTGTTAAAACTAGACTTCTTAATTTGGAGGGTTTTAATTGCATTATAAATATATGTAGTTTATACATATTCATTTAACAAGTAAATGTCATAGTAATTACACAATGCTGCGAAATAAAATACAAGCTGTTGAAAAATACAAGCGAAGTTTTCGCAGATTTTTATGTTATTTGGTGTGCTGACTTCGAAAATGACCTCCATTTCTTTCCAACACGTCAGAATTTTTTGTAAAATCGATATCGATATTTTTTTTCCTTAAAAAACATTGCATGTAGTATCTGGCAATAATGGATTTTATCCATTAAAATCTATGTAAAATGATGGATTTTTGATGTAGCAAACTGATTTTTCAGCAATCGATTTATTTTTTATAGGTTTAAATGAATGAAAAGGACTATTTCTAGATCGCACGAGCTGCCTATGGTCGAGAGAAAAACGAAAAGTTTCCTCGGGAACTTTTTACATCAAATTATGGTGTAGTTTCTAGAAGAAAATCAGCATCATACTATTTTATTTGTTTTTATTAAGGTAACTTACATAAAATGGATGAATGACTAAGTGGAGCAAATATTAAATATGTTAAAAATCGAAGTAAAATTAAATTTTTCAAGAAAACGTGACGTGATAGAAATTTTTCGTTATATTTTTTGAAATTAACGCCAAAAAAACACATAAAGTTCAGGTTTCAATTTTCTTCTTCTTCTTCTTTTTTTTTTTTTTTTTTTTTTTTTTTTAACACGCTTTTATTAGCTTCACCTGTGTGTATATTTGTATGTATGTGTGTAACTGCTCTGGGAGGAAACAAAAAAATCTATATTGTAAAAAAATACTTTCCCTACGTGAACGCGGCTGTGAGGTAAAGCTCCGGACTACGAACCTAAATGTGTAACGTTCGAGCCCAGTCAGAGGAGATTTTTTAAAAATGGTTTTTGTTTAATTCTAAATTATTTAATTAAAGTTTTGAAAGTATGTAAATATTATGGTGTGTCACTCACACGATTTTCTCTTTTCCTGCATTTTAATACTAAGATAGATATTTTGTGCTTTTTAGTTCACATTTCTATAAAAGCGTGTTCTTTAAATTTTTTAAACTATAATATTATTATAGATTCTTTCACAAACATTACTTCAGCTATAGCTGTATTTATAAAAACCTTTAAAAAGCGTTTTATGTATTTAAATTATGCATTCTTACTGTAAAAGTTTTACAAATACTAATTTAACGAAGGAGAAGATTATTTCTGGTGATTTACTGTTTTCCAATCAAGAACTTCTACAGCTGCTTTAAGTAAGCTATCTATAATGACACTTTAATGAACTTTTAGAACACCCTAGTCACATTTTAAAAGTCAGTGGCAATGAAAAAACATTTTATGAAGGAAAACAGATTAATTTTAATTTTAATTAAACTTAAAATACCTCATATTTATTCGAAGTAATAAATGTTAAAATATTCAGACAATCTCTTAAGTTTAATTCTATATTTATTGGTTGTTTTCACATTAAACTTTTTTTTTTTTTATAACAGTTCAGATCATTATTACCGAAATGTATATGTAATTTGTAATTCGAAAAGCCCTAATCTTTAATCGAGAAACGTTATTGTTTGACGACAACTGTTCGAATCATTATTAATGAAAAATATATGAAATAATACTAAGGCGAGTTAAGCTCTTAATTTGAATTTTAGATTTAACATATATATGAGTGGAGCAGAGAGTTGTACCTAGGGACACTTTTTACATTTTATTTTTTAACTTCTAAAATTGAAGTTAGATTTATATTGTGAAGACAATATTTAAATACTCCAACATTCTTCTCTATAATATATATATATTACTTTTAACAGTTTGAAAATAAAAAATTGCCAGTCATTTTAAGTAGGAAGTGTAAACTGTCCCAAGGTACAACACCATGTTGCATCTTAGGACATGCTTCAAAATTCATACAGTAATCTTAGTCCAAATCAGTTTCATGCAAATAATTAAATATATCTATCTATATATATTTAAGGCATTAAATTAAAAAAAAAAATGCACTTGCAGATGCATTACCCAAATATTAATAAATTTGGAAGTTGAAATCTTATTTGTAAATTAACTAAGTATTGATAAAGTCCCTATTTTAACATTATATGATACAAAGTCAGCTGTGAGATTTCTCGTTCAGATCCAGGGGGTGTTTACACTCAATGTTTGATAAAAAATCATAATTTTCATATCCATAAATAATTTTTTTGCTGTCCCCTGTGCACTTTAAAATATTCTTCTTAATGACCTCCAATATTCAGATCAAGGTCGTAAACAGTGTTTCTGGAATATCAAACATATTATTATTATTATTATTTCAGATACATTTGAAAAAAAAAAAAAAAAATCTGTAACCATTTTTCTAATACGTCTGGGGTTTGATCATATTCAATATTGTCATCATCTGTACTTGATAAAATTGGTTTACCCATATCAGATTCTGAACTGCTAATTTTTTGCGTAGGTGATTCTTTCTTGACATTCTGGATGCAGTAGTTTTCTGCTCTGCAGTTTCAATTTGTATTTTACAGGAGAGTTTGTTATATGCAGGATTTTGCTTTTTTTCTATTGCCATTGATTTTTCGAGATGAAGCTTTGGGAAATGCCCAAATAATTATTGATAATGTCACATCTTGAGAATCTGACGATGAACATACTACACATAGGGTAGGCTGGTCTAAGGGTACGCATCCGATAAGAGTACGCTACCCCAACATTCAAAATGTTGTTTGTGATATGCGTCTAACTTCAGTGTTATTTTGAAGTGCAAGCCAGTTTTTATAATAGTTTTTACATGCATAATAATCTTTTTTTTCTTCTTTTAACAGGATGTCTAGACGACAAAGAAGTACTCAAAGAAGTTTTTGTACGCCAGAACAATGGCTGGATGTAAAAACACGCATCGAGGGAGGCGAAATTAAGAGAGCGCTATCTAAATAATTAGGAATGCATGAAGCAACTTTATGAAAGAGATTAAAAAGATCATCTCCAGTCAGAAGTTAGGGCAGATACTCTCAAACGTTTACACCGGAAATGAAAATAGAACTGTGTGAGTACATAAAAAAAATTAGATAGCATGTTGTAACCAGTAAAAAAATATGAGAAGTTGCTTTTAGTTTTGCAGAGATTAATGGATTACAATATCGCTTTAATAAAGAAAAGAAAACGGTGGTATGGAGTGACTTCTGCTATTTATGAAAAGGCATCCAGAATTGTTGTTGAGTACACCAACTTCAGGAAGTGTTGCTCGAGCGATAGGCTTTAATAAGCCTCAATGCGATTGTTACTTTGAAAATCTGACAAGTTGTTGGATACCTACAAGTTCATTCCTCACGCAAATTACAATATGGACGAGACTGGGTTCTCCACTGTGCCAAACATACAGCCAGAGGTGATTTGAGAAAAGGGTAAGCACTGAGAGTCAATGAGATTTTTGGTGCTGAACGGAGTATCAACGTAACTCTCGTAAATGCGTCCAATATCTTTGGGAATTTTATTCCATCAACATTCATATTTCCTTGCAAGCATATGAAGGTCGAATTTTTGGATGGGGATTCGCCTGCTTCTATAGAAATGGTGTCGAATACGAGCTACATCAACAGCGCTTCGCTTGTGGGCTGGTTATCTCATTTTAAAGATTACGCAAGGCCTAGCAAAGACAATCCAAGTACTACTGATATTAGATAACCACACGTCACACTGCACCTTACAGGCAGTTAATTTCTTATGGGCTAACCACATTCGTGCTCTTACAATACCACCTCACAGCAGCCACAAAATTCAGCCACTTGATCGCTGCATCCATAACAGCCTTAAGGTTTTTTTCGCCTTGGCTTGGGAAAAATAGGCGCGTAATATTCCTGGTCGAGATTACCAAATTGCTGAAATTTTGACTTCGGCTTATCTCAAAGCAGCTACTTCTGAAAATGACATACAAAATTTAAATGTATCAGGAATACAATCATTAAATCCGGTCATTTTTGGAGAAGACGATTTCTCACCCAGTGCAGTGACAGAAAGGTCTTTGCCGGAAACTCGATATGAACAAAATTTCCACCCAGTTCATGATCAGTACAAAACTTTGATTATGAGGAAAACGCTACATCTGCCATGGCTGACGTCATTGGCGACGATAATGGGAATGGAACTAATTAGGTGATAGAGCAACTTCAGGCTGGCAACTTAGGGGGATTGAAAAGTCCAACCAGTAGCAGAGCAAAACTATCAATGAAACATCAAAGGAAATTACTGTTCCAGCTAGTAACAACAATGCACCGGATAATTCATCACTGTCATAATGCACATTAAATGAAATATCGAGCAAGTTGCCAGGTGAGAAAACGTCATTTAAGGATAGTCAAAATATTTTGAGAGAAAGAGCGCATACACCATCTGCCTGCATTAAAAATAAAGGAATTAAATCGCTTCACGCACCGCTTGAGGAATATGCTTTCAAAAAATATGTTTTGATTTACAAAGTAATAATATTAATTTCTGTTTAAGTATCATATATATATATATATATATATATATATATATATATATGCATTATAATTTACATTAACGTACTTTAATAATATGTTAATCATATACAAAAATCATTACTACCTCTACTGATTTCTTTTGAAAAAAAAAATACACATAATTAAATTCTGAACTGGAATTTTGGGAAACTTAATTTTTTCTTTCAAATTTTTCTTTGAAATTTGTACAACCCGAATGAATCATTCAAAATTTTTATAAAAGAATTTAAATTGAGCGTAATTCTGAAAGAAAATTTTAAAGCGGCATTAGAACAGAAATAGTTAAGAAGTGCATATTTCAATTATATATTCCTATCACGGAATTTTACATCGTGTTAGAGATGATAATTATGAAATTCTCATACGTTCATAGAATAAATTTGTTTTATTTTCAGTTAAATATATTCAAAGTTATTCTACTTTTACTCTGTACGTGTAAAATTAAAAAATGTTTAATATTAAAGATTTGTACATTACAAAATTATTTTAACAATTTAACAATCGTAATTTATACATGTTTCCTGTCTATCATAGTGTAATTACTATTTATAAGATAATATCATATTTATAGCCAATCATTAAAAAGTGAAAAAGAGATAAGAAAAATTACTTATAGAATGTAGAGTGATATTAAAAATTACTTATTTTACTTTTATAATAAAACTTAGAAAATAAGATAATAAAGAATATATTTTATATTAATAAATAAAAGGGAAGTATATACTTTTTTTTTTTAATTAACTGATATGGAAAACTTTCTTCGTCATAAAACGATGTTGGATGAGAAGGTATAGCCTTTTCTTACTCCCACTGCTTTTAAACAATAATTTCTAGCCTCATTCATCACAAAATATAATTGTGAAAATAATATAAAGATTTTTTGAAAAAAAAAAAAAAAAACAATAATTACGAATGATTTTCATAATTTTTTCTCCATAACATTCTTTTTAGAAAATAACCAAACACACAGACACACACACACACACACACACAAAGTCATTTTTAACAGATTGGTGACCAGAATTAAGAATCCTTGTTAAATAGATAAATAATAATAACAATAATGGGCCCTCTTTACTCTAAGAGATTATAAAGGAAAGCTGCTTTTGGGTGTTTTCCTTTTCTCTCTCAGTAACTATCAAAATCATAAAAATATAGGGCTGGTGATTTTGCTGAATGTTGGATATCAGTAAGTTCGTTTCATTATTTGAATGCACTGGAACCATGTAATTACACTTATCGAAGAAATTTTCTATAATGGACTTGCTCTAACCAGGTTGTTTACACTTGCCCGAAATATCTTAAAGGCATAACTTTTATTTTTACTTTCCGAACATACATATGTAAGAAAAATATTATAATCATGTCAAAAATCCGAATTTGAGATTTTGATGTTTCTTTATATTTTAAGGTCATTTTTCCTTAAGGGTCTAACTAAGGTCCCCTGAGTTCATTTTTACTATTTTTACGATGATGTATGTATGTATGTATGTACGTGTGTGTGTATGTGAGTGAACACGATAGCGTCTAAACACTTTGTTAGAATGAACTGAAATTCGGTAAGTATGTTATAGGTCACAATAGCACGGACCCTATTGATTTTGGTGAATTTAAAACATATAGTTTTTTTACAGGGACACAAAGAAAAATTCTTTATCATAATGGCCTATGGACCAAAATTATCTAATGTGCGATAGCATCTAAACGCCTTATTCGCCTGAGCTGTAAATTTATACAGATATTAAAAGTCACCGTCACACAAATTGTATAAATTTTGCTGAATCTAGCTTTTACAGTTTTACAGGGACACGAAAAAAATTCTTTATCATTATGGTCTATGGAGCCAAATATTTTAAAGTGTGATAGCGTCTAAACGCCTTATTCGATTGAGCTGGAAATTTATGAACATAATATAGGTCACCGTCGTTCAAACTATAAAGGTTTTGGTGAATCTGGCACTTATAGTTTTTTACAGGGACACAGAAAAATAATCTTCACCATTATGGCTTATAGACCCAAATTTTGTAAACTGCGGTAATGTCTAAACGCCTTTATTCGATTAAATTGAAAATTTATATACATGCTATAGGTCATCGTCGCACGAATTGTACAGATTTTGGTGAATCTAGAACTTACAGATTTTTACAGGGACACAACGAGAAATTCTTTATTATCACGATCTATGGGCTCAAATTATTTGAAGTGCAATAGCGTAAAATTAAACAATGGAAAAAAATACTCGAACACCCTATTATAATTTTCATTTTGTCTATTTAACGACTTGTCTTACTTTAATTTATTTATACAAATGTTAATTACGTAATGTTCGGAATGTCGAGTGGAGTCACTCCAGATTTTTTGCTTTGCTTTTCAAGATTTGTCCTTTAATTTTCAAAGAAACCTCATATCCTGATCTGTTTTCAGATTTCTATTGGAGTGTTAAAAAATTTTAATATGTTATTTGGGGGTGTACGGAAGTTCACAAATCTGTAAAGATTTGAGATAAAAAATTTATTATTTTTTTTGATAAAAAATTTAAAAAGTACCAAATTCCTGAAAATTTGACATACATTTCACTGAGTGTGCTGTATATGAATATAGTTGTCAGAAGTTAAATTTGCCCCAAACCATGGTAAAAATGGAAACACAAAACACAAACTTTTTATCATTCTCTTTTCTTTAGGTGACACATAATTAAGTTATTAAAAGCATACATTTTTCTAAATTTAATTAGTTGTAGTTTATGCCTAAAATATTTCCAGAAATGCAATGTAATAGCAACTGAGAAATATGTGGTGAAAGTCGAACCATGTCAAAACGTTGTTACATTTACTCCATTTCCCCTTAAATATATTTTAGACACGTGGTTATAATAGTAAAGAGGCTAAACCGATTTTTCTGTCATTTCCTAATACAAACAAAAATGAAAAATCAAGCAGCACGCATTGATTATTAACACATTCCAGCTCTACTTACTCCTTGCATTGTTTAAACTTCATTCTTCATTGCCTACATTGTCGCACAACGGGCAGACAGAAGAACTGAAAGGCAGACAGACAGACTAATTGAATTCATAATCACACTTAAACATTGTTTAAAAGCATTAAAAACGCTTAACACAAATGGAAATGTAAATTCAGCAATTTCCAGTTGTAGCTCTTAATGTATTTAAATATTTTAGTAAAGCTCTATAAATATGTATGCTAAAAATACCATATCCTATATCAAACATTATTTTAGCATATTAACAATAAATGTCAATTCCTTTATAATTTTTGCAGTAGAAAATTATTTAAGTGTGACTTTAAAAAATGTCTCTCGTAAAGCGTAATACATTGGCTTTTTTTCTCCTTTCTTGATGATGTTGGAGTAGATTAAAATTCGAAAAAAAATTTTTGAACTGGAGTTCGTGGCCCAGGGCCCCAGATCCCCACTATTAGATCCGCCATTACTCTAGCATGTATTGTCATATCGGAGTTATACACTAAGCGAAAAAAAAAAGAAAAAGAAAAAAAGCCGCACTTGGATATTTCCTTTTTTTTTTTTGCAACCGCTAATTTTATCATTTAAAAAGCAAATTTTGAACAGACTTTATTACGTCGCCCTCCACGTACACTTTAGGATTGAGCCCAGTGTTAAAAATAAAATTCAACTGTCAAGAAAATTATAATTTTAGAAAATATTTTAAAAAGGGCATGTATAAGGCAGTTAACGATGCCACAAAAAGTATTAATTTTCGAATGAAAGTCAAAAAATATTTTAATATGTGAGATGGCAAATTAATTAAATGTTAACGAAATATTCCTGAGATGATTTTTAGGAACATATAAAATTTTTTGGCTGTTTAAACGGAAAATGTGTCTTTAGGCGGCCATGTTGCCCATCCAAACTAGATAATGGTAAGTTAAGAAACAAAAGTTTAAAAAAATAAATTTGTACATGCTCATAACTTAGAAAATATTAAAAAAAATGTGCATAGCAAAATAATTTCTTCAAAAACAGTGCGGGAACAATTAAACAAAGTATGTTAAAAACCAGAAGATCTGAAAAAAAAAAAAAAAAAAAAAAAGCCACTACTAAGGAAAAGAATTGAAAAAACAAGACTTCAGTTGACCAAAAATTTAAAAAATATATCAGTTAATTATTAGGCCGAACTAGTTTTCTCTGATGAATCAAGTTTATTTTATTTCGGGCTGATTAAGAAAAAAAAAAAAAAAAAAAAAAAAAAAAACTAGTAAGATGATAAAAATGTGACCGAATTATTGAAAATATCATTCATAAAACAGTGACAAATTCTCCGTACATTATGGCACGGAGGTGCATAAATTTTCAATGAGTCGGGCAATTTTTTATACTCAAGGGATCAATAAACTCGAAATAAAACGCGGCCATTATAAAAACGGCGCCTGGCCGACAATTTTGAAGGTATCTCAGACTTTCCCGCTATAGTATTTTATGGACAGGAGAAGATTTATAAGCCATAACTAGGATATGACGAGGCGTTTCATTTTAAACACATAAAATTTAATAGATGACTATGACAATTACAGATGAAAAATACAAGTAACATGAACGACTACATTTTTAAGACTGCGATCTGTTCTAGCAGAGATAAACGAAAAAAGAAATGAACAGATCATTGATTGGACGTGACGTCACTTACCAACAGTCCAATAGATTAAATCAGGAATACAATGACGAAATACACCACATTTCTCCTCCCCTTAATTCTGTATACCATACCTGATGGGAGGTTTTCTTACTCTAGATGATCTTCTTACAACCTGTTCAGAAAAAGACAAATTAGTGTTTTTAAGTTTTGAATGTTCAGATTTTAGTTTATTTTTATTTAGAGTACTGTTGATATTTTTATCACAGTCAATTTCTCCAGGCTTTGTAGACACAGATCTACTGTCGGTTGGCCCTGGATCTGGTGTAGTGGGAGGATCGGTTGGCACTGGATCTGGTGTACTGGCAGGATCGGTTGGCACTGGATCTGGTATAATGGCAGGCCTCCTACCAGACTTAGATTCTCCAATGCTTTGCAGGTGTGGACTCTTGCTATCGGAAACCATGGGAATGTTTCCATCAAGAGTGTTCTTTTGAATTTCACCAGGGTTTGTAGTTTCCTCCAGTTGTACTCTGGAACCTACACTTTTTAGTTGATCAACGTGTCTTTTCCATACACATGAACCTACTTGAATTTTATAATGTAGTTTACCTAGTCTGGCAATTACTTTACCTATTTTCCATTTATCTCCTGATGTGTAATTGCGTACTGCAACTTTTTCATTTATTTCGAATTCTCTTATCTTTTTCTTGTTAAAAACATTTTTATGTTGTTTGTTTTCAACATAATTTTTAACATTTGGTACAAGCAAATCTAATTTTGATCTGATATTTCTTTTCAGAAATAATGATGCGGGACTCTCCCCTGTTGTAATATGAGGCATTATTCGGTATTGGAATAGAAATTCGTTTAACTTAAATTGGAGATTTCCGGGTTCTGAACTTAAGGATTTCAATCCTTTTTTAATTATTTGGACATATCTTTCAGCCTGACCATTTGTAGAGGGATGATATGGTGCAGTTAAGCTATGTTTTATGCCTTTACTTTGTAGAAAATGTTCGAATTGTTCTGAAATGAATTGCGGCCCATTATCCGACACAAGGGACACAGGATAGCCATATCTGGCAAAAAGCGAAGAAAGACAGTTTATAGTGTTCTCAGCAGTAGTATTAGGAACAATGAACACTTCTGTCCATTTACTGTGGGCATCTACTACGATTAAAAACATTTTCCCCATCATTGGACCAAAAAAGTCTACATGTATTCTGTTCCAAGGTGTTGTAGGCCATTCCCAGTGATGATTTTCCATTTTAGGAGGATTATGTTTTAATTTAATACAAACAGAACAGTTATTTGCTAAATTCTCAATGTCTTTATCAATACCTGGCCACCATACAAAACTACGTGCCAGTGCTTTCATTTTTACTATGCCAAAATGGCCAAAATGCAAATCTTCCAACACTTTTTGTCTATGAACAGTAGGAATTACAACATGATTCCCTTGTAGTATGCAATTATTTAGTATAGAAAAATCTTGTTGTTTATGTCCAAAAAGTAAGTAATTTGGCATCTGTGTGCCTGATATTAAATGTCGGTACATTTCTTTCAATGTTGGATCTCGCTTAGAACTTGCACATAATATCTTTGTATTTAACGGTAACGATGTGATTTGATGAATAAATAAACAATCGGATTCATCAAGGTTGCCAAATAAATTTGGTGACGAAGTTGGTGACACTTTTTCTGGTTGTAGCGAATCGGACGACGGCAGCAGTAAGTCTTCACTACGTAATGGAAGACGTGATAGAGCATCGGCATTTCCGTGCTCTGCAGATTTTTTATATTTAATATCATAATTAAATGTCTGTAAGTATAATGCGTATCTTTGCATTCTAGCTGCCGAAAGTACCGGAATACTTTTTACGGGTGAAAATATGGAAACTAGGGGTTTACTATCTGTATACAGTGTAAATCTCCTACCATATAAAAATTGAAAAAATTTCTTTACACCAAAAATTATTGCTAACGCTTCTTTATCTACCTGACTATACCGCTTTTCTGCAGAAGATAAAGTTCTAGAAGCAAAAGCTATGGGTTTTTCGGAGTTATCTGGCATTGTATGCGAAAGTACTGCCGAAATTCCATAAGGAGAAGCATCAGTGGCTAAAATTAAGGGTAATTTAGGATTAAAGTGGGTGAGAATCCTTTTGGAAGTAATTTCCTGTTTAATTGCATTAAATGAATTTTCACATTTTTTAGTCCACTGAAAATTTACATTTTTACGTAATAATTCATTTAGAGGATAAGCAATCGTAGATAATTTAGGAACAAATCTAGAATAGTAAGATACTAAGCCTAAGAATGCTTTTACCTGAGTTACGTTTGTAGGTATTGGAGCATTTAAAATAGCAGAAATTTTTTCTTGCGTTTTGTGTATGCCATTTTTATCAATTTTGTAACCGCAGTATGTAATTTCATCATTCATGAAAAAAGATTTTTCTTTATTTATTTTAAGATTATATTCACGTAACCTTTCTAGCACTTGTTTTAATCGCTCTAAATGTATTTCATCCGTTTCCCCTGAGATGCATATATCGTCAATAAAAACTGAAATACCCTCTATACCTTTTAAAATTTGTTCTATAGTTCTCTGCCATATTGCTGGCGAACTGGCAATTCCGTATGGTAATCGCGTAAATTTAAATAAGCCTTTAGGAGTGTTAATAGTAAGTAATTCTTGTGAATTTTCCTCTACCGGTAAATGCAAGTATGCTTGGTTTAAATCAATTTTTGTAAAATGTAATCCACCCCCTAAAGTTGCTAATATATCCTCAATTTTTGGTAGCGGGTATTTGTCAACCTTTAAAAATTTATTTACCGTGACTTTAAAATCGCCGCATAAACGAATTTTCCCATTAGGTTTTACCACCGGAACAATAGGTGTTGCCCATTTACTCGTACTAACAGCTTTTATTATCCCTTCATTTTCTAATCTTTCCAATTCTTCATTTACCGCATTCCTTAATGCATACGTAACTGTTCGCGATTTACAAAATATTGGTGATGAGTCTTTCTCTAAATGTAATTCAGCTTTAACATTTTTAATTTCACCTACGTTATTTGTAAATAAATCCGGAAATTCATTCAGTAAATTATTTAAATTATCCGAGATTTGTACTTTGTTTACCGGAACAGTTTGTAAATTGTTTGGGAATATATTAAATGTAGTTATCCAATCCCTACCTAGCAATAAAGGAAAATTGTCTTTTTTAACTAAATATAACTTAACATTCCTAGTTTTGTTTTCGTAAGTTACATTTACTCTAACAAATCCCTCGGGCTGGAAAATTTCTCCCGTGGCTGTTTTTAATTTTACATCAGCAGGAAACATTTTATGTTCTGGAAATAATCTCCGAAAACGATTTATCGGTACGGCGGAAATCGCTGATCCCGTATCAAGTTCCATTTCTGCTTTAGCACTATTTTCTATCAAAACCCAAATTTTTATAGGTTTAGTGCCTTCAGATTGTAACGACAAAATGTCTACAGTATCAAGAACATTTACATTTTTCTGTTGAGTAACATTGTTTTGTGCGTTCCGACACACTTTACTCAAATGACCACGTTTTTTACAAAAATTGCAAACTGCATTAATAAATTTACAAACATTTGCTAAATGAGAGCTATTTCCACAACGATAACAATAAGTTTTACTTTTATTTGCACTCGCAGTTTTGTTCACGTTTTGTTTACTTAAGTTATTTTGAGAATAATTTTGTTTTGGTTTCCTAACACTAACAGAAACTTTATTCAAATTCAAATTTTTATTTTGTAATTCTATCATGTCATTTTCAGTACTTTGCATAGTTACGGCTTGTTCTACTGCTTTTTCAAATGTTAAATCTTCAACCTGAGACATTAATTTGTTTTGGATTGTTTCATTTTTTAATCCGCGTAAAAATTGTTCTAACAAATTTTCTGACAGCGAATCGCCTGTAAACGCGCAATGTGTTGTTAATTTCTTTAATCGAACACTAAAATCCTGCACAGATTCGTTATCTCCTTGACAACATTTTCTAAATTTAATGCGTTCACTGATTTTGTTAGGTATCTTACACAGATGTTTTGTTAAGACATCTACTAATTCAGTGTAAGTTTTTGATTCAGGGAGATCTGGGAACAGTAAATTTGTAAGTAAATTATATAATTTCGATCCAATAAAAGTTATTAAGGCACTAACTTTTTTGTCATCCTTAATATCAAACAATATAAAGTTCTGTTCCAGTCTCCTTACATAAATCTCAAACGATTTAACCGAATCATTGAATTCTTTAAAATTTTGAAACATTTTTAATGAAAATATACTAGTTCTAACAATAAAAACATGCAATCTAATAAAAGAACAGAAAGAAAAAAAAAAATGTGTAAATACCTTTTTTTTTCTCTCTTTCCCGAAAAAATAAAAAATCGTAGACAACTAATTATCTCTGGCGCCTATGCATTTCCGGCCTGACAGTAGACAAAAACTCACCAACTGCTCGTCTCCGATCGCTTTTCGTTACTTTCGAAATATCAATTTTCTTTATGAAGAACTGCAGATTGCATTTTTAATCATCTTGAAGTAGATATTATTAAAATGTTGAAGAGCAAAACTTCTTTTTGCTTTTTTCTTTTTCATTTCGTCGCCAATATAGTATTTTATGGACAGGAGAAGATTTATAAGCCATAACTAGGATATGACGAGGCGTTTCATTTTAAACACATAAAATTTAATAGATGACTATGACAATTACAGATGAAAAATACAAGTAACATGAACGACTACATTTTTAAGACTGCGATCTGTTCTAGCAGAGATAAACGTAAAAAGAAATGAACAGATCATTGATTGGACGTGACGTCACTTACCAACAGTCCAATAGATTAAATCAGGAATACAATGACGAAATACACCACACCCGCGAACAGAATATTAAGATGATATTGCACCATACTAAAGGGTGTCCGTGGTGCATTTATTCGATTCAAATCGTTAAAACTACCTGTCCTATCCCATGAACACCTATAATTTTGTAAGCAATCATATCTTTTTTAACTTTAAGTTAAATCCCACAAAAAATATCGTAGAATTTCTTTTTCATCAGACTTGGAAATAACCCTAATCTCAATCCGCTATAAAATGTTTAGTCTATAAAAAAGCGCGGGAAAGGGGTGAGGATTAAAAAATTGCAGCCTACAACTCTGCAAGGATTAGAAAAATTTATTTATGATATTTGGCACAGAGAAATTTCTGATATTTATATTAAAACACTGCATAATACTATGCTATTGTGCATTAAAGCAGTAATTCCATATAAAGGTGGAATAATTCGATGCAGAATACATATTTTTATTAAAAAATTGCTTAGATCTAACAAATAAATAGTTTTATTTCATGTATTAAAAAAAAACTTGTTTATATCATACAATAAATCATAATACAGTACAAAGTATATGTTTATTATATTACGTTTAAAAAGTATGTTTTATGTAGATTTTTAATATTTACTTCGTAGAGTGTAATAAAGTGAATTATTAAATAAAAAATGTACATAGGTATCATTTCATCTCTTTGATATTATGGAAACATGACAGTTTAATTTGTTTCAACCATTAGTTTTGAAGTTATTACAAATGAAAAAGGTATAAGTCAATTTTTCTGCAGTGCGGCTTTTTTTTCTGTCGCTTAGTGTACATGCATTTTTATTTATTTATTTATTTTTTTTTTTTTCAGCTCAGTCGGATGCTATGAACTGATTCAATTCTCAGATTTGATCTCTATTCATAAATAACAAAGCACGTTTAAAAAAAGCTTATATTTCAATTCCCACCACTATTTTTGCATGGTAATATTCATATTAATTAAGCTTTGAATCGTCATGTTATGTTATTTTATCGAATATCATTCGAATGAGCTACTTTTTTAAAATATGGGTACCAGTTTTTACAAACTGATACAAAAGTAGTGTGTACTGGTGTCCGTACAAAATTTTTAAAAGCTTTTAAAAATCAGCCCCGTACGGTGCCCAGACAATTTTGCCCGTACGCTGTACGGGCAAAATTGTTAAGAATTTAAAGTTGATTCTACATGTTTGAAACTGAATGAATGTTTAAAAAAAAATATTTAAAATAAAATTACTATGAAAATATCCATTAAATTTCCTAAAACTTTTCTTCGTACTTTTTCAATATTTAACATTTTTCAGGTTATGAGAAGTATGATTATATGCTTTTATACATAGGATATATATATATTTGTGGGTTATATATATATATACAGCCTATATATCTGTACTGATAAGTATAAAGGAGTTAAGTCCAAAAATGTAGATTTTGAGTTTAGTACATAGTCAGACTGAGAAAAAAATTCTCCATCGATTGGTATAAAGGATTTAAGCCCATGTCATTTAGTCTTTGAGAAAATGCATTGGTAAAAAAGACTCAAGTGAGAAATTTAGCATTCATGTTTGGTATAAAAGGTTTAAGTCAATTTGTTCCCTTTATGAAATGAAATTTGATAATCACTTGAATGGTATAAAGGGTATAAGTCAACATAATCCCTTTTTCCTGATCGAGTCTTCTGATTAATTTTTGGTATAAAGGATTTAAGTCCACTTTTCTCTTTTTGCGCTGTGCCACTTGGCGGTCAACAGGCTTTAATCCAATGTAATAATGAGATTATAATTATTCAATTGCTTATTATTGTATTTTATGCTTTAATTTATAAATGTAGAACTGGTATCGATAAAAAAATTACCCACTTTTCAATTGAAATTTAATATATATAAATAATTTACTACATCATTCTTTACCAATAATTTACTACATTTAACATCAGAGAAAAGCAGATTTAGCTTATGAACAGAAAAAGCTTGGCAAAGCAGAAGCCAAAACTGATACCTCAAAACTGTGTTTAGTTTTTGATTTACAACAGTGTCTAGCAACTCCATTTCTGTCATCATCTGTAGCTTTCAACAAACGCCAACTTTTAACTTTTAATTTGACTATACGTGACAATGCCATAGGTAAGCCATGTCATTACATGTGGCACGATGGTCCTGAAACTAACGAAATTGCTTCATGTCTTTACGACTACCTACGATATGTACCTGACACTGTTACAAGTGTAACTTTCTATTCTGACACATCAACACAACAAAAACATCCATGTGTCAGCGATGTTTTTGAATGCGATGGCTGACTTCCCTCATTTCTCCAGCATCAATCACAAATTTCTAATTTCAGGTCACTCGCACATGGAATGTGACAACTCCATTTCTGTCATCATCTGTAGCTTTCAACAAACGCCAACTTTGAACTTTTAATTTGAGTATGCGTGACAATGCCATAGGTAAGTCATGTCATTACATGTGGCACGATGGTCGTGAAACTAACGAAATTGCTTCATGTCTTTACGACTACCTACGAAATGCACCTGACACTGTTACAAGTGTAACTTTCTATTCTGACACATCAACACAACAAAAACATCCATGTGTCAGCGATGTTTTTGAATGCGATGGCTGACTTCCCTCATTTCTCCAGCATCAATCACAAATTTCTAATTTCAGGTCACTCGCACATGGAATGTGACGTAGACCATGCTCTTATTGAGAGAGAAAAGAAAAGTATGGCATTTCAAGTATTCCACCCACATGATTGGTATCAGCTTTTTCGGTCTACAGGGAAGAAAAATAAATTCACTGCTAGAGAGATGACTCAAGATGATTTTTTTGATTTTGCATTACTGTCAATAAATACTCTCGTTGTGCGAATATAATGTTGATGGAGAGCCGTTCACGTGACAAGAGGTACAATGATTGGTATTGACAGGAAGGGGATCAGATATTTTATAGGGACAGTCTACTTGAAGGCACTTTCAAAAAAATTAGTGTTCTTCGACGAGGCAAAACAAATCTCCGAATTACCCAGATTCAAAAACGGTATAACAAATCTGTTCCAATCGCAGTGCAGAAGAAGAGAGATCAACTTACTTTGCTTCCTCTTGTGCCTCCAGTATTCCATAACTTTTACAAAACTTTACGAACACCAGCTAGCACAGAAAACATTGACCCTGACTTAGAATTTAGTAATTATGTTGAAAATGACTATTAATCACCATGACCCATGATTCAGTGGAAGGAAACACGAATATAATATTGTGATGGTCAATATTCTATTAATCCTAATGCTTTGTAATTGTTGATCTCTTAAAAATGGTTTCTTAAAAATGAGCTAAATTGTCTCAAAATAGCTCCGAAACAATATAGGGGAGACTGGGGCACAGTGGTTCACTTTTACACTTTTAATTTTTTTGTTCAACAAAAATAAAAAAGCAAGGTACCTGAAAAAATTAGCAAACATTCTTTAAACCTTGCTTGACATGTTCTAATTTTTTTATAACAATACTTTCAATACATTACGAATAAAAAAATAAATTGTGTGCACTCACAAAGTGGACCACTGTGCCCCATCACCCGAGCACAGTGGTCCACAACTGGTACAGTGGACCAACCTCTGTTGTTCATGTTTAATTAATATAAATTACTCATTTTTTCCCCTACAATTAGTTTCTTATGCAATTCTAGTCCAAATAACATAATTCGAATATTTTCATAAAATACAATTACCAAAATTTAAAGGAATAATAAATAAATAAATAAATAAATAAGAAATCAAATTAGAGTAAGAATTCTATATCAGCTTTCCTTTGTCTTTTACGTGCCATTACTAAAGACAATGAGATATATTTTTAATTTGTTTATTAATGTTATATAGTTATAAAAATTATGAAGTATGTAATTAAACATTATGTTACTATTCAAATATTTTTATTAATTATTTTGAGATATTAGTACTTTACATTATATTTGTGAGATAGGTTTAACTAAAATTATTCTACTTTTATCTTTTACATGTTATTCCTAAAAACAACAACAATAAATTTATATAACCTACTATTTATTATATCACATATTCATTTTATTTATTTTTTTAATATTAAACAATTCAAATAGTTATTAAATTTAGATATTCATAATTATTATACTACTATTCAACTATTTCCCCTTTTCAGAAATTTATATAATGTTAAGATTATTATTTTTTTATTAATTATTTTGAGTCACATTATATTTGTATATGTAAATTCAACTAAAATAAATAATGTGTTAAATATAATTTGGAGTTTTAGGCACATTGGAAGGTGGCCCACTGTGCCCCATGTCCAAACAAAACAAATAATAATATTAAAATACTATATAGACTATAAACATGCTAAATTTTTTTATAAATTTAAAAACAACAATATCTTAGCTTTTCTTAACAACTGTCCTATACTTGTAGTCAATAGTTCTGTCCTGATAAAATTAAAAAAAACTTCAAACTTGAAAAATTACTTTGAGCAGCTCAAAACATAAAAGGTGTATAAAATGGCTAACATAGCATTTACCATGTTTTTTTTGGATGTGTAAAAGTAGTACCATGCTTCCATCTATGAATCTCAATATAAACTATAAGAGTTAAATACTAAGAGATTTAAATAGGGGTGGTCCCCTGTGCCCCAGTCTCCCCTATACTTAAATTTGAAAACCCATGTACTCATTTTTGAGTATATTGGCATGTCAAATATATGGATATTGGATTCTTATTGTTCAACCCTATTTTTGAATTTTTCAATATACTCAAAAACGAGTACATGGGTTTTCAAATTTAAGTATATATATTGTTTCGGAGCAATTTTGAGACAATTTAGCTTTTAAGGAACTATTTTTTATAGTGTGTTTTAACTTTAGTGTTTTGCTTGTGGATTATTAATGACGTATTTTGTTGCCATTTAATAGGGTGAAACATATTTTTGTTGTTTAATCTATTGTTTTATTTTTTAATCTATTATTATGTTCTTTTTTGTTTATCATCATTATTATTATTATTAACTATTTTCAACAATAGTATATCGTTTATTATGATTTATATTCTTCTAATCTTCAAAAGTTTTATAACAATAAAAGACAATGAAATTTTATAACAACAGCTTCTAGGGGTAAAATACAAAAATATTTCATCATTTCTCAAACTGATTTATCTCTCAATCAGTTTAGCTTGAGTAGTATTGTACATCAGATATTTTTTTTTATTTGGTATATATTATCAAATGCATATTATCTTTATTTAATTACTTCATAGACATTGAAGGTTTTTGAGCATTAATTTTCAATAATTGTGTAATAATTCCTATCTTCAATATGATAGTCTATGATATTGTATTCAATTCCTTGTTTGAGGTAATAAATTCTTTCAATAATGCTGATCATTCATGTTTCCCGAACCTGGATTTACCATCGACCCTTACCTTATAACATTTCATTAATCTTAGATTTCTAAGATGAAAGCATTTGGTAATCCGGCATAACTTTGTTCATATATCTTATTAAAGTCATGAATCAATATGTTGAGGAAGTTAGAATTGATAAGACCTTATTTCTATTAGGTTCAAATTACTTTGAACATCTACTGAGGTCATAAATTCAGTATTTTTTAATGCTGCATCCAAGTATTTGGACTGTCAGCATAATCATAATGTTAAATGAATGTACAAGTCAAAGTGGTAAAAAGGAGTTAAATCCTGGGTTGAGTGATACAAAGGATTTAAGTCCTGAAGGCATTTTTTCAAAACTATATAAATCTGTTAAAATTAAACAAACTTCAAAATTAAATGTATGTAGTTTATTCACAAAATTGTATATTATGATAATATCCTGGTTAAAACTGTATTGAACGAATACGTTTTTATACAGAATTTTTTAAACTTTATTTTTCGTCTCCTGAAAAATCAAGAATATGGACTTAAATCCTTTATATTTATCAGTACAGATATATATATATATATATATATATAAATTATAAATATATATATATATATATATTTCTCAAATAATCTGAAACTCCTAAGAAAATACTTTTCTTTCGTGATTTTTAGATTCTAAGTGATATAGAATTTAAAGCTTGACGAGCTAGTTTTTAACAAATGACTTGATACTCAGCGATTTGTTCGTAGATTATTCGGAGAGAACATAAGAAGAAAATCTTATCTTTTTATCAAAAGCATTTGTAAAAAAAGTTTTTTTTGCTACGTGATCCTTATTAAATTTCACAAGATAGAAAAATAATATTTCTACAAATGATAAGAAAGAGACCCGGAAAAATAAAGATAGATTTTTTTTCCTTTTCTTTATTTTAAACTAGCACAAAAAAAAAAAAAAAAAAAAAAAAAAAAGTATTATTTGTTTTTCTTTTGCAACTTTTATTTTTTTTAAAACATAATAGAAATTGATAAAAGTCCTCATGATTTAAAAAACTTTTTAAATAATTTAGATTTTTAGTAAATGTATTCGAATGAGACAAATTACCTTTCTTAAAAAGACAGAATATTACCACATCACTATATAATTTACTGTAAGGTGTAAATTAAGAGATGTGGGGTAGTGAAATTTATGTTGGCACACTAAAATATGCAAAGTTTATTATCATTAGTAGAACCAGGGCGCGAAATTTCCGCTTGCCAGCTCGCCATCTCGGAGAGCCGAGTCTGTGTGTGCGCTGCCCGAGATCGCCCCAGCCTGGGTAAAGAAAAATGCTTAGTGCATGCATAAAAGTTTTGATCTCTTTGGCAGTTTCGTTTCTCCCACTGTTATTTCTCCAAGTAGAGTAAGAATAGACGAGCAGAGAACCTCTTTGTCCGTCGCCCACTGTCCGAGAGAAGAGATATGCGAAAGTTTGCGTATGCGATATTTTCACAGGAAAATGAACCCGAGCCCTTTTACAGATACTGCCTATGTTTATTTTGTTTAATAAGGATCAAAAAACAGTTCATATTTTCCAGTTTTTTGCTGAAACGTTAAAGATTTGCGCTTGTAATGATTTGTAAGTAACGATTTTATCGAAAAATATATTCCGAAATGGCTGTTTCAAATGATAATAATGAACAAGTTATACACATCGACATTCCGTCTGATTACAAAAATAAAATGGACGAAAAAGACATTTCTAATGTAAAAAGTTAAGTAAAAGAATAGATAAATTAGGAAGCTTAATCTTTCATAATAAAAAATTTTTTCACTGGTTATTGTTTAACAAAGAATTTTTTTTAATGACTTTTTCCATTTATGTTATTAGAAATTTTAATCTTTTTCAAATCTCAAATACAATACATTATAAGGATTTTTAATTATAGATGATTATGAAACATGATGATATACCACACACTTTAATATATATAATTTTAGACATCATATTTGTAAAAACTTTTCAAATAGTTAAGAAAAATAAAAAAACCGAAAATGCGCAAAAAAGAAAAATAAATGACAACCCTATTTTGTGGCGAGTAAAAATTTTTTTTCGGTGAGTGTAATATGAGTTGAAATTTTGGGCCCTGATAGAACTATCTCTAATGTTAACTAATTTTTTGTGATAATCTAATATATAATCTTCTGTTATAAGAAAACATCCATTGCCGCTTTGATTGCAGCACTTGCGCATTCTTTGTTTACCTGACGAAGGGTCATGCGTTTTTTCGACCCGAAACAATTGTTGCGAGTTTATTGCATTTTATGGTGTTTATTCAAAGTTTTGTTTTTATTAGATATTCTTCTGGTGCTTTCAGAACACAACTTCCCCCAAGGAACTTCCCCCCATGTCGAAGAAGTCAATGGCTGAAGGAATGTTCACATAGGTCATATTCCTTTTAGAAATTTAGTGTGCAGTCCATAGAAACGATTCAAGCATTGATTGACAAAGGTCAAAGCAAATGTAAAAATAAATAATCTGGTGTGTCACTCACACGACTTTCTCTTACCCTGAAATTTGATATTATAAATGCAGGTTGGAGATTAAGAGTTAAGATAACGAGTACTGTTATGTAAACCTATGTTAAAAAATTCAAATTAGGCTTCGGAAGTGTTTTATATCATAATTAGTTCTGTGTGAGGTAGGACTACCGCCGCCCCCCTCAACCACCCATTTCATTAATGCACCTGCATTTATATAGAATTTAATACTGTTATTAAAATTAAACGTTTTCTTAAAATTATACAGACAATTTTCACACGCAACATTCATTGAAATTTATTAATCTTGATCAAACTTTTCCAGCAACAAACTTATGTTAACTTCAAAATACAAAATTTGGATCTCCTAAAATTATTCGTTTTTAAGTTACTCTAAGAGACGCAGACAAAGATCAAACGTTAAAAAACGTGACTACGGTAATCAGGAGGCCTCAAAACGTGTAAATATACAAAAAACAAGCGATGAATATTTAACTTAAAACATACATTATTTATCATAATGTCTATGAGGAGTTTACTTCAATTCCCGAACAGCTTTCCTGAAAAAGGTAAAATATTATTAGTAAAGCACATCCACTAACATCAAATAACTAGTGTGTTGTGGTCACCACATGACTTTCTTCTATATTTTCCTATACAATCTCACTCGGTAAAAATAATTTATTAAAATTATTATTTAAAAAAAAGTATCTTCCAAGATAATGCAGACGATTTTCATATTAGAGAAGTAGTATAACACTAAATATCCAAAGAAAGTTGAATTTATTCTCAATATTACATAAAAAAGAAAAATTAAATAAAAAAATAAATAAATAAAAGTTTATATAAAAAATAATATATATATATATATATATATATATATTGTTAAAAATGAAAAAAAAAAACCGATAACTTTGTTTTAAATTATCGCAGATCGATGGTTCAACCATTCGTTTTAAAGGTATTGGCGAGCTCTTTTGAAAGATACCCATCATGAAAATTTACTCCCCTCGAGGGGTCTGCTAAATACACAAAAAATTTTTCCCAGTTGACGAGTTTTTATTCAGTGTATAGTTTGTCTTTCAAATAGTTAACGTTAAATTTATTTTTTTATAATAATATTAAACAAAAACGAAAAATCATGCAGTGCGCATTGGTTATTAACACTTTCCAAATGTACGTAATTGTTGTATCGTATAACTTTCAATGCTATTTGCCTACGCAATCACATAATGAACAGACAGTAGTTCTGAAACGGACTAATTGAATTCCTAATCATTCTTTAACATTGTCAGAAAGTGTTAAAAATGCTTAACAGAGCACAAAAGAAAATGTAGCTCTTATATATTTATTGCAGAATGTATCTGAATAATTTAGTATAGTCCTATAAATCTGAAGGTTAACAAAATAAAATTCTGTACAAAATATCATTTTAGCATATTAACAATAAATGTCAATTTCTTTATGATTTTTACAATAGATAGTTCTTTAAATGTAATTTATAAAAATGTTTGTTCTAAAATGCAATGCACTGTCATTTTTTGGGTGTCTCTGTACACAAGTCAGTTCCACAGGACCTATTAATACCATTTAAAATTAGGAGCGGGATAGGTAGACGGACAGATAGACCGATGGACAGTCGGACAGATGATAGATACACAAACTCAAATGATATTCACTCTTAAAAATGTTAAAAAGTGTTCAATCGTTTAATATAAACGAAAAGGCAATTCAAGAAAATTTCCAAAAAAGAGCCCTCAATGTAACTGAATATTTTTGTGTGGCTCTGTAAATCTATAGCTAATCATACTGTGATCTGTCGAAAGCATTCTCTTGTGCACATGAATAACCTTAAATTTGAAATTTCCCACTTATTATTATTATTATTTTTTTAAAGAGTTTGAGAATCCCACTTAATATTTTTTTCTAGTGCGAAGCCATTTTGTTTCCAAGTGGCAGGCTACTTGAAAATTTGTCAGCATGTAAACGTTTGAAATACTGAATTAATTCAAACTAAATTTGTATTGTGGATTTATCTCAGAAATGTATTTGTTATGTTCATTTGCCAACTTAATCTACCCTGTTGTTTCCCAGTGCCAGCCCACTGAAAATTTCAAATTTACATTAGAAAAGTTCTATGAACCGATTTGCTTAAAATTCCATATATACAAGCCTTCACTAATTAATTCACTAATGTCTTAATTTTATTAAGATTTGTTCAAAACAAAGTTATTAAAAATTGGTTTATAGAAATACCTCTCAAAGAACGAATGCTTTGGAATACTTTCGGGTGTCCCTGTACACAAACTAGTGTTGGTATTTCTCCATTTTCATAGAAAACATCCAATCGTCAACTTGAATAACATATTTCAATTTCATCGAAATTTGTGTAAAATAAAGGAACTGAAATAGAGTGAATAAAAGTACCTCCCTTAGAACACAATACTTTGGAATAATTTTGAGTGTCCCTGTACACTAGCCAGTAGAAGTATTTACTCCTTTTTTAACAGGGGACATCCGTTAGTGAACTTGAATATTATATGTAAGTTTTAAGAAATTCCATGAACATTTACGGTATTTAGAGCGCGGATAGACAGACAAAATGAAGTCAGTAACACTTTTGAACCTTATTGGAAATTGTTAAAAACATTTAGAAAGTCATAAAAACGCTAAATATAAACGAAAATGCAATTCCAGCAAATTTCCAATAATGTCCATTAATGTAACTCAATATTTTTGTTTGGCCCTGTAAATCTAATGCTAATCATACTGTGTTTTATGGAAAGCATTCGTTTGTGCATATGAATAATATATTTTAATTTTATTAAGATTTGGGCGAAGTAAATTTCTTAAAATTTGGTTTATAGAAATACCTCTCGTAGAACACAATGCTTTGTAATACTTTTGGGTGTCCCTGTATCGAAACCTGTGATGGTATTTACTCCCTTTTCAAAGAGGAACATCTGATAGTGGGCTTGAATAACATATTTCAATTTCAATTTAAGGTAACCCTGCTATTGTTTATTCTGGCAACCCTGCAATGTGATCCATTGACTCCGTTTTATTAAAGAGCTTTATTTTTCTTGTAATGTACATGATTGTGATTTATTTAGATGTTTTTAACTCATTTTAAGATGTATATAGAGTGTTTTTTTATATAATTTATCTAATCACGTATTAATTTCTTTGTGAATTGTATTTGTAGTACCTAAGAATGGCTTAATTTGATTTATGGTTATAGTTTATGTACATCATTTCTCTGAAGATGGTTAAAAATTGAATATTAACCGAAACGTCGGAATGTAAAGATATTTTGGGATATAAAGATATTTTAAACAGTCGGATATGCTGAAAGTATGTTTTATTACTATTTTAATAATTATTGACAGCATATATATGTGGAATATATTTCTTTATTAAATAATATATTATTATTATATGAATGTTTAATAATGTAAAATATGCATTTAAAGTAATTAATGTAAAATATTCATTTTCTAATGCTTCCTTTATAAATTTTATTATATTACATTATTAAACTGTCAAAATTTATCAAAGTTGTCTACTAAATCAGATATATATATATAAATCTTAAAATCACATTTTTATACACAGCACATCTTGTAAAATTTTGAATGGAAAGAATGTTTTTCAAAAACGCGTATCAAAAATTTTACGTTATGTTTTAAAAGCATTGCCTTTTCTTGAACATTTTCAAACACTTTCATTCACCTCAAAATGGAATTTTCAAATATAAGAGGAAAATCATGGTATTCATTCCTTTAAAAAAAAAAAAAAACTAAATGAAAACCTTTAAAACACCTCAGGAGAAAGTTCAAACTACGTTCTTACCATTTTTATCCCTGTCTTGTCGTGCTGAGAAATTTCTTATATTAGGTTTTGAATATTTTGTTTTTTATACGCTATTTTCACTTCTGATAGAATGTATGCTTGCCACTGAAGTATAAAATTTGCATTTTGAAAATCTGTTTGAATCGTGCAAAAATCGTGTTTATGTCTTCAAGAAATGACAAATTGGGTCTTATTTTTATATATAATTATTTAAAAACAAAATAGGGTCAGTTAAAGTTTTAGAATATTTTTTTTTTATTTATGCTCGTTGGATATTTAAACAATTGCAATCTGTAACAGATTTAGTTAGTTAGACAAACCTTAGTTAGACAAATGAAAGTAAAAGACTCTTTCGCACTTAGCGTATAATAAATACTCAGCAATGCAATAAAGTGAGAACAATGAAGCTCTAGATTAAGTTAATAGACAAGCGCAATAATCCTTATTCAAAAACAAAAATTTTCGAAATATTTACAAACATAATATTTAAACAACATTATAGGATAACATTTTTACATTTTACTTTCATAAAAGTTTAATCTGTCAGTACGGTTTACCTTTTTAGTGCACGGAGTTTTGTTTTACTCCAAAAACACAAAATTATAACGCAGCCACTACACTTAGCAAGCAAGGAAGACGAGTCCAAAATGTTGGAGGGGTGGCAAATTGACCGACTGTCAGGATGTGGAAAACATCCAGTAATTCGGAGCTCTGTGTCATCGCTTATTTTCTCTGAGTCAGATGACTGTCACCCCTATTTTAACACTGGACTCGTTCAGTCTGTACTTGCGCAAAGGCTTCCATGGTTTCAGGAAAGTGATCGAAGAATATTTATATTATTTAGCCTTCCACACACTACTGTCGTTTCAATTTTTGTATGTATACTGTGAAAAATAAGAAACTGAATATGTCTGAACCAAATTTACTATAGAAATTGTTGATTAGACAGGGGTTTAATAAAATGGAGAATTACTACCGGAAAAACCCTAAAGACGTAAAAGAAATTTACAGTCCTTTAAAACTGTAGCTCCAAAGTGGGACGCATTACAAATGTAAATGTCTGTAGTGGGCGTGTACTACAGATATAGCAAATGAAAGCAACCAAAAAAAAAAAAAAGTTACGAATTTTGCATATTTTGTGAGCAATATTTGTTTTCAACGTTTTATATAGTGTTTTCATGTTAGAAAATATAACAATAAGAATGTTTGTTACCTGTTTTTGATTAATAACTTTAAAAAAACTAAAATATGTATATATTGCAAGTTCAATATTTCAGTTTTTTAACCGTACATAAAAAATGGTACGTGTTAGAGAAAAAATACTTGTATATACTTATTCAGCGATACGTGTAAGTGAATAAACAGGCAAAATTAAAGAGTGCACCTAATTTTTTTTTTTTTTTTTTTTATGACAGTGTAATTTTTTTTTCTCTTGTAATATATAAAATAATCAAAATTTTTTCCTTTGTTCATTACCAGTTGTTGCTTTCAAATTCTATATGTGCTGTCTTTGTTAATATATTTAGAAAACATATCCAGTAAGTGTGCATCCTTTGTTATTATCAATGAATTTCCTGTCAGACATAAAATGAAACAAAAAATATTCCATGAAAAAGAATCGACATTTTTTTCTAAAGTGTCAGTATATGTCTTCTGCAGCGCGAAAAAAAAAAAAAAATATTTTTTCTTCATAACTTTTTACTTTTCTTTTGAACATTTTCAATCATTTATAAAAGAAATTTTGCGTCAAAAGGTAGGGGAAAGAAGTATAAATGCTGACTTTGACTTCTTTACATTTTCCCCCCTTTGACCGCATTGGAAGGAATAGCTTTCAAATAAATATCTTTTATCGATTTCAAATTTATGGGTGGGAAATATACATCGTTATTCATGCTTTTGTTGCAAACATGTTTACAATTACTTGACATAAAAAGAATTAATACTAAAAAGATTTGATACATAAATTTAATACACTATATATATAAACACGAAATACCCCTGATTCATTGGTTTATATATCAAAGACATTTCTAAACCGCTGAAGTTAAAAATATGACACTTGGACAATAGCCTCCATTCGAGATGTAGGGGCTCACTAAGAATGGATTAAATAAAATTTAACCCTTCACTGAAAAAAAAATTATACCGCCTTCATCTAGAGTGAATAAGTGGTCATTTTCTAAATCCCTAAACTAGAAATATAGATTCCAAACTATGCACATAAGGCACGGCAATAAATGAATAGATGAAATGATCGAGAATTTCTAGTCTACATATTTCTGGATGGTAAAACAATATTCTGAATATTCTGAATCTTTTGCATTGCGAGAAATTCTCGCTTGATTTTCTAGAATTGAGTCATAAACCAAAATAATAGTTGCCGAAAATTATAGTTGCTTGTATTCGCATTTATTTCCAGAGATTTTTAAACAACCTTATCCTCGATAATATAGGCAAACGTTCTAGAATTCTAATAGGGGTTTCTAGAACTCGATTTCAAAAGGAACCAGAATTTATAAGGATGATATGAAATTATTTTTTTCCAGAGCCACAATTTAGATTCTGGATGTTAGTTGCAGAATTTTTTCTCAGTGTTAACCCTTAACGCGACAGGGGGCGCAAACACACACTCAAATCCTATGGATCAATATTTCAAATCCTACGGACATTCAATGCCATTTTGTGTCAAAGATTAGTTTTTTAAACGTTTCAGGCTCCTGTGACAGATACCCGGGAGTGATCGAGAAAATGCTTTGGCACGCCAGCGTGCCATGAGTGCCAGAAATGATTGCGTTTCTTGCTGGCACGAATGCGTGACAGTCGGAGCGAAACGGTTAAGGTATTGAAAAGGGGCGTCGCGATATTTTAAGCTTTTCGCAGCAAACTTGCAGTGGTTTCCTGTAGAAGCTTTACATTTAACAAAATGTCTCCTCTTAGGCAAAATAAATTATCCTAATAGTACACGTATCCATAGTATATCCTGAGGATGTCTTTTCATCCCCTGGATGTCCTAAAGATGACATTTGGCGAAAATGTGCTGCCAGGGTAAAATATGAGCATCTTCTGAAATTTAACCCTTAAAATGTTAAAAACAGATATAGAGCTTTTTTAGTCTTTTTTCCATATCTCTGTACTGGTTTTCAGCAGAAGCTTAAAACTTAGAAAAATGTCTCCTGTTCGGTCATTAATTTAAGTAAAAGTCAAAAAACTTCGGAAATTCAAATCCGAAAGAGATAAAAGATTTTTTCTTTCTTCTTGTTTTTCTACAAACAATTGATTTTCAGTAAGCTTTAATTGAGCTTGATCATCATCAGAATTCATACTGAGAAAAACTTCTGTAACTGATATCTAAAATCTAAATTGTGTCTCTAGTAAAAATAGTTCCATGTCATCCTTGTAAATTCTAGTTCCCATTGAAAGCGAGGTCTAAAAACTCCTATTGAAATTCTAGAGCAGTTGACTGTATTATCGAAGAGTCAAACTTATTTAAAAATCTCTGCAAATAAATCCAAATACAAGAATCGAATTTTAGTAATTATAATTGAAAATCAAGTGAGAATTTCTTGCAATACGAAGTGCTCATAATATTCAGAATATTGTTTCACGATCTAGAAATCTATAGACTAGAAATTCTCTATCATTTCGTTTATTCAGCCTATTGGCGTGCTTTACATGCATAGATCGGAAATCTATATTTCTAGTTTAGGTATTTAGAAAATGATCCCTTACTTGTTCTATATTCAGGCGGCATACATTTTTACTTTGTGCAGAATAAACGAACTTCTATAAGAAATGAAATTAAATGACTTAGATTTCAAATTACATTTTTTAATTTTTTTTTTCAAGGTACTATTTCTAGTTCTGTATATTATTTATTAAAATAAAACCTCAAAAGTCGCTACCTTTTCTTAACTCATAAAAATTTAAAATTTACAGTGTTTCATTTAGTGTGTAACTTCAAATAAAGAAAAAGGGGAAGGAAAATGGATAAAAATTTAATGAAATTTACGCATTGCTTTCTAATTTTTTTTTTTTTTTTTAATTCTTTCACTTGCAAGGAAATGAGTATGTGACCTCGAAATGATATTGATGGAAATTTGTGTTACTTAATTATCAATAATAAGTTGTAAAAAGGTATTAACTCAATTTTTAATAAAAAATCGTTTCAGAATAATGAGATAAAATGAATGATTCCATTTTTTTAAATATGAAAAGGGAAATGTGACTCTAAAAGAGTGGCATATTACTCCTTCAATATGCCAAAATGGAGCCAACTCTAAAGAGTGAAAAGTCTCTTTTCAAAAGAGTGAGATTTCTTACTCTTTTTTAAGAGTGAGATTATTCCGAGTAGTTCAAAGAATGTGACTGTTTGTTTTTCCTTAAAAAAAAAAAAAAAAAAAAAAAAAAAATGTGCTATCGTTTCTTTTCTCCGACGAATCGTCTCCAGTTGAACGGTGGAAAGAATACAGTTTTGGATCTGTCGGAAATCGAACACAGACCGTTTCTGTAGCAGGCGAGTGTCTTACCATTGAACCACTGTGCACGTACAGACGTTGTTTAATTTATATCATTAAGTTATTACCATACGTGGTTAATCATATTTGTAAATTTTTACTTCATTTATCAACAATATGAAATTACAGAATTCTTACGAACTTTTATTATTATTTTATTATTATTTTTTTTTAATTACTAAATATACAATTATTTTAAAAACAAAACATGAATTATTTTAAAAACAAACAAAACAATTACCTAAGACAAAATATTATTTAAAGTAGATTAGGGGATAAAGAAGTTACTCGGGTGTATGTGTTAAGAAAAAAAGAAAAAACCAAGTTAAATATTCGCATACAAATCTACAGAGTTTCTTGAAAAATTCGTTTGTTGAGGAGTATGAATCTTGCTGTTGATTTTGAATATCAGTAAAATATTAAAGCCAAATTTTTTAATATTTCACATACGTTAGCTGCCAATGAATATAATAAAAACATAAATTGCGATAGATTTTAAGGCGTTATGCATTAAATATTTGCACTGATATTGTCTCTTATATGTTATATATTTCTGAATAAAGCTATTTACTTTCTATTATGAGTTTCAATATGTTTCTTATGATTTTCGAATCTTTACTAATAATATTAGTTCGATTTTGTCTATCTTATATATATATATATATATATATATAAAAGATGTTTATCAAATTATCTTTTAACAAGATTATTTTGCTTTTTTATTCATCAAAAATCTTCAATAGATTCTGCTAAACAAATACATGCATGAAATCATGAAGTAATTGTTTTTCATATTTCATTCGAAATGTGGGTAATATATGGCGCCAGCAATTTCTCACTCTACAAAAGGTTGATCTTGAAATATGTGATAACCTCACCATAGCCTTCTAAACTAGATGCCTGTCGCGTGGCTCGGAATCTTGGCAACAGTTCCAGCGGTAGACAGCGCCACCTGGTACAGATCGCGCGACTTTTTTTATTCAATTGTCACCAATAATTTTAAGAAGTGATATATGATATATATAATAGACGTTTCTTCAATTCTATTCGCCTTTTATGTATATCAAATTCCGCTTTTAAAAATTTTTGGTGGCTGTTGAATAAAAAAGTACGGCAATCTATACCAGGTGGCGCTGTCTACCGATTGAACTGTTACCAGGTTCCCGAGCCACGCGGCAGGCATCTAGCTTAGGAGGCTATGACCTCATACTTTTTGACAGTGACTGTGCGTCACTCTCTCACGAAAAGTGAGAAATGTCATATTTTCAAGAGCGATAATAGTGTTTTCTCATCTTAATTAGTGTCAAAATAGTGGTCATTTTTTTAAGGAGAGAGATTATCACTCCACAAATTTTAAAGAAAACAGAAAATTCAATGAAAAATTATACTTCAAATAAATTTTAGCACAGAATAATACACTGAATACCTCTAAATGTTAATTTGTAATATATTTTCTTTCTTTTTTTTTTTTTTTAATTTGTTTACCCTTTTAAAAGTGAATGTTACGATATGTGTAAAGTATGTAACAAATCCAATGAGAAATTTCTTTTCTGTTCTAATTTGTAAAATATTCAAAATTTTGCCATCCTCTTCAAAGTTCATTACAAATTGTTGCTTTGAAATCATGTGTGCCGTCTTCATTGATAAAAGTTTATAAAACATATCTAGTGGGTGCGCATCCACCGTTATTTTTAATAAATTTCCTGTCAAACATAAAATAGAACGAGAATACTTCATGAAAAAGAATCGAAATTTTCTCTAAAATGTCATTTCCTATCTTCTGCAGTTGGAAAACAAATATTTTTCTTCATAATTTTTTATTTTATTTTGCCCTTTTTAAAATGATTTATAAAAGAAACTTTACGTCAAAAGGTTGGGAAAAGCAATATATATATATTCTTTTTCGAACACAATATATTATCGATTTCATATTTGTGAATGAAAATATCGATCATTATTCTCGCTTTTGGTATGAAAATGTTTACAATTCCTGACACAAAATAAATATCAGTAGAAAAAATTCAATAAATATGCTGTCATATATATAAATCTACGACACCGTTGTAATAAAGCTACAAATGTTGCTAACATATCTTAAAACTGAAAATCTACAGTAAATTAAAATACTTTATTTAAAGAGTATCTTTAGCTAATGAAATAATCTGGTGTGTCACTCACACGACTTTCTTTTAACCTGAAATTTAATACTCTAAATACAGGTTGCAGATTAAGAGGTAAGATAACGAGTAATCATCTGTGATTAATAATTCAAATTAGGCTTCGGAAGAGTTTTATATGATAATTAGTCCTGTGTGAGGGGGGCTACCGCCCCCCTCAATCCCTCCTTTCATTAATGCACCTACATTCATATAGAATTTAATTCGGTTATTAAAAAATAATTCTGTTTTTAAAAAATAATTTATTAAAATTATTATTAAAAAAAAAAAAAAAAAAATTATGATAATTCAGACCATTTTCATATTAAAGAAGCAGTATAACACTAAATATATAAAAAAAACGTTGAATTTATTCTCAATATTACATTAAAAAGAAAAAAAAATATTTTTAAATGAAAAAATCGATAACTTTATTTTAAATTATCGCAGATCGATGGTGCAACCATTCACTTTAAAGGTATTGTCGAGCTCTTTTGAAAGATACCCATCATGAAAATTTACTCCCCTCGAGGGGGGTCTTTACCCCCAGGGAGAGGCAAGGCTCCTACGTACACAAAAAAAATTTCCCAGTTGACTATCTCTATTACAAAGAATATATATCCGTTTCATTTGGTTTAGTGCAGTCTATAGAGGTTAAACTCTACTTACCTGCAATTTCCCCTATAGACGTAATGTATTTGAATACTTTTGAGTGTTCCTGTACACGAACCATTTCCTTCATCTGAACGAAAAGCTTACTGTAGCATCCCTATGTGATACACATTTAGAATGCCGAATTTGGAATTTTTGCTGCTATTTGTTCTTGAGATATCCTGATAACAGACACACAGACAGACAAGCACACAGACAGACACACAGACCATTCGCTGAAAACATGATTTTTGTATTCAGGGAACCTCATAACATGTAAATATAACAAAAACTCATGTTTGCAAATTTGACCCTAAAACAATACTTTGTCGGGTAAGAGAAAGTAAAAAGAAAAGAATAAATATAAATTTTAATAAAATTTTAGACACTGTTTTCTAAAAATTAAGCAACAACCTACTTCCCCCCCCCCCATCATGATTTTTAAGGAAAATGGATATGTGAATACGAAATTGAATCATTTGTGGTATTTTGTATCATTTGACATCGGGAATAAGTTGTAAATGTTATTAACTCAATTTTTCTTAAAAGACCATTTTTCGGGAAGGGAAAAAAATAATGATGTCAGAATACAAGCCAAAACTAGTACTCAGAATACGTTTTAGTTAAGAAAAAATGCATATGCCCTTATGCTTTAAATTACAATATATTTTTTCTTTCTTGATTCATTTCCCCTTGTAAAGAAAACATTGCGATATGCCATAATATGTCGTTAGAAAAATTTCTAAAATAAAAAAATTATTCTTTCTCAAAAATCCCTCAAATATTCAGGATTTTGTCACCCTTTTCAAAGTTCGTTCCCAGATGTTACTTTCAAATCATACTGCACCATTTTTATTAGTAAAGGTTTATAAAACATATTTGTTAAGTGTGCATCTGTCATTTTATTCAATATTTCTCCTATCAAAGATAAAATGAAACGAAAATACTTCTTGAAAATATTCAACCTTTTCTCTAAAATGTAGATTTATATCGTCTGCATCAGAAAAAATATAATTTTCTTGTAAAAGTTTATCTCAAAAGCTGAAGAAAGAAATATCAATTTTGACTTCGGTTTCTTTGCAAAAATTATTTTCGAAAGCTTGTGAAATAAAAAAAAAACTTTTATTGATTTTAAATTTATGGGTGCAAAACATCAATTGTTGTTCCTTTTTTCTACTTTCTCTTACCCATAAGGTAGAGAAAGAATTGTATTAGAGTCAAATTTTCGAACGTGAGTTTTTGTTATATTTACACGTTTTGAGGTCTCCTGAATCCGAAAATCATATTTTTAGTGGTTGGTCTGTCTGTGTGTCTCTTATCAGCATACATCAAGAACAATCAATAGCAGAAAGTTCAAACTTGGTATTCTAAATGTGTATGATATAGGGATGCTACACTACGCTTTTCGTTGAGATGAAGAAAAGTTCGTGTACAGAGACACCCAAGAGAATTTAAATACATTACGTCTATGGGGGAAATTTCAGGTAAATAGAGTTTAACATCTGTAGACTGCATTAAACCAAATTAAATGAATATATATTTTTTATATGCGTAAAAACATGTCTCATGTAGAATATGGTAGGGAAATCATTCACTGTTCATTTACAGGGCTACACAAAAGAACTAGATTATAGTGCGACAATAGCTGAAAATTAATGGAAGTGTATTTAAGGTTATGCCGTGTATTATTACTATAGGATTATATTTAGGCGCACTATGTGGTGTGTACATAATCTTCAAATGATATACAGCGCTGCAAATGTTTCAGCGGTAATATTCTTTTTTATTGTTAGTGGAAGTGCTATAATATTTTACCATTTTCAGGACAGCTGCTCAGAAATTCAAATGAATTCTTCATAGGCATATGGTAAACAATGTATATTTTTAAGCTAAATATTCATCGCTTGTTTTTTGTATATTTACGCGTTTTGAGGTTTCTTGATTACCGAAGTCAAGTTTTTTAACGTTTTATCTTTGTCTGTGTCTTTTAGAGTAACATAAAAAAGAATAATTTCAGGAGTTCCAAAAGTTGTATTTTCAAGTTAATATAAGTTTGTTTCTGAAATAAATTGATCAAGACTGATAAGTTTCAAGGAATGTTGCGTGTGAAAGTTGTTTGAATAATTTTAAGTGAACTTTTAATTTTAATAACAGATTTAAATTCTATATAAATGTATATGCTGTAATGAAACGGGGGTTGAGGGGGAGCGGTACCCCCCCCCTCACACAGAACTAATTATCATATAAAACTCTTCCAAAGCCTAATTTGAATTGTTTTTACATTGGTTTACATAACAGTGCTCTTTACCTTACCTCTTAATCTCCCATCTGCGTTTATAGTATTAAATTTCAGGATAAGAGAGTGTCGTGTGAGTGACACACCAGATTATTTTGTTATAAAAATGTTCACAATTGCTTAACAAAAGATAAATATTTGTATAAATTCTTCAATAAGCATGCTTTTATATCTATATAAATCTAAGAACCATTGTTATAAAATCTCAAAGGTGGCTAACATTTCTTTAAAAAAAAAAATATTTTATGAACAAGAAATATCATTTATCGAAATTTGAGTTGCTTTAACATTTGGAACATGTTATAAATTGATGTTAACTAAATTGTTCTTAAAGTTCCGTTTCGAAAAAACGGTATATGTGTATATATAATGCAAGCAGAAAAATTAAAACCAGGCAGAAAATATTAATTAATTATTACTTTCTTTTATATTCAATAGAAGAAAGTATTGGATTCGTAAAAATTTTCGACCTTAGGTTTTTGATGGATTTATACGTTTTGAGAGCTGTAGAACACGATTTGACCCTTTTTAGAAAATGTCTGTCTGTTTGTGTGTGTGTGTGTGTGTGACAAAATTTTGTGGCAACTGTATCTCAGGAACTACTGCACAGAATTTCATACAAATTGGTATTTAGTTGCACCTTGACATAAATTAGTGCCTATCCAGGTTTGGTAAAAATTGTTTTACAGGTTGCATTGCCATCTCGCTTTTTCTAAATTTTTAACATGGTGATATAGGACAAAGTTTTGTATAAATGTGCATAAAGTGAATTATTTTTTAGTAATCATTATGAAATTTACAAGAAATATTTATAATAGAGATAGTCAACTGGGAAATTTGTTTGTATGTGTAGGAGCCTCGCCACCTCCCTGGGGGGGAAGTCCTCCCTCGAGGGGAGTAAATTTTCAAGATGGGTATCTTTCGATATGTCTCGTCAATACCTTTAAAACAAATGGTTGAACTATAAATCTGCAATAATTTAAAACAAAGTTATCGATTTTTTTTTTTTTTACTTTTAACCAAAAAAACTGAAAAAAAAATCTTTTTTTTTTTTTTTTTTTTTTTTTTTTTGTTACTGAGTGAATTTGTATACGAAAATATAGAAGAAAGTCTTGTGGTGGCCACAACATACTAGTTTGTATTTAAAACTATAACTGCAAACTATATAAATGTATACCAAAAAAGAAGACCGCACGTAAAATTTACGTACACTAGTGTTCTAGGGATAAAATGTGTTTTCTGGTGAAACTCTTGATAAATGATTTTCAGACCACTAATCGTCTGAAATTTTCTATAAATAAACTTTTTAGCCTCTGCGAGATTCGCCTTTAAAAACAATTCACTAACCCCGAGTACGCAACAATATATATAAATAATTCATTATCTTTTTAAAATTGAATGATTCTGCAACATGTCATAATATACAACGAGTGAAATAAGATGTGTCCTGTACCTTGTAATCTATAAAATATTCTGAATTTTTCCGTCTTTTTCAAAGTTCATTACTAGTTGTTGCTTTAAAATCGTATGTGGGATCCTCTTAATAATAAAGGTTTATAAAAAGTGTTTGTCGTAAGTATGCATCCCTTATTTATTCTTTATTCTTTATTATTATTATTATTATTATTATTATTATTCATGCCAAAGACTAATGGAGTGAAAACACTTTGTAAAAAAAGGATTTACATTTTCTGCAAATACCATTTTATATCTCATGCAGAGGAAATATAAGTACCGTAATTTTCTGTGTATAATCCGCAGGTAAGGTGAGTCAGTTCTACACCAGAAATTTTAATTAGTAAACGAGGTTCTATTTGTACGAGCTTTTTCTTCAAAATAATATAGATTTTTGTGTTAAACAAAATTTCTGGTGGAGGAATGACACATTTTTCTGCGGATTATACACAGAAAATTACGGTATTCTTCTTCATAAATTCTGATCTTCTTTAGCCTTTTTTGAATCATTTATAAACGTCATTTTATGTCAAAAAGTTTGGGAATAGAAATTTAAACGCTGTCTTTGACTTTTTGACATTTTGTTTTTCCGAACGCGTTTAAAACAAATAACTTTCAATTAAATATTTTTATTAATTTCAAATTTATGGATGGGAAATATTGATGTCTATTGTTACTTTTGTTATACAGATGTTCACAATTGCTTGACACAAAATAAATTTACTGCTGCGAAAATTTTATAAATATAATTTATTATATTATATAAATTCTGAGAATCCATTGAAATAAAACTCTGAATATTGTTAACAATTCTTAAAACCTAAAAATTGCATAAAATTTACAATCCTTAATTTAGTATGCACACTGTAAATACAAGTGTCTGAAATTCAGACACAATTGTGTCTAAAATGGGTGTTTAATTTTAAGATGCTAAAAAGTGTCTTATTTATTTCAGACACTTGAAGTATCTTAAAAGGCACATCGTTTCACAAAGTGTCTGAAATTCCACCATCTGTCTACAGTGAATATTTTTCATAAATAAATAAATAAAAACATGCGTTTTATACTGTTCACCTGCGAAAAATAGATTTTGGATTCTCCTAGATATAAAAAAAGAAGCATTAATAATTTTACAAAAATATTCCCCGTTGCCCTCGATGGGAATCGAACTGACAATCAATGGATTCTATAGTCGAGCGTCTTCCCCCTGTCAAGCTTTTCGTTGAGATGAAGCCAATGGTTTGTGTACAGGGACACTCAAAAGTATTCAAATACATTACGTCTATGGGGGAAATTGCAGGTAAATAGAGTTTAACATCTATACACTGCACTAAACCAAATGAAACGAATATATATTTTGTGTAATAGAGATAGTCAACAGGGAAAAAAAAATGTGTATGTAGGAGCTTCGCCTCCCCCCCTGGGGGGGAAGTCCCCCCTCGAGGGGAGTAATTTTCATGATGGGTATCTTTCTAAAGAGCTCGCCATTACCTTTAAAACGGATGGTTGCACCATCGTCTGCAATAGTTTAAAATAAAGTTATCGATTTTTTTAAATTTTTAACAAAAAACAAAAAAAAAGTAGTACACAGAACTAATTATCATATAAAACTCTTCCGAAGCCTAATTTGAATTTTTTAACATAGGTTTACTTAACAGTCTCGTTATCTTACCTCTTAATCTCCAACCTGTTTTTATAGTATTAAATTTTAGGGTAAGAGAAAGTAGTGTGAGTGACACACCAGATTATTTATTTTCTTTAATCTGTTTTGAATTATTTATAAAAGAGATTTAACGTCAAGAGGTTGTGGAAAGAAATATAAATGCCAACTTTGATTTCTTTACATTTTTTTTTTTTTTTTTTTTTTTTTTTTTTTTCGAAACCATTCAGAAAAATTACTTTAAAGTAAATATCTTTTATCGATTTGAAATTGATGGGTGGGAAATATTGATCGTTATCTTTGTTTCTGTTATAAAGATGTTTGAAATCCCTTGTCGGGATAAATTCCTATAGGAAAGATTTAATAAATATGCTTTGAAATATGTAAATCTAAAAATCCATTGTAATAAAACTTCATGTACTGCTAAAATTTCTGAAGGTCCGGAAATTCCTTAAAAATCCCAACGCTTCATCTACGATGCATTTGTAGATATTAAAAAGAGAAAGAGAATGAATATAAACTTCAATGAAATTTTAGACACTGATTTTCTAAATACGCTAAAGAATAAACTGTTTTTTTTTTTTTTTTTTTTTTTTTTTTTTTTTAAGTATGACAGGAGTATTTCTTTCAGTCAGCGATTTTGCATTATCGCCACTTATTGCATTACACCTTGGTTTTCTTTTTAAAATGTATATAATGTTTAATTTAAAATATAAAAAGTGTGCGTGGAGAATGAAATATAATAGTACTGGACAATTTAATTTATAGAGATGTTAATGATATAGAAAAAAAAATACTTTAGTCTCTTTCTTGCTAATAATAAACAGAATGAAATAAGGGTAGTATTCTATCGGGATACATTTTGTCTATCTAGACCAATTAAAATATGTTGTTCCTCTTTTCCTCTCACGTTAAGTTAAAAAAAAATATTTGAAATAAAATTGCGAAAAATTGGACTAAATCAATGGAACAGCTTGGAAATCTAGACGAAATTTGAAATTCGCCACCAAAGTAGCTCGGTCATTTCTCGACAAGATGTTTACTTACGCAATTGCGATACTCATTTTAATTTATCGTTAAAATGACAACAAAAATGTAAAAACCTCCAAGGGACTTCTACGCTAAAGTTATACCAAAGTAATTTTAAGAAAGGAATATAATAATCTATGCTAAAGAATGTAATAGTTACTGCAGGCCGTTATATGAAAGAATAGAATAAAATAGATCCTGTCATACTAAATTAAATTCTGTTTTTACAAATAATGTAAACACAATTTTTTTCTTTCTTCTGTCACATATGACTCTATCGGAAATGATTATTTGCACTCGAACTATCCGTTACAGTGTTTCGTACTACTTTTATGTATCAGAAATATTTTATAAATTTATATTAGCTCAGTTTTTTTCTTTAATTCCTTTTTTTTTTTTTTTTTTTTTGGAAAAAAAAAATCTAATGTGAAACAACCACACAATTTCCATTACCCACTAGAATTATTTTTTGAAACATCAATTTCCGAGATCTAAAATTGACGTACCTAATCAGAATGACTGTTAATTTTCCTGAAATAACTACGTAATACATGAGAAAGGATATATAAAATGAATTTATGTAACAATTTTCAAGAAAATCGTTAGAGCCGTTTTTGAGATGCTAATTTTTACCAAAACTTGGCATACTCAACTATTGACAGGAAAACAATAATTACATACTAAAGTATAATTAAAAGCGAGTTAATATGGCGAGTTTGAAAAAACCCCGTACAGTTGTTTTTAAAGGAACTCACTTGCGAGACATGAAATTGAGCTATTTAAACGGGCTGCCTATCAATTTTCCTGAACTAGCCAACCATATCATTCGAAAGGACACCTAATAGAGTGTTTATATAGCTGATTTGAAGAAAATCGTTAGAGCCGTTTTTGAGATACGGATTTTCGGTCCTACTTCCGGTTTCCGATGTCCCACTTCCGGTTTTCCAATTTCCCCCAAAATTTGAAAAAATCATCTGTACACCAGTCCTGTTTCAATTCTGAAGTTTCGTAGTTCTTTCTTTGTTAATTTCGGAGATATGATAGTTAGAAAATTCCACACATACGTACACACACGCTGACCAGCTGCCAAAAACTACTTTTTTAGACTCAAGAGGCCTTAAAACGTGTAAATCAGGTGAAAACGCGACATAAAATTTTTGGACCGAAAACAATACTTCTATTACCTACGGTAGTCGGGTAATGGGGGAAAAAAATGAATGATTCAAGTAAAACATAAAAAATTTTATCTCAAATACAATTTAGTTTAGAAAAGATACCTCCAAATGTTTAATTGCAATATTTTTTTTTTTTTTTTTTTTTTTTTTTTAATTTCATTACCATTTAAAAAGCAAATACTGTGATATGCCATGACATGCAACTAGTGAGATAAGAAATTTTGTACCATTTCTAAATCCAAATTTTATTCAATATTTTGTTGTTTTTTATAAAGTTCATTACTATTTGTTGCTTTCAAATCATATTGTGCTCTTTTTATTTTTAAAAGTTTATAAAACATATACAACAGGAGATCATCCGTCATTATTTCCAATGTATATTCCTGCCAAAAATAAAATAGAATGAAAGTACTTCATAAAAATAAATGGAATTTTCACTAAGTGTCATTTTTATATCATCCACAACGAAAAAATGTATTTTTTCTAAATAAATTTTTATCTTCTTTTGCCTTTTTTAATTCCTTTATAAAAGAAGTTTTTCGTCAAAAGTTGGAGGAAAGAAATACATAAGTTAAATTTGACTTTTTTGCAAAAAAAAAAAAAAAAAAAAAAAAATAGAAAAAAGGAAGAAAGGAAGAAAGAAAAATAAATGGATATATTTACAGTATAAATTATTTCTTAATTTCGGATTTAAGAGTAGGAATTATTCATCGTTCATTGAGAAAAAATTCTGTAACTGACATCTACAATCTAAATTGTGGCTCTAGAAGAAATAGTTCCATGTCATCCTTATAAATTCTAGTCCCCTTGGATAGCGAGTTCTAGAAGTCCGTATTAGAATTCTAGAGCGTTTGCCTATATTCTCGAGGGCAAAATTATTTAAAAATCTCTGCAAATAAATGAGACAACAAGAGGCGTGTTTCTGAAACTATAATCTTGGTTTATTACCAAATTCTAGAAAATCAAGCGAGAATTTCTCGCAATATAAATGATTCAGAATATTTAGAGTATTTAGAATATTGTTTCACCATCTAGAAATGTGTACACAAGAAATTCTCGATCATTTCGTCTATTCAGTTTATTGCCGTGCCTTATGCGCATATCTCGGAAATCTATATTTCTAGTTAAGGGATTTAGGAAATGGCCACTTATTCATTCTAGAGAAAGGCGGTATATTTTTTTTCTCAATGTTTTACATTAAAAATGTTTACAATTGGTTATCCCAGAATAAATCATTGTAAATGATTTTTAAACATGATTTTGCATATATAAATCTAAGAACCTAATTAAAAAAAAAAAAAAAAAAAAAAAAACTCAAATGTCGCTAACAATTTCTAATGTCTAAAAATTTACATAAAATTCAAAATGCATTTTTTATCATTGTATCTTTAATTAATAAAAATAACTGAAAGAAACTTACCAAAAATCCTTTTTGAGTAAAAATTACTGATTAATTAAAAATATACATATAGATATTAGTTTCTATTGTACTTAAGTTATTGGTAAATCTGTTGCTGCTGCGTCCGACAGAAAAACCAAATTCAAATCAATATATAAACATAAAATTGATATTAAATATTTATTATTAAATCATTAATTGTATTTTATATTACTTTTGACATCGGAAATAATTCGTAAACCAGTATTAGCTTAATTTTTCACATGAATCATTTTTGTATAAAGTGAAAAATTAATTATTTTAGAAAACAAAATTAAATAAACAGATGGAACTTAGAATGCATGTTAAAGCAACATGTATGGGTCTTACAATTTTAACGCTTCGAGGGGCAAGATAATTACGCTTATTTAATCTGGAACGCCTCTTAAATTTACGAACAAAATTAGAAGAAAAGGAAAATGTTTTTCCTCACTAAAACATAAAAGTCAAAATTCCGGATAAATTCTTGCTTTTAGGAAAGTGAAACGAGGCTAGAATAATATATAACATCGTCATTCACAGGGCTAATTGCAACAAACATCTTCTTCCTTTATTCGCCGGTTCTTAAAAATGAAGTACAACGAGTATGTGTATGTAACAAGTACATAGATATGTAACGAGTCAAATTATGAATATTGTCTCTCTTAAACACGGAGAAAAAACATATATCGCTTTCATCTAGAATAAATAAGTAGCCATCTTCTAAATCTCTAAACTGGATATATACATTTATTTGCTAGACGTATACAGTAAACAAAAAACCTGGATAAACGAAATGATCGAGAATTTCTAATCTACACTTTTATATACTGCGAAAGAATATTATGAATCCTTTGCACTGCGAGAAATTCTAGTTAATTTACTAGAATTGGTCACAAAACAAAATTAGAGTTACTTACACTGGCGTCTTGTGTTCGCAATTATTTACAGAAATGTTTAAAGGAGATTGACAACCATAACATAGTAAAGCTGTCTAGAATTCTAATAAGGGTTTTTATAACTCCCAACGAAGGGAGCTAGAATTTATAAGGATAATACAGAACTATTTTTACTAAAGCCACAATTTAGATTCTAGATGTCAATTACATAATTTTTTCTGAGTGTAACCTATAAAATATTCAGAATTTTCTTGTCCTTTTCAACAATCATTACCAATTGTTGATCTCAAATCATATGTGTGCAGTTTTTATTAGTAAATGTTTATAATATATACATACTTAGTGTGCGTGATTTTTTATTTTCAAGGAACCTCCTGTCAAACATGATGTGGAAAGAAAACAATTTATGAAAAATAATTGATATTTTCTTTAGAAAGTCATTTCAATTTTCTGCTGCGGGAAAATATCCATATATATATATATATATATATATATATATATATATATATATATTACTTTCTCTTACCCATAGGGTCCAGAAAGTATTGTTTTAGGGTCAAATTTTTGAACGTGAGTTTTTGTTATATTTACATGTTCTGAGGTCCCCCCAATACGAAAATCATGATTTTAGCGAATGGTCTGTCTGTCTGTCTGTGTGTTTTCAACATATCTCAAGAACAAATAGTAGCAGAAATTCCAAACTCGGTATGCTAAATGTGTATCATATAGGGATGCTAAGCTTTTCGTTGAGATGAAGTAAATGGTTCGTGTACAGAGACACTCAAAAGTATTCAAATGCATTACGTCTATAGGGGAAATTGCAGGTAAGTAGTGTTTAGCATCTATAGACTGCACTAAACAAAATGAAACGGGTATATATTCTTTGTAATAGAGATAGTCAACTGGGAATTTTTTTTTTGTGTACGTAGGAGCCTCGCCTCCCCCTGGGGGTAATGTCCCCCCTCGAGGAGGGTAAATTTTCATGATGGGTATCTTTCAAAAGAGCTCGCCAATACATTTAAAACGAATGGTTAAACCATCGATCTGCGATACTTTAAAATAAAGTTATCGATTTTTTTTAATGTAATATTGAGAATAAATTCAACTTTTTTTTGGATATTTAGTGTTATACTACTTCTGTAATATGGAAATCGTCTGCATTATCATGGAAGATAATTTTGTTTTAATAATAATTTTAAAAAATTATTTTTACTGAGTGAATTTATATAGGAAAATGTAGAAGAAAGTCGTGTGGTGGCCACAACACACTAGTTATTTGTTTTTAGTGGATGTGCTTTACTAATAATATTTTACCATTTCCAGGAAAGCTGTTCGGGAATTGAAATAAATTCCTCATAGAGATATGGTAAGTAATGTCTGTTTTAAGCTAAATATTCATTGCTTGTTTTTTATATATTTACATATTTTGAGGCTTCCTGATTACCGTAGTCAAGTTTTTTAACTTTTTAACTTTGTCTGTGTCTCTTAGAGTAACTTAAAAACGAATAATTTTAGGAGATCCAAATGTTATATTTTGAAGTTAGTATAAGTTTGTTGCTGAAAAAGTCTGATCAAGATTGATAAGTTCCAACGAACGTTTGCATGTGAAAATTGTCTGTATAATTTTAAATAAACTTTTAATTTTAATAACAGAATTAAATTCTATATAAATATAGGTGCATTAATGAAACGAGGGGTTGAGGGGAGCAGTAGCCCCCCTCACACAGAACTAGTTATCATATAAAACTCTTCCGAAGCCTAATTTGAATTGTTTAACATAGGTTTACTTAACAGTACTCGTTATCTTACCTCTTAATCTCCAACCTATATTTATAGTATTAAATTTCAGGGTAATAGAAAGTCGTGTGAGTGATTCACCAGATTGTTTTTAATAAATTTCCTGTCTAACATAAAATTGAACTAAAACACTTCATAACAAAGATCGATATTTTCTCTAAAGTGTCATTTTATATATCTCTTATAGCGGGAATATAGTTTTTTTTTCTTCATAAATTTTTATTTTTATTTATTTTTATTTTTTATTTTTTTGCTTTTATAAATCATTTATAAAAGAAATTTTACGTGGAAAGGTTGGGGAAAAGAAATATAAATGCTGACTTTGACTGTTTTTCAAAAAGTTTTTCTAAACATTGAAAGAAATAGCTTTCAAGTAAATATCTTTTATCGATTTCAAATTTATGGGTGGGAAATATTGAATTGTTATTTTTGCTTCTGTTATAAGGATGTTTACAATATTTTGACACAAAATATATTTTTGTAGAAAAAAAATCCTTAAATACATTTTCTTTTAAATAAATTTAAAAATTCTTTGTAATGTAACCTCAATTGCGCTAACATTTCCTAAAGTCCAAAATTCTGCACAAAAATACAAATGCTTAATTTATCTTTTGAAAACTTTTAAATCAAAGTTGAATATATTTGTTACATAGATTTGTTCTCTTTAACAATATGGAAAAAATGCTATTATATCAATTTGTTTGTGTGAACTTTTCATGCACTATCATTGGTAATTGTATTTCGGTGACTACGAAATTTATGTATATTCCTCATATTCAGTACCTCATATTAACTTTAATAAAATGTATGTATACCCATTTCCTTTTATATAAGTACGTTTAAAAATTTTTAGATACATTCCATTTTTAATGGGAGATATTTAATGAATTGTGGTTTTCTTACTACTTTAAACATGTCCAAAATTATATATGATAATTAGTCATATATGCAAATTTTTGATAATGAAAACGACATAAGTATTTGTTTATCTATCTTTTTTCAGTCGTTTCATAAATACATCATATTTCATTTTCATTGAAAAATATTTTATAAGCTTTAGCAAACACATGTCCGTAAATGCCCTTCGATGGCTACGAAATTTATATATTGCTAATTTTTAATATACAGGGATGGAACACGGGCGCAGAATTCATACCGGTATTTGTTTAAGAAATTTCTGTAACTATAGTATCGTTGATTTAAGAAGTAGAAAATTTTCTTACATTAATAGTGGTAGGAATTCTGCGCCCGTGTTCCATCCCTGAATATAGTATGTTATTTTTAATAAACACGTTTAACCTTTATATTTTGTTTTAGCACGCACTAAAGAACTTAGATATATTGCAGTCTGTGGGTGCGGGGGTATTTAATTGAATTTTGGTTTTATATTATTTGTGATCTTTCTATTCTTATTTACCTATCTCTTTGACCATAGATGAAAATTTAAGCAGTATTTAGACGCATAAATACACGTTTGATTTTGGAAATGGTATACGTATTTGTTCCTCATTCTTCTGTTAATCTCTTTTGTAGTTACATCTAATATTAATTTTGTTCTTAAGTGCTTTACATATTTTCTATAATACATTTTATATTATATTATATTTCGATAGCAATAATCTTTTATAATAGTATAAAATATAACTATTCTATTACTGAATAGTTTACTTAGTGACAACCATTGAATAAAATAAAAATAATAAATATTACTTAATTTAGTGCCAATCTTTATTAATATCTTAAACCCTAACACTTAAAAAGAAAAACTTTATGATTATTATAAACCACGCCAACAAAAATAACCTGGTGGGTCACTCACACGACTTTTTCTAGTCCTGCATTTATATACTACACTGAGAAAAAATTCTGTAACTGACATCTAGAATCTAAATTGTATCTCTAGTGAAAACGCTTCCGTGTCATTATTATAAATTCTAGCCCCCTGTGAAAGCGAGTTCTAGAACCCCTTTTAGAATTCTAGAGCGTTTGCCAATATTATCGAGATCAAACGTATTTAAAAATCTCTGCAGATAAATGTGAATACCAGAGGTGAATTTAAGTAAATATAATCTTGATTTACGATCCAATTCTAGAAAATCAAGCAAGAATTTCTCACAGTACAAAGGATTCATATTATTCGGAATACTCAGAATATTGTTTCATCATCTAGAAATATATAGACTAGAAATTGTTAATCATTTCGTCTATTCAGCTTATTAGTGTGCGTTATATGTATAGCTCGCTATGTTCGTAATAATAGAAAAAATTGCTAAATTCATTCTGCCTTCAGTAGAAGCAGCTCCCCAGAGCACATAGATCCACCTTTAAAATGCCCGATTCATATCTGCCTTTAAAAAATCTGCTCTGTTTTTCGTTATCTTCAGATCGTGCCAGTAACTGTTAAAACCATTTGGTTAATCAAGAATAAAATGTTTTTCATCCGAAAATGCAACATTTTACCATTTAATATTGTCTTTACTCAACTTTAACACAGACGTCCTTTCCCCCATTAAATGCTGATTGATTATTACAGGTTTTTTATTCATTTTAACATATTATTAATTATTTTTAAACATGCATAAATGTGGACTCTAACCTGTCGTTACAAATTACGAGCAAATTCAGCAGCAGTCATTATGAGTAGAACAGTAAGAGGAATTATGAGTCTTCGATCTCTGTAAAATAACTCTGATTTTGCATCAGATCTGTCTCCTATCGAACCATCAGTTCAACGTTTGATCACATTTCCTTCAGCAATTTTAGACCTTCGAATTTCATTAGAAATTCGGCGGATTGAAATTATCCTTCCACATAAAAAACAAATTTATCATACTTCACTACTTGAACGTTCTTTTTTTTCGAGGAATTATCAGTAATGTCCATCCAAGAAAATTTGAAGGCTTATATATGAATTAATCTAGCCCAGTAGTTAACAAATTCGCATGTCAACTTTAATTTATCCGCTAGTAACTTACATAAAACGAAAAAATCTGGATTGTCCCTATAATTATGAACATCTAAAAACGTGGAGAAAAACACATTTTTCATTATTTTTTAATAATTTTGCTTCATATTAAAAAAAATATAGCAATTTTGGTTTTTAGAATACTAGATATATTAAGTACAGTTAGTATAATCTTGTTCACAAGTATTTTTACATTAGTTATTTCAAAATCTAAAGTGTCCTTATAAATATGAGAAGGAATGTATATGTTTATAATATCATTTGTACATAAACCGCTAATAATTTAATTTACACATTCATTGCGCAACAAAACGTGCTATTATGGGGAAAAAAAGAGTTAACTTCAAATAACACTTTGTCCACCGTAAAACCACGGAAAACTCCGAACAGCTAGGCCGATGAGCGGGACCTGGGATCGAACCAGGCACCTCACGTCTTCCAGCTTTGAGCGCAGAACCGCTCGGCCGCTGATTGGCCCATCTTTTTTCGGGGAAAATTATGAAGTAGTTTAAACTTTTCATCTTAATCGCACATTTTATTTGTTAAAAAATCGTTAAAAAACACACGCAAAAAAATAAATAAATAAATAAATAAAAGAGAAAAATAAAAGCACAAGTTGGCTTTTATTTAAAGCGAATTATTTTCAAATGTATTTATTTCCATTTCAGAAGCTAGCAAATTAACAATTACTATTAATTTATTACCGAAATGTCAGTGGAGGCTTCCTTATTGACATTTGAAAAGTATTCTGTGTGTTGTGTATCTCTGTGTGTGTACTGAGATAATGTCCTCAAAAATAAGCCGATTGATTTTGCGATTTTTTCATATGTTCATGGGTCACAATATTAGCTGTGCTAAATTTTAAAGTAGCTATACATTTTTCCTGTGTCTGTTGTTTATTTTATTTTATTTATTTTTTTATTTTTTATTATTTTTTTTTTGGGGGGGGGCGGTTACTGAGACGCACCAAAGTATTTCCTATCATTACGAAAGAATTACTGTGTACAGCTATAGCATCATAAACTAGATGCTTGTCGCGTTGCTCGAAAACGTTACTCGGAAACGAGCGACGCGACAGGCAACTAGTTTGTAAGGCTATGGTACAGCAATAGCGGCAGAAAAATCGCCAAATTTACTTGGAGATTGGTACACACGTTCTTGAACCACAGAGTTAGAATAAGTTGTATATTTTTTGATGCGTCTGTTGTTTATGGTTCATGCACAGGGACACACCAATGTTTTTCTTACCATTATGACAGAACTTGTGTATACCACAAAAGCGGCCGTAAAAATTACCTGATTGACTTACAAATTCGTGCATATGTTCATGAGTCATACAGAATATGTATATTTTTTGTTTCTTATTTTTTAAAAGTCCATGTACTGAAACACAGTACAAGTAATTCTATTCATAACGACCTGCCGATAAGATTTCTGTATAGTGCGGTAGTGGCCGCAAAAATCACCCGATTGAGTTGACATTGGTACACAAGTTCACTAACCATACAGCTTTATCTGTATATGCTTTAGAGTGTATATTGTTTATGTTTCTTGTACAGGGACACACCAAATTATTTTTCATTATTACGACTTATAGACAGAATTATAGGGAAACGGCTACAGACCATAATAACATTAATAACATTTATTAAAACATAAAGGGGACAATACAGAACACTAAACATAGATGTATTTTACGAGCGGAGATACCGTCTTATCTCACACAACCACTCGACGTCAACTCATCAAGTAAACGGTGCGCGTCAGGTGCGCGCGCATACAGTAAAAGGATGAAACAAACAGTGACGCAGTAACACGTGATAGCTGCGTACACAGTGACATCACACAACGGAGATGATAGCCGAGAAATACAATTTCCCATCGAATTACGTTTAGATGTGTTTTAACGTGATCGCACTGCATTCAATACATTGAAATTAACATACATTACATATATTAAGATGCTTAAAAGTAAGATGCTTTCTATAGAAAATATTCACACAGCCTTAATCATTAAACGGAAGTTATTTTACACTTGCTATTTAAAATTCATTTTTAATAAATATGGGAGAGCAGATTTTTTGTAGATATATACATGCATAACAGCGATCACAATTCATGTTCAAGCAGTAATGGACTAAATAGGGTCTCAGAGTCCTGGGCCCAAAACTCCAGTTTAAAATTTATTTTTAAATTTTAACCCACTTCCTACCATCTAATTGAACTAAATTGTTGCATATATATATAATGACTATTATAATAATTGCTTAAACAGTAACGGATCTAAAGGGGCCATCTGGCGGCCCTGGGTCAAATACACCAGGTCAAAATTCGTTCTAAATACATTTTGGAAGAGAAGAGTGTTTTTAAATTTTTAAATTTTTAAATTATGGTTTTAGAGCTGTGAAAATGTGTGTGCATATGTATTAAAGTATAAGAATAATAAGCCTTATAAATTTCCAGAAAACTATTTAAAACTTAAACAGAATATATTTCAAATTTAATTACAAAAAAAATTTAACTTTCTCCTTACTAAACAATGTGTAATTTTTCTCTCGATTATGAAATAACGATATTGAACTTCTTTAACGATGTATTCTAAACATGTATAAGTACTATCTTCTGGATTAATTGATAAATTTCTTTTATTTGATATTTTCATGTTTGAAAAGTGGAAATTATTGCAAATTTTAAATCAAAAAATGACGGTTTAAAATATTTTTATCACTATTTTCTTTTTTAGTAACAGTTTTTTTTTTTTTTTTTCTGTCTACATACATATTTTCACAGAAGTTAAATTTCGGCACCCTAAAAGTTATGTAAAGAAATTTTATAACCATCAGTAATTTGGTTAGATTTTGTTCTTTATTCAGGTCAGTTTTCCGTAACCACATACTATATACGTGTATATTCATCAATGCAAAAAACAGCGTTAAAAAGAAAGTAGAAACATCATCTCATTTTTTTTCTTCTCTTAGCCTAAGAAATGTTTTAAGGCGACAACAATAAAAGTTTATTTTTCCACTAAACGTAACAGATTCAAATACTTAAAGCACTAGAAAAGGCTGTGTAAATAGAAAAAAATAAGCCTAGTTTCTTTTTCTTGGAAACTTTTACCCACTTTTACAAACCGAATATATTTAAATATAATTCTAGTATTTTTCTTGTAGTATCAAAGGTACCGTGATTGTTCATGATTTATTTCATAACCACTTATCCATATAAATTCTGATTATAGAATTAATTTTGCAGACAAAAATTATTAATTTTGGGGGAAAAGAATACTAATGTTTCGTTATAAATCCTTTTAGAATATATTCAAAGTCATATGGATGTCAAAATATCTCGATTATTTCTAAACGAATCTACACAAATCTAACGCAGCATAACCATTGTGTGTGACATCGTCGCCTTTCGTAACTTTTCACTTCAATCATTTTCATCATCCTCTTAACTTTTTACTTCCCGACTACCATTGATAATTGAAATATTGTATTCAGTTAATAAGTGGGACATTTAAAACTAGAAGCGGTACCGTTAAGTCCGTAACTCAAAAGTAGATAAAAAATTTTATCCAAAGTTGCTATATACACCTCACTATATATTGCTTCGAATGCATCAGTTCATAAGTTTAGGAAAACTGATAGGCGTCCTTTATAAGCAGGTCAATTTGAGATACCGCAAGTGCTTTCCCTTAAAAATGGCTCAACGACTTTTCTTCAAACTCGCCAGATTAACCCGTTAGTATTCACTAGTTGGTCGATTTGCCGCCCATCCCTTTAGTTATTATTCAACAGCCATCAATTTTTTTTTAAAGTGGCATTTGATATACATTAAAGGCGAATTCGACTCGAATAATCGTCGATTAAGTATACCAAATGCCACTTCTAAAAATTTTTGGTGCCTGTTGAATAAACACTGAAGAAATGGGCAGCGAATCGATCAACTAGCGACTACTAACGGGCGAACACCTTTTTAGAAATCCTTTCACAAGTAATTATTGGTTTCTTGCTAAATTTTAATCTTGCTAAATTTTGGTAAAAATCGGAAGTGGGGACCGAAAATTGGTATCTCAAAAACGGTTCTAACGATTTTTTTTAAATTCGCTACATAAACTCCTTTTTAGATGCTTTTTTGTATGTATTAGTTGATCGCTACAGCAAAATTGACTTTCCTCCTGATTTGGTAGGTCTGGTTTGAGATTTTGGAAATTGGTGTCTTAAAAAACTACTCTACTGATTTTCCTAAAACTTGCTATATATGAACTCACAAATCTTAGTAAAAAAAATTAAAAGATATTCGTGTTACACGTGTATAAGGGGTTTTTCCCATTAAAAAAAAAAAAAAAAAAAAAAAATGAAACGTGGTTGAAATAATTGAATCTTCAAATTAAATGCGTGGCATGTGAAAAACTCCTTAAAAATTGTCTACTCTGGAAAATATCTAAATTTTGGCTCGTTCTTTTGCCGACAATTTGCTTAATTTTTACTCTATTCAAATGAACTTCTAACAAAAGTTATCCAATATATCTAGCTTTTAACCTATGTAATAAACAATTTTCTATCTTTCGCGTATGCACAGTAAGAAAATGTTTATCAATCTAATATATTATTTATCATATATCAGCAAATATTATACGCGTGAATTTTTCGTTTCAGGATAATGATTATTTAATGTTTTGTCAATTTTTCTGAATTGTTTTTTTAAGTTTTATGGAAATCCGTTCTAGTTATAAGCAAAATACTTAAAAACAATTAATAATAATTTTTGAAAAAAAAAAAAAAATTATATATGCCAAAATAATTGCGGAATTTCCACAATAAAATGTATAAATATTATACATGTGCAACAATGTGTTAAAGTTACAAGCCATTTGTAGCCTGTTATGATACAGGTTTATCAAAAGTTTTGTGCTTTTCTTCATTTTGTAGTTGATCACCTAATTGCACTATGAACTAAATCGATAGTTGAAAATGTCAGTTTTTAAAACGTGAGTTTAGTTTATCCAGTATTTTTTTAAGTAACTGGGAATTTTTTTTATGTATGTAGGAGCCTCACTTCCCCCCCCCCTATTCGCCTCTTTCCTCAAATTCTATGTAAATGTAGGTGCATTAATAAAACGGAGGGTTGAGGGGGGCGGACGCCCCCCTCACACAGAACTAATTATCATATAAAACTCTCCCGAAGCCTAATTTGAATTGTTTAACATAGGTTTACATAACAGTACTCGTTATCTTACCTCTTAATCTGCAATCTGTATTTATAGTATTAAATTTCAGGGTAAGAGAAAGTCGTGTGAGTGACACACCATATTATTTATTTTATTTTATTTTTTCCTCAGAGTTTATCCATTCACTTTGTTTTTTCCTTGCATTTTTACTGGTCCCTATTTTGCTTTCGGGGAGTAACATTCACTGAAATATATCAAATATAACATGTTTTTTACATTCTTGATTATTCAAGCTGGATAATTCGACAAGTTCATTTTGGGATATTTGAAAAAAACATATAAAAACGAAAGTTTCCGTTCATTTTTAGAGAAATGTATTGCCATAAAAATTATCTAGTGTCAGAAATTTTATAAACATGTATACGGTTAGATTATTCAGGCCAGTTTTCCCTAAGCAGACACATATATATATATATATACTACATATATTAATTAAAAAAAAAAAAACTGCTTTGAAAAGAAAGTAGAAATGTCTTATCTCGTAACTGTTTTTTTCTTCTTTCTTTTAGCATAAGAAATGTTTCAGTACAATGGCAACAAAAGCACATCTTTCCACTATACTTCACAGATTCTGCGTGAATACTTAAGGCTCTAGAAAAAGCCATGTATATAAAAAGAATTAAAACTTATTTTTTTCTTCGGAAACTTTTACCACTTTTACAAGCCGAATATATTTCAGTGTAATTCTAGTACTTTTACTTTCATGCATATATATAAGAAAAAGGTTTTGGGTTCGTGAAAACTTTTCGAACTCCAGTTTTTGAAAGATTTACACTTTTTGAAGTGTTCTGAACAAGATTTGACTAATTTTAGAATATATCTGTCTGTCTGTCTGTCTGTGTATCAAGAATCTTCTGGACACTGAACCCCATGAACCAATGAAACGAAATTTGACCTTAGTTGGTGTTTAGTTGGACCTTGACTAAAATTAGTTCTGAGTACATTTGGGAATCAATCGTTTAACAGGTCTTTATGTCATCCCATTTTTTTTTGCATATATAATTTTTTATAGGACAGTATAGGACAAAATTTTATATAAATGTACTACATAATCAGAGTTATTTTTAATGAATGATTGTAAAATTAATGTGAATTATTGATAATAATTGTAGTAAATTAGGAAAAAATTGTGAGTATGTAGGGGTATCGCTCCCCACCCTCCGCTGATCCAGGGTGTAAATTTTCAATATCAGCAACTTACAAAATAATTAGTCAATAGCTTTGAAACGAAATGTTTGAAACAAGAATTATGAAAATTTAAAACAAAGTTGTCGTTTTTTTTTTTTTTTCATTTTTAACGAAAAAAAAAAAAATCGCATTTCTTTTGATGTTCGCACAAAATTGATTTTCTTTCTGCATTTAGTGTTATACTTCTCTGATATAAAAACCTTCAGAATTCATCATGGAAAATAATATGCTTAAAAAATAATTTAAAAAAATATTTTGTACTGTGTGAATTTGTTGTTGTTGTTGTCGTATGTCACTCGGAAACTAGCCCCGGTAGTGGAACTATCCGTATTTAAGGCAAGAGGGGTGTGCCTTCCGTTTTACAGAAAAGCGCCACTAGGGAGGAAGAACGACTTAGCTCCAGAAGCTGGAGAAAGATGGCAGCACCAGCATGATCTCGAATTTTGATCCGGATCAAGGCCGAGTTAAATCCATGTTTCGGTACCTCCAGAGGTATAATTTTTGATATGAACTTGAAGGACTTTGCGACCACGACGGAATTTAACGTGCACCAGTCGCCATTAGCGTACACGACGATCTTCGACCGGCTCGAAGACCGAACTCGCAATCTTTCGATCACGAATTCGCTGCTATTACCGACCAGGCTACCGCAGATTGAACTTGTACCGTGGATGAAATTGCATAAGATATTATAGGAGAGAGTCTTATAGTGACCACAATATACTAGTTCTTCCAGTGGCACAAAGATAATCATGATAGTGCATTGTTTTCTTCATAACCACATATCGTACAAAAAAAAACTGCAAAAATATTTTTCATTTATTACTATTTCTTAGTCACATATGGTAGAGAAATTATTTTTTAGAATATAATTTTCCAAAACGAATTTTTGCTATAATTATGTGTTTTGTGGTTTTCTAAATGTAAATAGCAGATTTTTTTGCAGTTGATCTATTTACGTTTCTATATGTTATCAGCACAACGTCGTAAAAATAAATGTTAGACAAATTCATTATTCTAAATATGTAGCAGAAAGTCATATTACATGAGAACTGAAAAATGTTTCATCTACATGGATACATCTACAATGTTAAACAAATTTTTAACAATCTGTTTTCTTGATAAAATTGAAATTTTTACTTTCTTCTTCAGACGTAAAGAGAAAATATTGTGTTCGGGAAAAATTTCAACTTCCAGTTTTCAATACATTTGCAAGTTTTGGGACGTCCTGAACACAAGTCAATTACTTTTAATAAATATTTGTCTCTGGTGTGTTAGCAAAAGTTTGTGAATACTGTATTTTGTGAAGGAATGGACGAAATTTAATGAGATTTGATATTTAGTTGGTCTTTAACCAAAATTGACGCTGATTAGCTTATCAAATAAATCGCCTGACAGATGCTGCTGTGATGCTGCAATATTCCTCATTTAAGAGAATATATATGTTAGCTTCTAAGAGGTGCACTTGCGCAAAACTTGATATAAGAGAAAGCCATGATGAAAAACTTTTGTCAATTAAATATGGATGCATAGGTGATGCCGATGTACTGCAACTAAAGCCCATGTAGAAGAATGAAATACCTCAGCTTGCATATTATATCAATGCACCAAACGATGTATGAGATGGTTATTATGTAAAACTCTGCTGATTCAGTATTGGTGAATATCGGACAACAAATAGCACAACACTGCAATACTGCAATACTGCATCGGACAACACTGCAATACTGCAATGCTTTCTATTTACGGAAAGACTCAGTTTTTCAATTTCTATAGTAAATAAATGGACAAAACCTGGTATGTATGGTAAGTATTATGAAATGTTTTTCTTATTTTATTTAAATGTATATCTGATAGCAGATGGCGATACAGTTACTCCCTTTCTTCGATTTTTCAGATGGTTGCATTTCGCCATCTGTTGGATAAAATGAAACCAAATTGCACATTAAAAAACTTTATAAGTGGTGGCTATGATAATTAAATGTTCATACATGTTTATTGGTAGGCAGTGATTTTATAAATACTGATACAGATGAAAGTTTTATGATGTCCGTATCATAGTAGTTTTAAAAATAAATAAAAATGAACGGTTTAACATACATTCATCATTATTTTTTCTCGTTAAAAATAGCCACGATGTATCTTTACTTACTTCTATATTCAATAGAAGAAAATATTGGATTCGTAAAAATTTTCGACAACCGTTTATATCTAGGTGTCGAAATATATTTTCATTAGTATTATTTGATTTCTTTGAATTTACTTTTTTATTTTGTACGGTAAATGGTGAATATAAAATGTTTGCGCAATGTACAGGGCTATTCAAAATCAAAAATATTTTATACTATTACTCTAAAAAGAGAGCTGTAAAAATACTTTTTCCTCTAAAATTAAGTACAAAACGTATTTCAAGGTGTTATCCATTACTACGAATTTTAACATTGTGACGTTTATGTATTAATAGTTAACCGATGTAACGTGTGAATTTGATTGGAAAACGTTTTATAATGTATGAGAACTGCGGTGTTTTTCCTTCTTGTTTGAAAGTAATTAAGTTCTTTTCGCACACAAGCAAACGAATCTCACGTATATATTCAAATATAATTGTGCATATTAAAGAGCTAGAGCAAAATAAAGCAAAGACGTATAATTTTTACTTCCATTAAGTGACTACCATAGGTAATGGGAGTATTGTATTCGGTTCAAAATTCAATATCGAGTTTTCACTTGATTTACATGTTTAAAGGTTTCTTGAATCCAAAAAAGTGGTTTTTAGTAATTGATAAGCGTGTGTGTGTGTGTGTGGGGGGGGGGGGGGGGGGAGGGACCTCCTGACCATGACTATCATATCTCCAAAACTAATAAAGATAGAACTACGATAATTTAGAATTGAGACAGGTCTGGTGGACACATAATTTTTCAAACTTTTGATGAAAATTGGAACACCAGAAGTCAGACATTAGAAACCGGAAATAGGACCGTTAGTCGGTATCTCAAAAACGACTCTAACGATTTTCTTCAAAGTTGCTATATAAATAAACTATTAGATGCTCTTCCATATGAATTAGTTGGTTAGTTCCGGAAAATTGATAGGCGTCCTGTATAAATAGCTCAGTTACAGTTCTCGTAAGTTCGTTCCTTTAAAAACAGCTGCACAGATTTTTTTCAAATTCGCCATTTTAACCCTCTTTCAAATATACTTTTGTATGCAATTTTTGTTTTCTAGTGAACAATTAGGTATGCCAAGTTTTGGTAAAAGTTAGTATCTCAAAAACGGCTCTAACGATTTACTTGAAAACTGTTGCATAAACGCGTTTTTTTCTCCTCGTGTACTAGGTAATTATTACCAGGAATTCAACAGTCATCCTCATTACGTAGGTTTGTTTTAGATCTCGGAAATTGGTGTTTCAAAAATTGTCTCTACCTTTTCTTTATTTTTTAACTAGTTATCTAAATCTGTTTTACATGTCTTTACACGAGTATCAGCTTTCTCTCACTGGAAAAATTTTAGGTGTCTACTTTGTCGGGTTGATTTTATGCATTCTGATCAAATTATCAACTAAAATTGCATAAAATGTATATAAGTGAGTAATTGAAGTCGTGTGGTTGCTTTACACCAGATATTTTACTTTTTTTTTTTTTTTTTTTTTTTTTTTTGCACTGTTATTAAGCTAGAAAAAATGCTTAAATTTAATATAAATAAGATTTATTTAAATAGTTTTTAATAAAGTTAGAAAATTTTATACTCATAATGAAAGAAACTCGAAAACATAATTATATATTTTTATGATACTAAATTATGCTGTATCAAATTTTAATAAAGATTTGTTTTTAAATGTAATATTAAAGATTAATTAAAATTTTTTATAAATAATTGTGATAATACAAATATTTTAATTATAGAATTTAATTTTTAATAGAACATAAAATGTTTTATACAAAACTTTAAATTAATATAAACTAATTTGTTTTTGCCCCGCATTCTAATTTATAAATAGCTAACTAGCTCTCAATGAGAATGTCAATGTAATTTTCTGATTATAACATGTTTACAGATCATAATTCAAAATATTATTTCTCTTTTTCAAAAATAGTTTAATAATAATGTAAAAAAAAAAAATAATAATAATAATTCAATTGATATGTATTGTTTGAATAAAGTAATTATAAAAGAAATGTGTATCAAAAACATCACATAACTATAACCCTTTTTAAGACTATTATAAAATATTTTAAAATATAGCATCTTTATTCTAACTAATGATTATTATCGCTTAAAAATTTATTTAATTGTTACTAACAATTTCCTTCCTAATTTAAAATATGTAGACAGAAAGCAAGCTACTTTTTTACATTCCATTATACATTATATAAAGTAGAACTAAAATATAACTTATAGAAATATATTTGTAAAACTAAATGAAATTTCTTTCTATTCATTCAATTGGAGACCCTGCGAATAACAATTTCATTTCAAATTGGATATATTGATCGTATTGTTATGTACTTTTAAAAAGAAGTAATGATAAATGAATCAAAACTTACATTTAAATCGCAAACATCTGCAGGAACATTTTTAAAGGATAGGAGAAAAAGTCCTCTTTTTAGGAATTAATATCTTAATTGAATAGTTGCATATTTTAAATTTTCCCATGGTGATTCATTTTCTATTAAATGAAAGAAATATTGAATAGCAGTAACTAAGAGCTTAGTATTCATTATTATTGTTGTTGCTTTTTTTTCACGTCAAATTATCTGTAACAAAATTGTTTTTAAATCTATATAGAAATATAGAGGTATTATAATGATTTTTTAATAAACTGTTTTAATGGCTAATAATAATAATAATAATAATAATAATAATAATAATAATATTTTATATTTCATGAAAATTATTTATTCAAGGTGTAAACATATCTTTATGCGTATATCGTTTCTCAATCACATCTCTTTCTTTTCTTTGATTTTTCTTTGAAAAGAAATTTTTCATAACTTTGTATTTATATGAAATAAAAGAGATTCATTTCGTGAAATGTCTCACTCGTCAAGAAATTTCGAAAATTAATTAAAAAAAAAAAAAAAATTAGTATATTGTGACCAACACAAAACTCTCTTGTATGCCACTCTGTATAACAACGCCACTTAGTGTCTAACATGCAATAAAATTTTAACCATAGATTCTCACAAAAAAAGATTTTACAAATCGAGTTTATTGCCCTTTAACTCAACAGATGCTGAGATGCAGCCATGTGGAAAATCACAGAAGGTGAGTAATAACAACGGCAGCTGTCGGAAGATATATTTTCAAAATAAGCCAGAAGTCATAATCATAATGGATCGGTCACATTTCAAGTTTGTGCATTTATGTGTCACATAAGATAATATTTAACCGTCCTAGTCTTGGGGTAAATTACAACAAGCGTCACCTGTTGGCCGATAGGCACCGAAATGAAGTTAGTGAAGTTCTTTATAATGCTTCTCTTATATGCCAAGTTTTATGAATTAATATGCCATAGAATCTGACATTATAGCTTTCCGAGCCACGGAAAAAAAATTGCAGTATAGCAGCGCCAAGTATTGGCCGATATACGCCGAAATTGAATCAATATAATGATTCATCATGGTTCTTTCAAATATCAAGTTTTACTTCATTATACATAATAGAATCTGATATATAGCCTTTCCTTAAGTGGGAGAAATCTCAGTATAGCAGCACTACATGTTGAGAGATTTTCTCCAAAAGTTAGTAGTCACTTTTTATGTCATTTTGCAAGCATAAGAAAATTTGAGCAAGAGTTTCTGAGATACAGTTACCGAAATGTAGTCAAATCGTGTTCTGGACATCTCAAAATATTTCCATCTGTTGAAAACTGGAAATCGAATTTTTTTAAGAATCCAATACTTTCTTGTATTGAATACAGAAGAAAGTTAAATTAGTAAAAATAATTGGCTATTGCTTTAGAATATAAAGTAAAAAAGTGAGGTATTATATTAAAGTGACAGTTAAACAATTCTTTTATTTAATTTTCTAAAATTGTTTCTTAATATTTTTACGTATGGTACGTTTTGTGGAATGACACAAAGACTCGTCATATTTGAAATTTAGCTGAGAGAAAAAACGAAGTTTTTCATTTTTTTTTTTTTTAACTATAACCACATTTATGTGATATAAGTATTTATTTTAGTCGTGAATTTTCATAAACTTGGCTCTCAGTCTCAAAAGATCAGGGCCTAATTTTATATCCTTTGTAAAATCTTAATTGTAGAGCAATGCAGTCATATAGATGTCAGATTTCATAAAAAATAATTCTTACAAATTGAATTAATTATAAACGTAAAAATATATTGATATCGATATTTTCTGTGAATGTGGTAAATTAATTCAAGATTTCTGAAAATAACTTTTTGCCAAAATGATTAAGAATCATTTACATAAATATATATATATATATATATCTTAGAATCGTTTACAAGAACATTCGTTCACAAGAAAAAATTAGTTAGTGATTTTTCATTGAATTTAGCATAAAATAGAATGGCTACATACCTTCCTAGATATGTCTACATGTCCCCCTAGTAACTAGTAATACGTCTAAATAAACGATAATTAGGGTTTAAGATTAGTTATTTTTTTACTTATTAGATTTTTGTGTTTTCTGAAAAATTGTATCCGAAGGAGAAAACATGGTTTGAATGTGCGCTCCTCATATATATATATATATATATATATATATATATATATACATATATGCGTGTGTGTGTATAACGTCCTGTATATTTTGATATTCAATCACTACAATTTTTTATGAGTATCAACAGGGCTGATCTTTCAGAATGACTACATTTAATAATTGACTTTTTTCTTTATATTATATTACTTTTTAACCTTATTATATCGAAACCAATATAAAACTATATCGAAACGTTTTTATATTATGCATCTAAATTAATATACTCTGGAATATGCAGCATTGAATGAAAAAATTTACATATATATATATATAAACTTTTATTAAATAGCTGAATTAGCGAACGATGATTTTCTTAATTTATTTTTTAAACTCTATTAAATAAACAGAAGTAATTAGAAAAATAAAAGATAATGACATTCCATAAAAACTGTGAATATCATTTTATTTGTCACAAAGTTTCTCTTAACAAATATATTCATTTGTATAGAATCTCACAAGACGAAAAAGAAAAGTAATTTCATTATCTCTAGTGACAGTGATTTTTTTTATAAGATCCATTTACGTCGTATGTGTTTATTTCAGCCTGAAGATAAGAGACTATTATTTTAAATTAAAAGTGAATGTCTCATTTGAATATTAAGAGTGCTTTAGATAGTTTTGGTGTAAAATTTAACAGTTTTCTCTTTTTTTAATGAAGTTTATAAGTATAATTTTTAGATATACTAACAAGGGAATCAATACTAACAAGTCTGCCACGGACACCCTTTTTTTCTTGACTCTCCCGACAGAACATTCATAAGGCATAGTTGCCAATTTTTACGTTCTTTTTGACTAACAAAAAATTTCAACAGAAATATTTTACTGATTTTTGTAACAATTTTCACTGATTGAATAAAATAAAAATTTCTTTAAATATTCTGCAATAGGAAAAAAGCGTAAGAGTTGGCAACTATGATAAGATAATTTCCATATTAATTTATCTAGAAAACATATTACTGAAGAATAATATACAAAAATTTCTGGTGGAAGAGTCAGAAAAAAAAAAAAAATAAAAAAATAAAGTCCGTGGCAACACTGTGAGTCCATTTTGCCAGGCGCCGATTACAACAAAAATGGTATTGTTGAATAACTATTACTAAGAAAATCAAGAAATACAAAAGAACGGTTCGTGAAAAAAAAAAAAGCCGTTTGTGAGATAAGCACATTTTTTTCTGGGGTTTTATTCAAAAGGAATAAATTAATGAAATTGTCTCAAGAACGAGATTCTCGTCCTAAAATTAGCAACAACGCTTGTCAGGCTATGTCAATTCCATTAGGTACATTCCATTATAATTTTTTTTTTCATACTAAAGGCATCTAGTGCATATATGGCGTCAATTTTTTTCCCGTCTATTATGAATAAACAAAATTTTACGAGATGTTATAATATTTTCTATAAGGGTAGATTCGGTATTTATGAATAACACAGAACAAGTAGATCATTTATAACTTGTTTATAACTTTTAATAATATTATAACCTTTTTTTCATACAAAAGGCATCTAGTGCATATATGGCGTCAATTTGTTTTTCCGTGTATGAGAATATTATGTATAAACAAAATTTTACGAGATTATATAATATTTTCTATAAGGGTAGATTCGGTATTTATGAATAACACAGAACAGGTAGATCATTTGTAATTTCTGATGCTTTTCTGTGAAGACTGGGGAAGAAATTCGAGCATATAAGCGTCTCCCGCTTTGGGATAATTGCATAAAATCATACTGAACGTTTGTATAAGCATTCTTTATAAAAATTTGCTGGAATCTGTTACTGAAATGGTGTTTGTACAAGAAGTGGTAAAACGTTTATGACTATGAGATACAAGAGCTTTTACACAGAGTTACCAACTACTTGGTCAATGCGGCAACTTTGTCTAAAATTTAGGTTTGCATTTGTAAGTAATTTGAAAAGGATAATATAACAATAAAAATGTTTTTGAATGGGTATATGGCCTTTTATCTTTACTTTTCGAACAAGCCTCATTCCCATTTGGTAATCGAATAATTGACGCTCTGTCCTTTCATTTTCAGGTGCCGAGTTCTAATTCCAGCATAGGCATTGATATTCATAGTGGTCTGTAATCCATTTTCAGTGGTGAATCTAGGTATAACAAGCCTTAATGTTAGAAAAATGACTCCAAGATCAAACAATACAGGCAAGCAAGCAAACATGCCTCGCACTTAAAAAAATATAAATGTAAGTTTCTATACGTTTCAAATATTAGCTTACCATACACTGTTAAATATTTTGTATTAAGTTTTAACCAAAACTTCGTACTAAGGTAGCTGCAACCACCCGATGGTTTAACTTTTTACCGTGATTTGGTAATTTTATGTTGAACCAAATATTGGTATTATGTTTAAAAAATATATATATATATATCAAAATTCGACCGATACAGCGTTCGAACTGAACATCTTCTTGCCTCAAGTCAAACACGCTGGCACTGTGCCATGTTTTCTTGCCTACTAATTCCGTGTGTGTGTTTCACTGATGTTGATAAAAGAGGTTAAATTTTCCAGGGTCGTATCTTGGCCCATGGGGGAATTGTTGCACAAAATTTAAACTTTATCCTATGTTTTCAATCACGCTCTTTAATTTAAGCTTGGTTTGTTTTCAATAGGAATTTTACTGATTCATACTTCTCTTGTGACTGGATGTATGATATCTTTAAGTTTTGGTGCAACTTAAATTCAATCGCAAGAAGTAGAAACCCTAAAAGTGAAGTTGAACCATATATTATGGTATTGCTTATAACTTTACTCCACATAGTGGATCAAGTTTGAACTGAAATTTTAAACAGTGTAGACTTTGAGAGCTCTTGCCGCACTCAAAAAAAGGCTGTTTCTCGAGACAAATATGTTTTCATCGCGTAATATGCAAGTCATATGGCTTAATTGCTATTACCATTTCTTCCATCATATGACTAAGGTTAAACTTAACTCTTAAATTCAAAAATGTAAATTAAATAAAAATTGAAAGAAATATTTCCAAATATTTCCATTATTATTTCTTTTCGATGCTTACACATATTTCATAGCTGCCAACATTTTAATTTACACCGGAGTATTTTTACCCCCGCATTTATTTCGTACCACGTAATTTATAGAAAAATGTTCTCTAATATATATATATATATATATATATATATATAACTTCGATAAAATAAGAAAAATAAATACTTTTGAAAAATAAGTGGTATGAAAAAAAGCGGGGCTAAAAATACTCCGGAAAAATCTAAAACGTTGGTAACTATGATGTTCACATTTAGAAAAAAATTTATATGCACATATATATCTGGTGCTCCATAAGTCTGTAGACATTTTATAAAAGTTCATAGAAATTGAAGGAGCTGGTAGAATTGAACGCGATTTGTGAAAAAAGTTATTAAAATAAAGGGGGGATTGTTTTGGTAAAGAAAAAAATATTAGTAAGAATTTTTGTCAGTAGTGGGCGCTTTACGTGAGCAAATCACACATTTACGTAATAAAATACATTTATTCAAGTGCAAATGTTTAGAGGCATATAAATCCTATTCTATATGTCTACCATCACCACAAATTACAGTTTGCAAACGAGTTACAACACCACTAACTTTAGCTTCAGCAGGCGGTTCTTACCTGACGGGTAACATATTCACCAATAACTCTTTATCCACCAAACGAACATCGCAATTAAAACTTCATGTATGCGTAAGTAGGAATCAAAATAGGAAATAAGCTAGGTTAATCGTAATACCATGCGATTTATAGGACTCTGATTTGCTTATTTCTCGTTACGTATCCGTACAGCGCCCTCTGTAAACGAATTTTTTTTTTTTTTACCATGAAAAATCCCCCTTCATGGGAATAACTTTATCGCAAATCGCTTTCAATTCTACCATTTCTTTCAATTTTTATGATTTTTAAAAATGCCTACAGACTTATGGGACACCCAGTATATGTATATATACATATATATATATATATATTATGGCACAAAATGTACTCCAATATTTATCTTTTAGTGTTCACCTCGTTAATCTTTATTGTTTAAATTTAGAAAGTAAATTACGGAAAACTAATTAAGTTAAATATCATTTTAAAATTTTTAATGTTAGTATTATTACTTTTCATAGATTTAAAATATTTTTAAGCAATTGGTCTTGGGTTCTTGCTCCAATTTTTCATAGTTTAACTCGCAAAATTTCAATTTTTAACACTTTCCACTAAGGTTGAAAAGTGTTTATGGCTTCGGTTTGTCTGTCTCTGTCCGTCTGTCTGTCTGTCCGCGCTCTAACTCCCGTAAATATTTATGGAATTTCTTGAAATTGATATATGTTACTCAAGTCTCCAATCGGACGTTTCCTATTGAAAATGGAGTTTATACCTCTACTGGTTTATGTACAGGGACACCCGAAAGTATTTCAAAGCATTGTGTTCTATGAGAGGTATTTCTATAAACCATATTTTCATACCTTTACTGTAGACGTATCTTAATGAAATTGAAAAATGTTATTCAAGTTCACTATTGGATGTACCGTGTACAAAATGGAGGAAATACCACCACCGATTTATACACAGGGACACTCAAAAGTATTCCAAAGCAATGCGTTCTATGAGAGATATTTCTACAAATCAAACTTTAATAACTTTTCTTTCCACGAAGTTTTAGGAAATTGAAATATGTTATTTATATGCACAAAAGAATGCTTTGCATAGAATATAGCATGATTGGAATTAGATTTACAGGGCGGCACAAAAATCTCCAGTTATATTAAGAGCTATTAAAAAAAAAATTGCTAGAATTGTACTTTCGTTTACGTTAAGCGTTTTTAACACTTTCTAACATTTTTAAAGTGTGAATATGATTTTAGTTTTGTGTATCTGCCTGTCCGTCTGTCTGTCTGCCTGTCTGTCTGTCCGAGGTCTAACTCCCGTAAATATTTATGGAATTTCTTGAAACTGATATATGTTATTCAAGTTCACTATCGGACGTTCCCTATTGAAAAAGGAGTTTATACCTCTACTGGTTTATGTACAGGGACACCCGAAAGTATTTCAAAGCATTGTGTTCTATTAGAGGTATTTCTATAAACCATATTTTCATACCTTTACTGCAGACATATCTTAATGAAATTGAAATATGTTATTCAAATTTCCTATTGGATGTTTTGTGTATAAAGTGAAGAAAATACCACCACCGATTTATATACAGGGACACTCAAAAGTATTCCAAAGCCTTGCGTTCTATGAGAGATATTTCTATAAATTAAATTTTAATAACTTTACTTTCCACGAAGCTTTAGGAAATTGAAATATGTTATTTACATGCACAAAACAAATGCTTTGCATAGAATATAGCATGATTGGCATTAGATTTACAAGGTGACACAAAATATCCATTTTTATTAAGAGCTATTAATAAAAAATTGTTAGAATTGTGTTTTCGTTTACATTAAGCTTTTCTAACACTTTCCAACATTTTTAAGAGTAAATATGATTTCACTTTGTGTATCTGTCCATCTGTCTGTCTGTTTGCCCGCACCCTAACTCCTGTAAATATTTATGGAATTTCTCGAAACTGATATATTTTATTGAAGTTCACAATTAGATGTTCCGTATTAAAAATGGAGTGAATGTCTCTTCTGGTTTGTGTACAGGGACACCCAAAAGCATTAGAAAGCATTGTGATCTATGAGTGTTATTTTTATAAATATTTTCCCTATAGAATGTTCCCCATTTAAAATGTCATTAATAGGTCCTGTACAACTAGTTTGTTTACAGGGACAAAAAAAAAAAAAAAAAAAAAAAAAAAAAAAAAGACGTTTTAGGACATAATTTTTTGAAAGCTATATTTAAAAGTCTTTCTACTGTAAAAACTATAAAAATATTGAAATGTATTGTTAATATTCTAAAATAATGTTTTGTATAAGAATATGATATGATTAACTTTCTGATTTACAGGGCTACACTAAAAGTTACTCATTCAGAGAGCTCAAAAGCTGTAATTATAATCTAATGGCCGCATTTTATTTTGCGTTAAGCCTTTTTAACATTTTCCAAAATGCCTAAGATTAATTTTAAAACCAATTAGTCTATCTGTATATTTTTCAGTCCTTCTGTCTGTTGTGTGATAACGTACGCAAACAATATTAAACGTTATTCGATACAACATTTACGTACAGTTGGAAAATGTTACTAATCAATGCGTACTGCATGACTTTTCTTTCTTGTTATATAATCGTAACCAGTATTACCTTTATATGGATAAAATTAGTTCCATTTCATATCTGATTAGCGTTTTGCTCTATGTCTTTAATAAAAGACATCTGTTTTTCTGGTCAAGTCATTTTAAAAATTCATTTTTCATCCCAGCATATATGATAGCAAAGAGTTAAATTAATAAGCAAAAATTAAAGAATAATAAATAAATTAAACATTAAATTAGCCAAATATTTAAAAAAAAATGTAAAAGCTAAAGAGAAAAACATGGTATAGTTTTCTACGCTTTTTCTTTTGTGTACAAATTTTTAATTTGGAATTTTGAATCTAATTATTACGCGCAACCAGTTATAAATATTTATGCATGTGTAGAAATGTGTTTAAATGTATCTCAGTTTTTTTGTACATATACTAGTATTTATACAAAAACAATATCGATTATAAAATATTCTATTTTTGTTTTGATCCATGCAACAAACCTTATTTTATTTACCCTAAATACTTTCTTATTTATCCCTTTCTTTAGATCAATTAATAATCTTTACAAATACGTATATATCTTACGATTACATCCAAGTACAATTGTACATATTAAACAAATGAAGGAGAAAATCAAAAACATATAATAATTTCAACAAATATCGAATGACATGTGCTCGTTAAGACAGATCTGTACAAATGCACAAGTTTGATAGAAATTAGATCGAATTTAATAAGTATAACTTAAAAGTTTATGATAATAACAAAAGAAAAAAAAATGTTTAAATTCTTATTATATTACATTAATAGTCTTTAATAAAGATTTTCCCTTTAATTAAACATATGTGATTAATTAAAAAATTTTGAAAATGTATCATACATATAATTATATTAAAACTATTTAATTATCGAATTTAAATTTAATTGTACTTAAAATGTTTTATACAAAACCTTAAATTAGAAAAAAAATTAAAAACAGAATTATTCTCTGAATTCTAAATTATGAATAGTTCGCTCTTCATGAAAATTAGCTTGTGTCTTTCTTATTATTTCATGTTTATAGATCGTAATTTTAATCTTTTCAAAGAAGTTCCATTATAATGTATAAAAGTTTGATTAATGTAGGTTGTTTGAATAAAGCATAAGTTTTATCATAAATAATTATGAATATATATATATATATATATTACACGCCGGACTTAATTATAAGAATTTCAAAAACCGTGTTAAAATATTAAAAACGCCATCTCTTTACAACTGATGATTATTACCGCTTAGAATTTCATTTAAACCAATACACCACCAATGCTCTTTTTAATTGAAAATATCTAAACCGAAAGCATGGTACTTTTTTGCATTGCGTCATAACTTATATAAAGCAGCACTTGTATATATCTAATAGAAAGATATTTCAAAGCTAAATGTGATTTCGCTTTTTTTTTCTTTTTATTCAATTAGAGACCCTGAAAATGACAACTTTGTTTCGAATTAGATCTATTGATCGCATTGTTATTTACTTTTAAAAAGAAGTATCGATAAATGAATCAAAACTTGTACTTAAATTTCAAACATCTGTTGAGATATTTTTAAAAGAGTTAGGAATATACTTTTTTAGGATTTATATCTCAATTAATTGAATAGCTGTGTATTTTGAGTTTCACTTAGCGATTCATTTTCCATTGAATGTAGGAAAAATTCCATGGCAGTAATTAAAATCCGAGCTATTATTTTTTGCTTCTAAAACTCTATAATAAAGTTATCATAAATTTCTATATAAAATATAAAGATAACTTTTTTTTTTTTTTTTTTTTAATCAGCAATTTGTGAAAGAAGTTTTCATACAAATCATTATAAATGTAAATATTACTATAAACATGTTTCTTTTTATAATTATATTTCTTTCTTTTTTTCTTTGTAATTTTTATTTTAAAAGGACCGATATTCTCATGGCTATGTTTTTTTTACGTTTTTATTTGCTTATTTTAGTTTGTGGTTTAAATATTTGTATGATTTTTACTTACTTAATATTCCACTTTCCATAATTTTTTTCTGCATTATTTCATTTCATTTCATTTATTTTATTTTATTTTATTATTTTTTTGTACATTGCGTAAATATGTTGCTATCATTTATATATTACTTTGTAATTGATTTTATTTTGTTTGACATATATACCAGATGTCACATTAATTCATCCCAATTTAAATGTATCATTAAAAAAAAAAAAAAAAAAAAAAAAAAAAATTAATCGGTTTACTGAAGTGAATTTTAAATCCTAAGACTCCTCAAGAAATCGGTTTTTGTGCGTAATAAGAATATATACATATAGCTTAAAATTTCTTGGATAGAAGACGCTGTAAGATCGGATTTCCTGAAAATAAGAGAAAACTTCAAAAGTAAAAGATGATAGATAATAAGTTTCAAATTAACTTCTACCGTAATATTAGAGCGTGAGAAAATATTACAATGCTGTAACTGGTTGAAAAAGATAATTTGATAAAATTACATTGTACGAAAAATTCAGCAGTATTTCAGAAAAATTCAGAAGAAAAATTCAGCAGGAAATTTAGAACTGCAAAGAAAAAACAGAAGACCGGGATACATTTATTGAAAAGGGACTGATAATTACAACTAATAATTACAAGTGATAATTATTATCGATTAGAATTTCAACTAAATTATTGTAATTATCACTCTTTTTAATTGAAAATATCTAGACCGAAAGCAAGGTACTTTTTTGCATTGCGTCATAACTTATATAAAGCACACAGCAGCCAACATTACTAATTTTTAAATCAAATTTTAACACACCAGTATATTTAAAAAGGAATCTGTTACATATATTTTCGACGAATAAATAAAATTGATTAAACTGAAAACATTTATAAAAACTTTCCAGTATGAAGTCTCCGTTCAAAATAACGGAGACTTGACAACCATGAAAGCAGCACTTGTGTATATCTCATAGAAATATAGTTCATCCATTTTTTCCCCCTTTTTATTCAATTAGAGATCCTACAAATGACAACTTTGTTTTGAATTGGATATATTGATCGCACTATTATTTATTTTATACAATAACCGCCGCTTAATAAATTCACTGGTAAATGAAATCAGCCGCTTAATCTGATCAAATTGGCAGGACCGGAATCCAATCAATACAAACTACTTTTAAAGCCGCCGCTTAATAAAATCAGCATTGCCGGTTAATAAACTCAGAAATATCTCCTCAGCAACAAACTCAGAATAAACTCAGAATAAACTCAGCAATAAACTCAGAAATATCTCCTCCTTTATGCACTCTAAAAAAAATTATTTACATTTTTTTTTTTTTTTTTTTTTTTTTTTTTAATAGGAAAAGAAATTAAAGTACAACAAACCCTCCATTATCGCTCATTGTGGAAAATTTAACACTTGCAGCACAGTTACAAACTAAACACACCCCACAACTTATCTCCGTAACAATTTCAAGGAAAGTATTCTTCAAAATGCTATAATAAGTCACAAATTTAATTTGAAATGATATATATATATATATATATATATATATTATTATTATTTACTAATTATTAAAAAGCAATTCCATGTTCTTATTTTGAAATTACATGAGGTTTAAACGAAAATATTTTAAATTTATGAGTACCTTAAAGGAAAGCGCATGGGAACTTGGAATGCGTTTAATTTACTTATATCGAAGAAACAATTAATTAATTTTCTATCAAAATTTAATTAATATTGTTTATTAATTCCATTATTCGTTACTTTTTGAAGTTTCTTTCCAAATTCAGGGAAGTAATAATTTTTCTTAAGTGCAGGAACGTTCGCCGGATATAAAAATCAGCCGCTTAATAAAATCACTTTGGCTCAGAACGAATGTGATTTTAATAAGCTGCGGGAACTGTATATATATATATATTGATAAAATGAATCAAAACTTGTACTTAAATCTCAAACATTTGCTGATACGTTTTAAAAAGAGTTAGGAATATACTTTTATTTCAAGATTTATATCTTAATTAATTGAATAACTGTATATTTTCAGATTTTACATCGGGATTAATTTTCCATTGAATGTACCCAGATAAAAAAATACTGCAGAAAAAGTAAAAAAAAAAAAAACTGCACAAAACTGTAGATAATCTGAAGTTATTTGGAACAATAAAATGTTTAAGGGAAAAAAAAAAAAATATTTACTTCTACTGAAAATATTTTACTTTTAAACTGCAGTTATTCTGCATATTTTAGTCGAAAAACCTTAAGATTATCTGCAGATTTTTTTTAGTCGGGTAGGAGAGATTCAATGGCAGTAATTAAGACTCATGTCATTATTTTTTACATCTAAAACTCTATAATAAAATTCGGATAAATTTCTATGTATAAAGTTTTTTTTTTTTTCTTTCTTAAATATGAATTGATTATTATTTACATGCAATTTGCGAAAAAAAAAATTTCATAAAATAATTATTATACATATGTTTTGTTTTATAATTACATTTCTTTCTTTTCTCCTCTGTGATTTGTATTTGAAAAGGATATTTTCACGACTACTTTTTTTAGTTTTTCTTTGTTATCTTTTTTTTTTTTTTTTTTTTTTTTTTTTTAAATTTAAAAATGTTGTCTGATTTTTACTTACTTAATATTTCCCTTTGCATATCTTTTTTGCTGCATTATTTTGTGTATTGCTTTAAACATGTTTTCTATCATTCATGTATTGTTTTGTTAAGTTTAATTTTTATTTATTTATTTTTTTTTTATACACGCACATTCTTTAATCGTACAGATTTCTAATTTTAAGACAAGGGATGTATCTTTAGATTGAATTCATAAATCTACATCTTTTTGTATTGAATTAAAACTTAAAATAATTACTTAATTCGAGAAATTTATAGATGCAGTTGTAAGGTGTTTCAAATTAAAATCGTCGTTAGATTATTATTATTATTATTATTATTATTAAGATGTATAACTTCGACCATTACAGATTTTTGAAGGATTGACCCGATTAATTAAAATTAGTAATCATGGTCTGGTTACTTTCTGCAATTGTAAATAAAATTATACTTTAAAAAAATTAAAGAACACGCTCTTATTGAAACGTGAACGTGAAGTAAAAAACACAAATATCTACAAGCAAGTATTAAAATGCAAGATAGGAGAAAGTCGTGTGAGTGACACACCATAATATTTACACATTTTTAAATCTTCAATAAAATAAATAATTTAGAATTAAACAAAAACCATTTTTAAAAAATCTCCCCTGACTGGGCTTGAACGTTAGACCATTAGGATCGTAGCTTTACCTCATAGCCGCAGCGTTCACGTAGGGAAAGTCTTTTTTTACAATATAGATTTTTTGTTTGCTTCCAGAGCGGTTACAAACATACATACAAACATACACACAGGTTGAAGCTAATAAAAGCCTGTTAAAAATAATATTATACTTTTAAAAAATTAAAGAACACGCTTTTATAGAAATGTGAACTAAAAAGCACAAAATATCTATCTTAGTATTAAAATGCAGGGTAACAGAAAATCGTGTGAGTGGCACACCATAATACTTACATACATTTAAATCTTTAATTAAAATAACTTAGAATTAGACAAAAACCATTTTTTAAAAATCTCTCTTGACTGGGATCGAACGCTGCACCTTTAGGTTCGTAGCGCGGAGCTGTACCTCAACGCCACATCGTTCACGTAGGGAAAGTATTTTTTTACAATATAATTTTTTGTTTGCTCCCAGAGCAGTTACAAACATACATTCATAGAAACATTCATACAAACATACATACAGGTGATGCTAATAAAAGCGTGTTAAAAAAAAAAAAAAAAAAAAAATAGTATTCTTTTTCTTAATATTTCAGAATCAAACTCGTAAAAATTATATTATTATGTCTAATAATTTTTGTAACAGTTAATTTGTTGACGAGCTGATTTTTTACTCTATAATTAAGCTTTCATAAATGATACCCATAGAGTTCAAATGACTTATGTATTTCTTCTTATACTCTCATAGCCCTTAACCGACTGCATCATGGCGAGAAAATGTCAGCCATAAACATGGTAAAATATTGGAATATAATCCCAAATAACCCCCATTATTATTTGTTTATATAACACATATTTTAAAATCCCATTTTCACATTCAGAAAGTTTATGGCAGTTAAATCAGACTTTTCTTTTCAAAAATTTATTTTTTAAATGCTGAATATTTTATTTTGAAAAGCGAAATAAAATGCGAAGTTTCGCTTTTTAGAACTTACTCTACCCTCCCCCTCCCCCTTTTTTTTTTTTTTTTTTTAATACAAAAACTGATTTGAAAATTGTGAATTTTATGAGTGCAACAACGCAATTTAAAAATATGCATTATGAAATGATAGATAATGGCAATCGTTTGGAATTATATTCCATAAGTTAACATTGGTTTTGTATGACCTTGATGCGCAGCGATGCATTCATTAAAATTAAACGAATATTCTCGTATACATGCGTTTAAGCTTTATCGAAAAAAGGCTCCCGATTTCCATTAAAGTAACAGATGAATAAGCAATTCGGTTTTTAAATTAACGCATAATATTCTCACCATAGCTAGCATCCCTTTTCTCGTGACTTCTAGAAAAGGCTTTAACGGCCGTCTTCACTCACCGTCGCCGGAAGCCCAAGCCAATGTTATTCTATGGGGAAATTTTTCTTTACAAATAACTTATTAACTAATACATATTTTTAAATTCTCTTTTCACATTCTGAAAATTCCCAGCTGTTAAAATGACGGACCTTTTTTAACAAGTTATTTTTTCATTTTGTTATATTCTGTTTTGAAGCTGCAAAATACGAATTTTCAATATGTGATTTTTTTTCATTTTGCAATTTCAAAATAAAATATTAAAAAGTAAAAAATACATTTTTAAAAAAAGGTCCGTCATTTTAACAATTGTGAATTTTTTAAATGTGAAAACAGAATTTAAAAATATGTATTAGTTAATAAGTTATTTGTAAAGAAAATTTCCCCATAGAATAACATTGGCTCTGGCTTTCGGCAGCGGTGAGTGAAGCGGTCCCTTAATGCACTAATTCTCAGCGATCTATTTATACAGAGTTCGTACTACCCAGTCTTTTTGCAAGGTTTTTCCACCAGTATGTTTAAAAAATAACTTTTATTTTACGTTTATAAGCTATTTTTATAACAAAAATTGTTCTACAAACTTATCGGCGCATAAAAATCAAGAAAATTCAAGGACCGTACGAACCATGTTATAAGCAGTTAGTCAAATAGCACACAAAATCTTTGTGATTTTTAAAAATGATTGTTTTTTTAGAATTACAATGAATGACAACATTATTAACAGCCTCACACATTTCCATGTACAGTCGATAACAAAAGTCTCCGAACACTAGCAAAAATTCCTATGTAAAAAAAGTACACTTAATGCAGTTTTGTTAAATAAATCCTTGTCGAATCCTGATCTTTGTCAGTCTAAAAACAGGATTCGACAAGGATTTATTTAACGAAACTGTATTAAGTGTACTTTTTTTATATTGAAATTTTTGCTAGTGTTCGGAGACTTTTGTTACCGACTGTATCAGTTATTAAATATGATTTTATGATGTGGATCTTCATTTTATAATTTTTTAATTTTCGTACATGCATCTGCTTAGTTTGCCAATATACCGACGGATTTCAAGATGAATGTTAGTATTCATCACAATTTTAGAAGTCTCTATTAACACAGGATAAGAAATTTATATATTATCTACACTGTAAAAATTTCACCACTAAATTAATCAGTGACCGGCAAAAATTGCTCCTATCTCTAACTGCAAAAATAAAGTTGCCCATTAAAGTTATGAATATTTTTCACGAAGTAGGGAAGTGATCATTTAATAAAAGGTTAAGCCCTTTAATAAAAAGTAGGGCTGTGCTGATTAATCAATTAATCGGTTCGGTTAATCGATTAATGCTTAGTCCCGATCAATTTTTTTAATCGAGTTAATAGAATCGATTAATTCGATTAAAAATTTTCAAAATCTGAATAAAATTTTCAAACTACGAATTAAAGTAAAAATGCTGTTCTGCTTAAAAAATATTTTTTCACACATTTTGCTAACAAACATTCTAAGAAATATCCATCAAATAATGAAAAAAACAATAAATAAATAAATAAATAAATAAAATAAAATAAAAATAAATAAAAATAAAACCTCTCAAAAGAAGTTGTTGCACTTTTGTTGATAGAGAAACAGGGGAGGACAGTTATTAAACAAAAAGCCGCTTCGTGTGCATACTGGAGCAACACCATCTGTCTGTAACCTTCTACAGAAAGTGTTGGCTAGGGTAATAGTATTCTCAGAAACAAGAAGCTTTCAAAAAATAGAAAAAAAAAAAAGGATTGAGATTTTCACTATCCCTCTGATGGGGGAAAGGGCAACAGATTTTCACAGTATCTTCAAGCGTTGTCTGTTCAGAATTGCTGATAGTAACTATTGAAGTAGAAACAGAAAATAACATTCTGTGTTCTAGTCCGAAGTGACAAAGAAGAACTAAAATATAATAATTTGAGATTTTTATGATAATGATATGGAATTTTGAGAATTCATTTAAAAATAGTGACAAGCGAGATGGACAAGACCTGCAAATATAAAACTAAAATATGTGTAAATTCATTTAATGTTTCTTTCAAAATGAATCGAAAAATTAATTTATTTAAAAATAATAATAATAATAAATAAAATTGAATAAGTGAAGATATTTATATAAAATTAACACTTAAAGTCGCCAATTATTACTCTGAAAATTGACTTAAATTTCAGTTAGGAAACAGGTATAATTGATTAGAGAAAAATTTTTGAAAAAAAAAAAAAATCAGTCAAACTTATGAATAATATATATATAATATATATATATATATATATATATATATATATATATATATACAATATGAGAGTTTTATTCATCATTTAAATAAAATTATATAAAGAAAAATGAAAACCGATTAAACATCCGATTAATCCATTAATGAACTACGATTTACCCAGTTAAAATTCTTAATCGATTCCCACCCCTAATAAAAAGGTTTCACTGCCTTTTCTGCAATAATAATTACTAGTGCTATCTTCTTCTTTCCCTTCATACGCAGAAATTAACCATTTTTACAATCTGAATCAGCATAAAATTATATCGAAACGTTTGTATATCGTTCTTCCAAAGTTATACATTTTCAGATAAGTAAAATAGTATGCTATTCTAATGCAAAAATTATTGTATTTCTTTCTTTCTTTCTTTTTTTTCTTTTCATATTCCTAAAAAAGTTATTTTTAGTATTTAAAATATCAAAAGGTATGTTTGCTATTTTTTCAATCTAAATCACTATAGAAGAAACAAAAACAATTAGAAAAAACGAAGTTTTATAACCAGTATGAATACCTTCCATCCTTTTTATTCCTTACGATGTTTCTATTAAGAGACATATTCATTTGTAAAGAGTCTTATAAGACATGAAAGAAACAAACTTCATTATCTCTGGAGACGCTCAAGTATATCTATGAGATTCTTTTATGTCCTGTGCGTTTATTTCAGCCTGGAGGTACGAGACTTAAATTAAATTAAAAGTGATTACTTTATTTGAATATATAAGACACTAACAGGGTTTTAGATGCTTCTGAAATAGAGTTTAATTTACGATTTTGTTTTGTTTTGTTTTTGTTTTTCTGTTTATATATATATTTTTTTACATGTGTTAAATTCACTAAATTTTTACTTTAGCGGAAGGATTTTGAAATTTTAAACAAGAATGAAAATATGTTTTTCTTTTAATCAGTAGATTATTTAAGTTTGCGAAATATAAATAATTTGTTTAACTTTTGAATAACTTACTAAGTACTTTTTTTGTTGTGAGAATTTTTTGAAAAATTGCTTTATATCTTGAGATTTTATTTCAACCTGCGTATAGTTTAGAGGAGGTCTGAAAATTTATTTTTCAGAAAAGGAAAAAAAAAAAAAAAGACTTAAAAAATTTACCATTGACGATAATGGCGCTGTATTCAATAATATTAAATGAAGTAAAAATCGGATTCAAATTTAAAACCTTAAATTAGCGATCAAATAATTTCTCCAATCAAAAAATTTCCGATTGCTCCACCTTACATAGGCGTAATATGCCGGTGTCGTGCCCTTAGCGACCGTGCCCTTAGCGGAACGTGCCCTTAGCGGAATGGAGTCAAATGGAAGAAGAAGGAATAGAAGAAGCCGTGCCCTTAGCGGCAATAAGAAGTTATGTTCATTCTCGAACTGATATATGTTCATTATCGAGTGTTCTCTATGGAAAATGGAGTAAATATTGTTATTGATTTATGTACAGGAACAGCCGAAAGTATTCCAAAGCATTTTGTTCTAAGGGGGATATTTCTAAAAACCAAATTTTAATAACTTAGCACTTGTGTGTGTGTGTGTGTGGGGGGGGATTGTGTGGCAACTATCTCTTGAACTACTGCTCAGAATTACATAAACATTTACATGTAGATGCACTTTGAGCTATATTAGCACCTGTCAACTTTTGATGCCAACCGCTCAACTGGTGGCTCTGATATACAGCGATTTCCACAATTTAAAGGGAAGCTACATCTCAGGTTCTATTGTGTATAATCAATCAAAACTTGATATAAGAGAAGGCCATTGTGAGACATTATGCTGATTCAATTTGATTGCTTATGGACTGACAGGTGGCGCTACTATATAGATATTTCTGCAACTTAAGGGTAAGCTATATCTCAGGAACTGATGCATAGAATTGCATATAAATTTATATACTGATGCACTCTAACCTAAATGAGTGTCTACAATCATTTAATGTCAACCTCTCAACAGGTGGCGCTGCTATACAGCAATTTCCGCAATTTAAGGGGAGGCTATACCTCAGGTTCTATTGTGTATAATCAAACAAAACGTGATATATGTAAAGGCCATTATGAGACATTATGCTGATTCAATTTGGATGCTTATCGGCTAATAGGTGACTCTGCTATACTGCAAATTTCCTCGATAACGAGAAAGTTATGTCTCAACTTCAATGGCACATAACTGTACGAAACTTGATATGTGAGATAACTATTATAAAAATGTATTTTTTAAGACGTCATTTATAGACAATAAATCTGTCTTTTTTTGGATATTTAGTGTTAGTTTTCTCTAAGATAAAAATTGATTTTTGCACTTAGTGAATTTGTATAGGAAAATATAGAAGAAAGTCTTGTGGTGGCTACAACATACTAGTTTTATTTTATTTTTATTTATTTATTTTATTTTATTTTATTTTATTTATTTATTTATTTTATTATATGTGTCATTCAAATTCATTATTGATTATTCCCTACTTAAAATGGCACTAATAGAACCTATGCCACTGGTTTGTGTACAGAGAAATCCAAAAAATGCCAATGCTTTGCGCTTTAGGGGAGACATTTTTATACATCACATTTAAATAACTTAATCAAAAAATCATAAAGAATTTCGCATTTATTGTTTATATGCTAAGAAAATGTTTTGTATAAACTATACAGAGTGATTATGAATTCAATTAGTCTATATGTAAAGTTTACATAAAGTTTACAGTTTGCGTTGCCATCCCGCTTTTTCTAAATTTTTAACAAGGTGATATAGGGCAAAATTTTGTATAAATGTGCAGAAAGATAATTATTTTTTAGTAATCATTATGAAATTTACAAGAATTATTTACAATAGAGCTAGTCAACTGGGAAAAAATTTTTGTATGTGTAGGAGCCTCGCCACCCCCCTGGGGGGAAGTCCCCCTTTGAGGGGAGTAAATTTTCAAGATGGGTATTTTTCAAAAGGTCTCGTCAATACCTTTAAAACGAATGATTGAACTATAAATCTGTGATAATTTAAAACAAAGCTATCGATTTTTTTTTTTTTTTTTTACTTTTAACGGAAAAAAACTTAGAAAAAAAATCGTATTTATTTTATTTTATTTATTTATTTATTTATTTATTTATTTACGAAATTTAACCAAACTTGGTATTTAGTTGGCCAATGACATAAACTGGTGCTGATCAATCGCTCAACAGGTGGCGCTGTGATCGTATTTTTTCTAAATTTTTAACATGGCAGTATAGGACAAAATTTCGTATAAATGTACATAATGAGAGTTATTCTTAACCAGTGATTGTAAAATTAATATGAGTTATTGATAATAGTAGTAGTTAATTAGGAAAAAAAAATGTGCATGTGGGGGCATCGCTTCCCCTCTGGGGGGAAGTACCCCACGGGGGTGTGTAAATTTTCAAGATGGGTATCTTTCGAAAGGTCTCGTCAATACCTTTAAAACGAATGGTTGAAGTATAAATATGTGATAATTTAAAACAAAGTTATTGATTTTTTTTTACTTTTAACGAAAAAAACTGATTTTTTTTTTTTTTTTTTTTTTTTTTTTTTACTTTCTTCTATATGTAATATAGAGAAAGTATTGGATTCGCGAAAATTTTCGACCTCCGTTTTTTGACGGATCTACACGTTTTGGGATGTCCTGAACACGAATTGATAGTTTTTAAAAAATGTCTGTCTGTGTGTCTGTCTGTCTGTCTGTCTGTGTGTCTGTATCATTTTTTTGTGGACGCTGTATCTCACGAACAAATGAATGAAATTTAACCAAACTTGGTATTTAGTTGCACCCTGACATGAACTGGTGCCCATTAGATTTGGGGATCAATAGCTCAACAGGTGGCGCTGTGATCGCATTTTATGCAAATTTTTAACATGGCAGCATAGGACAAAATTCCGTATAAATGGGCATAATGAGAGTTATTTTAAACTTGTGATTGTAAAATTAATATGAATTATTGATAATAGTAGTAGTTAACTAGGAAAAAAAATTGTGCATGGGGGGGCATCGCTTCCCCCCCTGGGGGGGAAGTACGCCCCCGGGGGGCGTAAATTTTCAAGATGGGTATCTTTCGAAAGATCTCGTCAATACCTTTAAAACGAATGGTTGAACTATAAATCTGTGATAATTTAAAACAAAGTTATCGATTTTTTTTACTTTTAACCAAAAAAAAAAAAAAAAAAAAACTTAGAAAAAAAATTCGATTTTTTTTTTTTTTTTTAATCATTGTTAGTGATTGAATATGTATTAATTTTTACAAAAAAAAAAAAAAAAAAAAAAAAAAATTAGAAAAAAAAAATCATTTTTTTTTTTTTATATTGTTACTGATTGAATATGTATAGGAAAATATAGAAGAAAGTCTTGTGGTGGCCTCAACATACTAGTTAAATATTGTTACTGAGTGAATTTGTATAGGAAAGTATAGAAGAAAGTCTTGTGGTAGCCACAACATACTAGTTTAATTTATTATACATTTCCGCTAAAGGCACGTATGCTAAAAGCACGCCACTGAGGGGAGATAACATTTCCGCTAAGGACACGGGTTTATAGATTTCCGCTAAGGGCACGGTCGCTAAGGGCACGGCCCCAATATGCCACACAATTATTTTAGCAACATTTTACTGATAATCGGATTACAGGCCGAAACTTCCCCATTCCTTAGCCATCCCGGTCACTGTACAACAACCTCTGTGACTTCTGGCTATGGGAATACTTTAAAAGCACTGTTAATGGTGCCAATGTAAGCAACTGTGCAAAATTGAAAGATTCGATAAACCCATACGTTCTTAACATTCCTTTTCAAATTCTAATGGCCGTATTCACCATTAACTTCTCATGTTTCTGCCATCTAGCGTCGAGGATTTCATATAATCTCTTATTGGTTATTTTGACCTGAAAAATCTTAAAATAACTATACCGCAAGATGGCAGAAATAACGCGTCAAAATTTGCTGGAAATTTGACCCCGCCTTTATACGCTTTTCAGATTTTTGTATTCAACCGGGAGTTGAAGCTATTGGTGAATAACTGCCTCAGAGTTACTGTTGAGAATGCAGTAAGTCGATTTAACTTGTTTTCAGAAAATGGGGCACAACGGTACATAAATGGTATATTATTTTTCGAACATGATTTCAAATATTATTTTTATTTTTTAATTCATTCTTTATCTTTTATTATTATTATTATTATTATTTATTTATTTTTACTTTCTTCTATCTTCAATAGAAGAAAGTATTGAATTCGTAAAAATTTTCGATTTCGGGTTTTTGATGGATTTACACGTTTTGATAGCTGTAGAACACGATTTTACCATTTTTAGAAAATGTCTGTCTGTCTGTCTGTCTGTGTGTGTGTGACAAAATTTTGTGGCAACTGTATCTCTGGAACTACTGCACAGAATTTCATACAAATTGGTATGTAGTTGCACCTTGACATAAATTAGTGCCTATCAACTTTTGGTAAAAATCGTCTTACAGGTTGCGTTGCCATCCCGCTTTTTCCAAATTTTTAACAGGGTGATATAGGGCAAAAATTTTCAAGATGGGTATCTTTCGAAAGGTCTCGTCAGTACCTTTAAAACGAATGGTTGAACTATAAATCTGTGATAATTTAAAACAAAGTTATCGATTTTTTTTTTTACTTTTTACGAAAAAAAACTTAGAAAAAAAATCTTTTTTTTTTTTTTTTTCTCTCTCTCCCCTTAATTTTATCAAACTCCCACGGTTTCCGTGTTCTGACAAACTTAAAATAATTTTTGCTTTTTTCCCCTAATTTTGTCAAAGTCCGGTTTCCGTGTCTTGACAAACTTTTACATATTTTTGCATTTTTCCCCTAATTTTGTCAAAGTCCCACGGTTTCCGTGTTTTGACAACTTTAACAAATTTTCACATTTTACCCAAAATTTTGTCAAAGTCCCACTTTCTTTTTTCTTCTCTCCCCTTAATTCTATCAAACTCCCACGGTTTCCGTGTTCTGACAAACTTAAACAAATTTTTGCATTTTCCCCCCAATTTTGTCAAAGTCCCACTTTTTTTTTTTTTTTTTTTTTTTTAATTATTGTTACTGAGTGAATTTGTATAGGAAAATATAGAAGAAAGTCTCGTGGTGGCCACAACATACTAGTTTTTTTTTTTTTTTTTTTCGAACATGCCACATCGACCATGCTTTATAAAACAGTTCAGAAACGATTAAAGACGTTTTAAACCAATGACTCAATGTCTTATTCCGTTTAAAAATATGGGATACACCGCCCTTATTTGTTTGTATTTATTTAACTTTGTTTTTATTTATTTATTTATTTATATTTTGTATTATTTTATTATTTTATTATTTTTATTTTATTTTATGGAAGTAAAATCCCATGACCTTCTCTGAATTATTGCGAACTTTGATAACATTTGATCCAGTAGTTTTCCTTTTATAGCCATTTCAAAGTAAAACTTTAATTATAACCACATTGTATATCAATAAAACTTTTATCGACAGTCATATTTTGATTCACTTAACAATAATATAATGTTTTAAATTAAATATATGAATAAAACCTCTTCGCAATTTGCTTTTTTTTTGTGTGTGTCTGTGTGTGTGAGAGAGAGAGAGAGAGAGAGAGAATTTGAAATAAAACTCTTTCCATCGAAAAAAATCTTTTTTTTATTCTTTTTTTATAATTAATGCTTTTAAAAAAATCTGATCAACTCAGTACATTTAGATAATAGGTTATACAGTTAAAAAAAAAAAAAAAAAAAAAAAAAAAATGTTAACGCTTGCGTATGCGCAGTCAAAATATATTTAGTACTAATATTCCTATTCTATTAGATATCTTTATATTATAACATTTGTATATTATAATTGGAATATGTTGTCTCGATTGTAGTACATCGTTTTTCATTGGTTTAAAAAGCTTATACGGTATTAAAAAAAAAAAAAAAAAAAAAAAGCACGAAGATTTGCCGATTTAGTTAATGAAACTTTTATATACCTATAAATATTATGTGCTTTTTTTCCAGTAAACAAAAATAATTAAAACAGACATCATAACCATATGTACAACTACAACGCATTTCAAGTATTCTATTTTCAGGTATCTTATTTTTACTTATCCTAAAATTTTCTTTTTGCCTTCGGGACAAAACTGTCGCTGAAATTTATCAGGTGTATCATGGTCACAGACAACAGAAGGTTAAAAAAATTCTTAATAAAATCCTAGAAAATGAGAAAAAATCCTAAACTTAGAGACTAAATATCTTGGTCAATTTTAAGCTAAAATTATTTTAGAGATTTTTTTTTTTTCAATTTAATTTATATTATTATTATTTTTTAACTTCTTGTTTATATTTTTATCATTTAGTTTGTTATATCAGATGGTAATATACGATAATACAGAAGAAAAAAAATATTTTATTAGCTCCTAATCAAAGAAAAGAAAGATGTTATAGATTTGTCTATATATATGCTTTTGTCTATCTATATGCGTATGTGTGTATCATTGTAGCTTCCAAACAAATAATCCAATAAATTTCATTGCGATTTTTTTTTTTTTTCGGTTATTAACTTTTTGTTTGTTTATTTATTTATTTACTCTAGAAGAACGCTGATTTAATCAGGATGGTTTTTAGCTATGTTTCTGAAAAATCCGTTTTATTGTATTATTTTATTATTACTTTTTTAACTTATTTAAAATAAGATTTTTTTTTTTTTTTTTTTTTTTTTTTTTTTTTTTACGCGTTGATATTTCAAAATTTTCGAGCACCAACTCCAAGCACAATCTAGACGATAGCCCACGTGTTTTTTGGAATAGTGTAACAAAAAAAAAAAAAAAAAAAAAAAAAATCGAATTTTCAACTTATTTTGACAAAATAAAAATTCTCTATAAATAGTTATCAAGAGTTCACATTCCAAAAATCTATAAACTCTATAGCATTCAAATTGATAATTTGAGTTTTCATAAATTGTTTTACTAAATGAAATTCAAGACAAGCCATGCGTTGACATTTTATATCACTCGCCAGCTATAAGTTTTACAATATCCAACAGATTCTCCTATGATAAATCACGTTATTTCTTGGATGATTGAATAATAAAAAAATTTTATCACAAAATTTTCAATCAATTTTAACAAAAATAAAAAATTTGCTTTAAACAGTGATAGGCAATATCACGAGTGCACATTCCAAAAATATCTAAATTCGGTTGAAAATTACATAATGAATTAATTTTCAAGGCTAGTCGTGTATTGACGTTTCATAATTTACGAACTGCACTGTTAAAAATTTCTTAACAGAAAACTACTGGTAATCGTTTATCTGAAGACTTACGTAAAATTACAGAGAAAAATAAACGGCGATGTTAAAAAAACTATTTTAGAAATGTATTTTAATGACTAATATTAATTTAATTAAATATTGGAGAAAATATATTTGTCACTTAGAATGTTTTTTTTTTTTTTTTTTTTTAAGCAGAAACATCCATTTATTAGCTTCCTTAGTAAATTAAATAATTAAAAGTAGATAAAAATGCAGGATAAAGAATGAGAATATCGATTATTTATTTTTAACAAAGAATTATTGTAAATTTACAGAGACTCTGGAAAAACATCTCAGTAAATTTAGAGAAATTTTTTACAGAGTGCCTTTCTTCCAGTAGAAAATTGCAGATTTTTATAGAAAAGTAAAATTGAATTAAAATCAAGTAATTTTTTATATATATATATATATATATATATATATATATAAAAGTCCTGGAATTATCGGAAATTTCTGTAATGATTTAGATAAAAATTTAGGGTTAAGGCTTTTCATGAGTGAGCGTCAAGGTCCTTTAAACCCTATGTTGTCCTATGGGAAAATAAACTCCGTTATTATTCATTATGTAATTACATATACTTAGATTCCGTTTTCACATTCAGAAAATTCATGATTATTCACATTCAATTTGCGACATTCTATTCACATTTCTAATGTTTTATTTTGAACCTTTAAAATACAAGATTTCACTAAGTGGAATTTTTTGTATTTTATAACTTCAAAATAAATTTGAAAAACTGAAAATAAATAAATAAAATAAATAAATAATAGATATTTTTTTGTAAAATGCCGCATGATCCCATTTCTGGATTTATTGTAATTTATCTTGACTTTTATTTGTTTACTTCAGGAGTACTCATGGTTTGCTCATTCGTTTCAACATCACTGGCTTCTCGCATATTGGTTTTGTAAAGGTGTTATCAGACCAAGTGCGGTATGAGGGTCATTAGTACATACTATCTCATAAACAGGTTTTACATGAGGGAAACGGTAGAAATATTTCGGTTTCACGCAATTTGATTCATGTACATTCTTCATTCACGAACATTTATTTGACTGTTTGCATCTCATACAGCAGTTTTCAGCAGGAACTTCTCCAATCAGAGAATCTCGGTTCTAGAATGCCCTCTATCCTCATTCCTTTGAGGTGAATTATCGCCAAATGTTGCCTCCGCTGTTTACATTTGTGGATTTCGTTATGCTTAAAAATAATCATAGATTCAGCTCAACAAAGTCGTTCGGTAGCTTTGAGAGGCAATACCTTATACTTCAGAATATACGTTCTTTCGTCTGGTAGCAGCTTAAGCAACATAATTGTATTATTCTTTGATATATGCTTACATAATGCCAAAAACCTCAATTAGGGAAAAAAGTACCTCTATAATGATGATTTTCGAAAATGAATCGCACACACTGAAAAAAAAAAAATATACCGCCTTCAATTAGAATGACGAAGTGGTCATTTTCTAAATTCCTTAACTAGAAATATAGATTTCCGAGCTATGCGCATAAGGCAAGCCAATAAACTGAATAGACGAAATGATCGAGAATTTTTAGTCAACACATTTCTAGATGGTGAAACAATATTCTGAATATTCCGAATCTTTTGTATTGCGAGAAATTCTCGCTTGATTTTCTAGAATTGGGTAATAAACCAAGATTATAGTTGCTGAAACCCGCCTCTTGTATTCGCATTTATTTGCAGAGATTTTTAAATAACTTTGCACTCGAGAATATAGGAAAACGCTTTAGAATTCTAATAGTGGTTTCTAGAACTTGCTTTCAAAGGGGACAAGAATTTATAAGGATGACATAGAACTATTTTTACTAGAGTCACAGTTTAGATTCTAGATGTCAGTTACAGAATGTTCTTCTCAGTGCGGTTTTTAATCTACAAATATTTTTTACAAGGATTCCGAATCACATTCGATTACTACAACTGCAAAAACATTTTCCCGAATTTTCGAGCAAAACTTTCCGTTTAGAACTTGTGAGGGTGGGAAGAATTACTTCTTACTTTTCTTAAATTCTGGTAAGTTCCAATTTTTGCCTTTGTTTCACCAATAATTTTATGCAAAAATCTTCGAGGTATTTTATAGTAATCTGTCCCGATTAAACGAGATAGATATTATTGTATGAAAATATTTGTTGCAATGAACGCGGATATTTATCATTTTAGTGTATGTCCTGAAAGTACACTAAATTTTTATAAGTAAAAATAGAGTACCGAAGACACTGATCACTTCTACCCCTGGCTGGCATTTATAAACATATGACATTTACCGTTTCGATTGTTGACGACAAAATTTCAGTTATTTAATCACGAATTTTTAAAATAATGTCTTGTTTTAGAGAAACGTATTAAGGGGGAGCTTTCTGTTTAAAATTGAAAAGCTTTTGAACACTATATCTTTTTTCTTAAATATTAAATATATTTTCCAGTTTTTAACCATTTTTTTTTTTTTTTTATCTTGTTATCTATATTTTTGTACATTTTATATTGCAGGAGTGTTTGTAACCCCGGAATTTAAAACCAGAATATTTTTAACAGTGATATTATTGATAGTTTTCTAGTAAAGTTTAGCAATTGACTATAACCAAAATTACGATTTGCAATTTCTAGTGAAAAAAAAATTAAAAACCCAGAACGCAAACACCCCTGATATTGTAGGTATGTAAGCCTCAAATTAAAAATAGCATTTTAACCCTTTTCGGCGCAAGACAATTCAGATCATTTAAATTATACTGCAACCGGAATTCATGAACTAAATTAAACATAAAGAAATTTTAAAATTTAAGGTTAAAAAAAACCGGCCTTTTTTGATATGTTATAAACGTAAATTTTTGCTAAAAATTTTCCGGGATGAATTTTTGCAGCTGTATCTTAAATTTTGCGTCCTCGCAGCGAGGACGCCGCGCGTTAACGGCCCTCTTCATTCACCGTCACCGGAAGCCCGAGCCAATGTTATTCTATGGGGAAATTTTCTTTACAAATAACTTATTAACTAATACATATTTTTAAATTCTGTTTTCACATTCAGAAAACTCCCAACTGTTAAATTGACGGACCTTTTTTCAAAATGTATTTTTTTAATTTTTAATACTTTATTTTGAAATTGCAAAATGAAAAAAATTCACATATTGAAAATTCGTATTTTTAAGCTTCAAAATAAAATATAAAAAATAAAAATAATAATTTTTTAGAAAAGGTGCGTCAATTTAACAGCTGAGAATTTTCAGAATGTGAAAACAGAATTTAAAAATATGTATTAGTTAATAAGTTATTTGTAAAGAAAAATTTCCCATAGAGTAACATTAGGTTTGGCTTCCGACGGCAGTGAGTGAAGAGGGCCCTTAAGGGGTTAAAGAAACATTTCAACGAGGGGCTTGCTGTTAAAAAAATATATACTCAACAGAAATGGATAAATTATTTTTTCTTAAATATTAAACTTTTTTCTTAGTTATTACCGCTATTATTAATATTATTATTTTCCTATTCACGTTTTTGTAATAAATATTGTAGGATTCGTACGTTAAGTGAGATTTAAATTTTAACGCATAATGTGATCTATTAAAATATTATTATTATTGAATACATAAAATGTATTTAAGAGATTAAAAAATAACTCACTTACTCCTTAGAGGAATCGAAGATTTGATTAACTACTTGAAAATGTTAAATCTATCTTCCGCGTTAAACGGGACTATTAATCGCGCTGTATATGTACTGGTCTCAATATTTATATTGCAATCCACAAAAGCTATTCAAATTAATTTAGATGTTTTGTACTTGATTTTTAATTATTTAGAAGTTCTCCGTACTTTTCTTCTGGTATTAATCTCTATCAATATATACATATATATATATATATATATATATATATATATATATATACATATATATATATATATATATATATATTAATTTTGAATATATGGACGGAACCCTATTACATTTTCGCTTGTAACTCTATCAATAATTAAATTACAGAATTAAAATTTTGTAAATTCTTTCCCAAATCTTGTAAATCCCTTTCCCAAATTGCCTTGGTCTCAGAAATTTGAATCAGAGGGGTTTTTATTATCATATTTGCCAACATCCTAATTAATATTCTGTAGTGTTGTTAGTTCTGCCCTTTTTTTCACACCGATAAATTTTTAGAGTAATATTCTGCAAATGCAATTACGATTGAATAATAAGAAAAATATTCTAAAAAGATACTGGTGTGAAAAAAGAAGGCGGGGCTAACAATAATACGGAATATTAATTAGTATATTGGCAAGTATGTATTATACACAATACATTTTATATACACACTTGCCAACTATCTCATTAATAACCGTACAATTGTTAACGCCACTTAAAAAAACGCCCCTTTTTCCACATCACTTTATTGTTAGAGTAATTAATGTACGAATAAGTAAGAATGAAATTACTTTAAAAACTGACTGTTGCGAAAAAAATGCGGGTACTAAAAATTGTACGGCTCATAAGGAGGTGATTGGCAAGTATGTATATACATAAAAGACCATCAATCTGCGAAGTGATTAGCCAAACGTTACAAATAAAAATTATTGGTGAATATTGAATAAAAAAGGCCAAATCTAACAACCCTGAAACAGGTTACAATTTGTTATTCTTGGAAGAGTCCTGAAAAAAAAAAAAAAAAAAAAAAAATGGGGCTACGACTTTTATGGAGACTTTCAACTTTTAAGGTGACCGGAGAAATTTATACTACAAATAAATTGCAGGGATACCACTTTTCTACCTTTTTAAGCACTTTCGGGGATGAGAAATTTCTACTTTTTTTACTTCCACTATCTTTATAAGAAAAATCTCTATCCTGTTTAAACACAACTTATTACTATGAAAATACCATAGAAATTTTTCTATGAAATTAATTACAGCAAAAAAGTTGCAAATTTTCATCCTTGAAAGCGCCCTAAAAAAAGATGGAGAATGTGACCCTCTGAAATTGGTGTGAAAATAGAGGCGGAACTGAAAATGCTCCCGAATAAATTATAAAACAACTGTGGTTATTTGGATAAAATTTACCTAGAAAAAGGTATAATATGAATTTTTATTTATTTATTTATTTATTTATTTATTTTTTTTTTTTTTTGATAGAATTATAAATTGTCAAATTCTGGAGATGATAATGTTGAAAGAATGTGGAAAATATGCCATGCATTTCTTTTTTTTTTTTTTTTTTTTTCAAAGGAATATTTTCAATTATCAAAAATATTAATAAAATCGTATTAGAAAAAAATATGGATGATGACTCATATTAATTAAGCTTGAATAGAATACGCATCATCTAAAGCATGAGTTTTCAGATATGCAGCTCATTCCTATAATTAATTCAGGTATTTCATTTCTTATTGCAAACAGGAAAACATTTTAAAATATTCAAGAACATTCCTATTACCTTCCTTTTTATAACACAAATTTTCTTGAGAAGCATTATTCTTCTTAATACTTTAGCGACCACATGTTTTTGTCTTTTTGACAGAAAGGTCCGCCTGTGGGCGTTATTCTCCCAAGTTACAATATCTCAGAACAAAATGTTCTATATTCACATTCATTTTACAAATTGGTATACATTATAATTATACTCTTTCTAATCAAGGTATTTATATCCATAGTATATTGCTTGTAGAAATATGAATATTGTGTATATTTTTAAGAAATAAATGACATACAAATAGCAAAAGAAACGCCCACTGGCAAAGTTACAGATTTTCAAATGACGTGAATCTACGCGAAAGTGTTAATTGTACTTACACACTTAAAACACATTCACGACCGCATGTTTTTGTCTTTTTCTCAGCAAGGTCGCCAGTGGGCGTTATTCTCCAAAGTTAGTATATTTCAGAACAAAATTTTCTGTATTCACATTTATACTACAAATGAATATACATTATAATTATATTATTTCTAATTAAAATATTTGTATCCGTATTATATTTAACTGTACAAATTTGAATATTGGGTATATTCTTAAGAAATAAGTAACATACAAATCGCGAATGAAACGGAGAAGTTAAAGATTTTCAAATGATGTGATTCTACGTTTGTGGTCGCAAATTTGACAAAAAATAAAGTGGTGTGAAAAAAGGGCGGTTAGTAACAGTGTTTTGTCGTGTTTGACTTTTTCTGGGACTCCCGTACACCAGTGACACCTATAGACACCAGTGACATTTACCAAACTGATTACTGAGGACAAAATTTCAATGATTTAATCACGGATACGTAAAACCATTTTGCGGTAAAGTAATGATTTAAAGAAACGCGTAAAGACGGGGCTTACTATTTGAAACAGAATATATTAACAATTTTTTAAATTGTTATTAAATATTAAACAGGGTTCGCACAGCCTTTTTTCAAGGACTCTTTCACCTGAATAATCTTAAGATAAATTTATTCTTAAATGAACGGTGTACATTTAACATGAAATTTATTTTTAGATAATACTGGTGGAAGAGTCCTTGAAAAAAATCAGGCCGTGGGAACACTGTTAAATAACCTTTTTCCAGTTTTTTACCATTACTTCTTTAATTTTGATCTTGGTATTCATATTTTCTATATCCGAATACTTTAATGTTTGCACACCTTAAGATAATTGTAAAGTTTAAGGGAAACGCGTTGAAACGGGACTTGCTATTGAATATAGAACTATACCCAACGACAATAGGTTAAAATAATTTTAATTATATATATATATATATATATATATATATATATATATATATATTCTCCGTTTTATTACTGTTAATTTATTGTTTTTATCTTGTTTTCCAATTTTTTGTATTACAGACATACCTACTTTTTTATTTATTCCGGAGCACTGCTTATACCCGCCCTTTTCTTTACACCACTTTATTTTTAGTGAAATTTCCCATAGTATGTAATTAAATTTATGGATCGTAGTCACCGCCTTTTTTTTTTTTTTAGAATACTTTCAAGAATAACAAATTTCCATTTTTTTCCCCTTACTATTTATAATACTTAAATGTGAGGTAAGAAAAATTCGCGTGAATGCCACACCAGATTATTTTTTTCATTGGTTGTAATTTAGCCGTTTAAAATAGATATTTTATTTATTTTTATTTATTTATTTATTTATTTATTTTATTGCATAAGCTTTAAATTTTCATTGAAATGTTGATTTAAAAAGTTTCGCTCCACATACATACATACATATATATATATATATATATATATGTGTGTGTGTGTGTGTGTGTGTGTGTGCATAGCTGCCAACTTTTTTAATTTATTCCGGAATGTTGTTAGCCCCGCCCATTTTCCACACCGTAATATTTGTAGAAAAATTTTCTTGAATATATAACGAGGATTAAATATGAAGAAACTTACTTTAAAAAGATTACGGGGTGAAAAAAGGGCTGGGCTAACAACATTCTGGAATAAATTAAAAACTTGGCAGCTATGTATATGTCTTTGTGTGTGTATTATATCAGGTATTCAATTTGAAAACGTTTAAAGCTCTGAACGTCGAATTTTTAATGTCTCATATTATAAAAGCTATTACGATTTTTTATTAAAATACATTTTATAAAATACCCAGCAGTTTGCATTCTCAGGCCAATCTTAAGACTTTACTTGAGTTACCTTATCTGAGTTTTTAAAAAAATTATTATCAATGAGTAAAAGGTTTCTGTTATCTCAGAAGCAATTTTTTTTTTAGTGATACGGGAAAGTGGTGTAGGTCAGCTTTCTCTCTGTACCGTAATTTATAGATAGAAATATGCAGTTTTTACTAATGTCCTTATTGGATGGAAAATTAAAACTTTCTAACTGACTACATTTGCTTAGAGGGGTTATATAACAAGTTAAAAATTGTAACTTTTTGCAAATTAAGAAGAATGAGATCATGTTTCTTAAGTTATTTTGAAGAATTTCGCCTTTTACATCGCCCACTAATTTCTAATAGTTTAAAATAAAAACGTGTTTTGATTTTTCTAGGACATACTTTTTTTTATATTATATACCTTAAAATACTGCACACGTTCGCTCCCTCGTTTAAACACCCTCCTATGATTTTAACATAAATTTAATTTGTTCTTAAAATACCGAATATAGCTCCCTTACGCTCGATGTTAGACTATATCCAGATAGTCGAACATTTTTTACCTTATTTATTTCTTTCGCAGCATTCGCCTTAGTTAATAGAATCATGGATATGCATTATAATAAATCAGATACTGATTAATTGAAAATAGAAACTAATTCCAAAAACTAATCCTAGCCTTCCTAGTGGCAAATATTTTAAAACAATTTATTGTAGAGGGAGGGGGGGGGGGAGGGAAGTTATCTAAATTTTTACAATTGTACAGGTGTTAACGTACATCTTTTTAACATCACTATTTCTTTGCAAAAAAATCCATCATGTTTAATCGAAGAAAACTACTTCAAAACATATTAAAAAAATTATTAAATGTTTCTGGTAGCAAAAAAAAAAAAAAAAAAAGTTCAAGTTGGTAGCTATGCAGCTAGTTTAATCGAGAATTAACTGTATTTCTTTATTTTTCCTTTGTCATTGCAACTTGCTAATATATATATATATGTGTGTGTGTGTGTGTGTGTGTGTTTTGTTTTAAAATTATTTTATGCCACTTAATTTTAGCCGGAAAATACGTATTAATTTCTATATTTTTACATATCGTTACTATTTATCTGTCCCTTCCCCTAAAATATTCCGAATTTTCTTAAAGATTAAGGGCATGTTTATATAATAAAAATCAAAAAGTTTATTAGGGTACTTTATGCATTAAAACATAAACAACTAAACAATTTCAAGTGTACAAACCCTACAGTATTGAAATATCAAATTTGCAAAAATTTAAGGATCGTGGTCTCCGCCTTTTTTCAGGACATTTTCAGAAATTAGAAGTTTAATCCTTTTTTGTCACCACTTTTTCCTTAGAGAAATTCTTATTGTGTTTGTAAGGTATCGTGCCGTGATTAGAGACGACAGAAATTATTATATAAAAACTAGCGAGCTTCGCCCGCTAGCGGGTCAGTATTTTCAAATGAATCACTAAAATTAATGAATTACTAACAGAAACTTTTAGTGTTAAGAAAAGAAATTTAAAAAAAAAAAAAATCATTTCTGATTGGGTAAAAAGTTGGGCCGGGTCCCCACTGCCTTCGGCAGCGCAGTCGCGTGCGCACCGCGATGCGCGCGCGTATTTCTTCCCTGACCCTACGTGCCCCCTGAAAAAAACCATTTCTGATCGGGTAAAAACTCGCACCGGGTCCCCACTGCCTTCGGCAGCGCAGTAAAGTGCGCGCTGCGCGCGCACAACTTAAGGAGTACACGCGCTGCGCGCGCGTATTCCTTCCCTGACCCTTTATGCCCCCTAAAAAAAAATCATTTCTGATCGGGTAAAAACTCACACCGGGTCACCACTGCCTTCGGCAGCGCAGTCCTGTGAGCGCTGAGCGCGCACAACTTCAGGGATACACGCGCTGCGCGCGCGTATTCCTTCCCTGAGCCTTCGTGCCCCCTAAAAAAAATCATTTCTGATCGGGAAAAGACTCGCACCGGGTACCCACTGCCTTCGACAACGCAGTCGCGTGCGAGCTGCGCGCGCAAAACTTAAGGGATACACGCGCTGCGCGTGCGTATTCCTTCCCTGACCCTCCGTGCCCCCTAAAAAAAAATCATTTCTGATCGGGTAAAAACTCGCACCGGGTCCCCACTGCCGTCGGCAGCGCAATCCCGTGTGCTCTGCGCGCGCACAAGTTAAGGTATACGCGCGCGGTGCACGCCTATTTCTTCTCCACCCTTTCAGGCCCTCTTAATTAACCTACGTATACCAATTTTGAACGATCTAACTCATTTGTGATGCAAAAGAAAACTAATTCAGGACACCTCAAAACGTGTAAATCTGGTGAAAACTTTCGATAATATAAAAGAACTTTAAAATATCTTTCGAATGATGTATTAAAAAAAATTTATTCATAATTAGAAATTGAAATATTGAAATTTTAAATATTACAGCTCCATAAAAGAAAACTGATTCAGGACACCTCAAAACGTGTAAATCTGGTGAAATTTTTCAATAATATAGAAGTACTTTAAAATATCTTTCGAATGATGTATTAAAAATAATTTAATCATAATTAGAAATTGAAATATTGAAATTTTAAAATATTGCAGCGCCATCTGGCGGTACAAATTTCTGTATCCCACTGTTCGATTCCAAATCAAAAAAGCTTTCTAATGATGTATTACTTATGAAATTATTTTAATTAGTAGCTGAGATACAAATGAAAATTAATTCAGGAAACCTCAAAACGTGTAAATCTGTTGAAAACTTTGAATAATATAAAATAACTTTAAGATATCTTTCGAATGATATATAAAAAATAAATTAATCGTAATTAGAATTTGAAATACGCGTATTAGAATATTGCAATTTTTTAATCGCAGAACCAAAACACGTGACCTGTTTATCGCTGCTTTTTTTTTCTTCGCTTCCGTTGAGAGAGAAATGAACCTCTTCTCTTCCTTGAAGTGGTTCCCATGGTAACGAAAAGCGGCAATGAACACGTAATACGATCTCATCGAATTAAGGTCGTGTATTATATTTCAATGGGTTTAAAGCGTGAAATTAAAAAATTTATAACTCATTCAGTTTTTGAAATTTTCTCTCAATCTTTTGGGAATTAAATTATGAAAGCGAGATCTATATAAAAAAAAAAAAAAAAAAAAAGAAATGATTTATCTCTAAACGCTTTTGAGTTATAAAATATTTTGTGAAAAAATCGATGTTTCGTAAAATCTAAAAATATGGATCGCTGATCCGTATTTTGTAAAAATGTTTATATGGTTCGAAAGAGGATTAAATGGCCTTTCTTTATATACCAGTTTTTAAGAAATGGAAGAGTTACTCGGCCGTAGAGGGCGTTTCAAAAAGACGATCGCGAAAAACAAAAATTTTCGACCCTTTTTAAAACTTTTTTTAAAAATATAAAAAATCCGTATTTAAAAAAAAATGTGCCGTAAGAATCGGTAATAAATGCTCTTTCTGCTGTTTGAGGTGTATTTCGATATCTGGAACCGTTCGAGCAGGATCGCTTTACAAAAACCCACGAATTTTTCTCTCTTTGCTTTTTCTTTCGAGGTAGGCTGTTCTGTAACAAAATGGCGGTCGCCCGCGATTTCGAATCGTTTTTTCGTTAGACAATGGTCGACATTTTAATTAATATCGCCGCTAATTAGGGTCGCATCGTTTAGCAAATTAGATAACCCAGATCTGCGATAAATTCTCTGTCCGACGGTACCTGTTCGAAGTCCGTGCGACCGTTAGCGGCGGAGTTTTTGCTGTTCCAAGCCGTTTCTCACAGACACACAGACACACGTGTACAGATTTTAATAATATAAGGAGATAGTTGTAACAGAAAAGGCATATTTTTTTTTCTTTCTGAAAGTGTATTGAAATAAAAGCCGAGACTACGACCGCTGCAACATTTTATCTATTCCAGAGAATTGTTAACACTCGCCTATTTTTCACGCCAATTTTTCTGCAAGAGTACATTTCTTCTTATCTTATCTATTATTTCTATACTGTTTAATCAGGATATATTCCTTAAAAATTACAATCAAGATTTCTGTAAAAAAAAAAGTGGTGGCAAAAAAAAGTAGTAAAAAAAAAGTAGTTTAAAAAAAATGGAAATTTGTTATCTTTGCAGAGCTGCCAACGTAATCCGGCAAATTATTAATACCGCCCCTTTTTCGACACCACTTAATTTTTAGAGTATTTTTCTTCTTAATTCCTCGTAGATACATTTGAAGAGAATTACTGTAAAAATTAAGCGGTGTAGAAAAAGGGACGGTACTAACAATTTGCCGGATTAGGTTGGCAGCTCTGTCCTTGAAAGTATCCTAAAATAAAGGCAGCGATTAAGACCCTTGAATTTAATTACTACATGAAATTTCACTAAAAATAAAGTGGCGCTGGGGTCGTACTCTCTACCCTTTCTTCAGGACACTCTGAAGGATGAGAAGGCTTTAAATTTATTGCTACCACTATTTTTATGCAATAACCTGTACTCTGAACAACCATAGCATATTATTATAAATATACCAGAAGCAAGGTTATTCTATCATAAGGTTGGGCCACTTGAAGAGTAGCCAATGAGAAGCAAGCAGAAGTGAAACGTCACAGGGCGGAAGACAGAAACAAACTCTACGATACAAATATACAGCTGTTAGCCCAGAGCTAGCTAGTACTTACTAAAAAATATATCCTATAATCTGATATAAATATTACCCAAAAACGAAAATCATGTACGGTATTACATGAAATAAAAGTACATTCGTTAAAATATTTATTTTAAATACATATAAGTTCATAAAAAATTATAAAGCTTTCGCGTTTTCAGCAACATTGCTATGCATTTGTTTACATTTATAATACTTCAATAAAACGATGAATTTCAATTATATTAAAATGAAATGAAATAAAAATGCAGTTATTTAATTGTTTTACTCAAAAGAAAGCATCACATATATTTTTTTAAAAGAATGTAAAATATATACATTTTACTGTACGATCGCGATATGTTTGTTTACATTTCAGATATTTCAGTAAAATTATGAATTTTAATTTTATGAGTAAAAATAAAATATAAGTACATTTTTAAAAATATTTGTTCAAAATAAAACACTTATTTTTCAATTTAAAAAGAAATACACAATATATGAAGTTATCTGTAATATTGATATGTTTGTTTATCTTTTAAATACTTCAATATTGTCATGAATTACTTCAATAAGACGATGAATTTAAATTATATTGAAATGAAATAAAAATGCGGTTATTTAAAAGTTTTGCTCAAAAGAAAGCGCACGTATTTGTTTAAAAAAAAATCTAAAATATATAAATTTTGCTGTACTATCGTGATTTGTTTGTTTACATTTCAGATATTTCAGTAAAATTATGAATTTTAATTTTATGGGTAAAAATGAAATAAAAATACATTCTTTAAAATAGTTTGTTCAAAATAAAACACTTATAATTTTCAATTAAAAAAGAAATACATTATATATTCAGTTATCTGTAATATTATGATATGTTTGTTTACCTTTTAAATACTTCAATATTATGAATTTTAATACTAAAAATAAACTAAATATTGGAAATAAGAGAATTAAATATTTATGTCAGACTTTAAACTCATATTAAATTTATTATTTCCCCATTTAAAAAAAGTTTCAGCGTAGCAATATATTTCAAAATAATTATTAGTATCAGTTTACAAATAAAATAGGTTCTCTAATAACAAACAGGGTATCAGTAATAGTAAATATACTCCAAGTTAATAAATACAAAACTTTGAATAAACACCATAAAATGCAAGAACTTGCAACATTTGCTTCAGGTTAAAAGAAAACAGAACACTTCATCAAGGCGAATAAAGTAGGCAAGAGTGCTGCCAATAAAGCGCTGCCGAAAGGTCATGATTTCTTTTCACCTGAAACAATTATTATGAACTCTTGCATTTTATGGTGTTTATTCAAAGTTTTGTACTTATTACTTTTAAACCTCAGTTCTGTGGTGTTTATATATATATATATATAATACTCCAAAATGTTTAAGCAATGATCAACAATTTTTTACAAAAGAAAAATTATATTCATTGTTTAAATATGGTATGACAGAAATAGTTTCAAAACATTTTGCTCATGTTGGCTTGTTGGCATTTTTAAAACTACTATCATTGGAAAACATGTGCTACTACTGATACTTTTAACATGTTATTACAAAAGTTACATTGAAATGTGTTACTTCATAAAAACAATTTCATAAAATTTTCAATTATCCAGATACTTTCTACAGAGGATTAAAGAAACAAACAAACAAACAAAAAAAAAAAATTTAAAAAAAGTACCCAAGATTTTTTTTTTTTTTACACACAAGTTTATTTCATTTTAATTGTATTAACTGCAAATTTAATTTTGAACTGCAGAAATATTTTTGTGTGTACTCATTTTTATCCACTACCTAACTTAAACATTTATTATGAGATACCACAATTTGTTTCATGTTTCATAAAGATAATAAATTTTAACAAAATCTTAATTATGTCCCTATTTGAATAAAAAAAAAGGTCACTTTGACAGCAGGCAACAGGCATTGGCTACTGTCTGCTTTCAAAAGAGTATACGTGAAAATCGAAGGGAAGTACAGTCGGGGAAAAAAAAACGCAACACTCAACGTAACTTCGTTGATAATTGATGTAGAAAAATGTAATAGGTATCATTCGACGGGGAATTGTGAGTAGTTTCAGAAAATGAACTGAAATTTTCAATTGGGGGTCGTCTACATATTAAAACGCGCACCAACTTTGATTTTTTCAATGGTAACACCCTATTTTTATTTTATATTTGAATTCCTGGGATCGCGACAACGCGAAAAAGTATATTGGTTATATATTTTACTTATTTTTTCACAGAGTTATAAGCGTTCAAAGTTTGAGGGTGCTAATGTTAAATTCATATTTCAAACTTTTATTAATATCTTCACCAAAAATAACTTGATCGATATAATTTTTTTTTTACGAGATACAGTGAAGAAACCCAAACATAATCCATCATTACTTTTGATTCTGAAAAATATTAATAAATTCATATTCATAAAAATTATGAATTATGACCTATATTAATTTTTACATAAAATGAATCCTAATGCTGAAAAATATGGGTGTGCAAATTTACAGCTCATTCCAGTTATTAGTTTTCGAGATATAAATAAATCTTTCTTTTGGAGTGGTTTAGGGGACCGTCTCTTATAAAGTTTTGCATGAGATAACGAATAAAATCTTAAAAAATAACAAAGAAAATTAAACAAAATATTTTTATTTTTTATTTACGGGTCAAATTATATAACAGCAACGTGAAACGCAAAGCAATGAAACAAAAATGTTGATTTTTAGACATTAGTGCTCGCATCAAGAATTCCTGTTTTCTAAAGAAGGCAAACCCCGCCTTCATCGTTCTTCAAAACAAAACAATACAGGAAAAAAAAAAAAGTAAATGTGACATTGAGTATTCGTGTTAAGCCCCTTATTTCATGTTGACAAAAATATGCACAAGTGGGATATACTTCATCGATTAATTGGTGATAAATTTTGAATCTTTTAAACAAACTCTAGAAGAAAAAAAATTAACGAAATAGGCGGGGTTTACTGTTTTAAATAGAAAAATAGGTTTAATGTGAAATTGTCAAATATAAAAAACGAATGGAATTCGAATGCAAGACAGACTTGTAAAATCGTTTCTTAACTACCGTCATAGTTAAAAAAGTCTTAATCATTTGCTTCATATATTGCTTTATTTTATTTCATTTATTTACTTACTTATTTATTTTGTAGGGGGACGATTATTATTTTAAGGACACTTTAGTCTTTAAAATTTTATTAATATATTTTAACTTTATACATTTTTAAAAACATACTTTAACTTTTACAAATATATTTTAACACTTTTTGCGACTGCAGGATTTTGTCTTTTGACAGTAAGACCCGCCTACAGGCGTTATACTCTCAAAATAAAATATATCAGAACAAATTTTCTGTATTCACAATTATATTACAAATGGATATACATTATAATTACATTCTTTCTAATCAATATATTTCTATCCATAGTATATTTCATTGCAAAAATATAAACACTGGGTACACACTTAAGAAATATGTAACACACAAATTACGAAAGAAACGCCCACTGACAGAGTTACAAATTTTCAAATGGAGTGAATCTATGTGAGCAGTGGCGAAAGGAATAATTAAGAAATTATATTTTTATAGAAATTATAAAACGAATCGTACAGTTCCAAAGAGTTCAACTGACCCAAAACTGGTAACTGCGATTAAAATTGTTTAATATTTACTTCATGAACCCTTACAATAATTTATCCGAAAAGATTTAGTTTATGCATTGTTGTATATATATATATATATATTATTTCATTTCGTATACTATGTTACATCTACGAAAGAAAATTAAGGCTTTATTTGTGATCAGTACAGCCATAATAGACACTTTTACTTGAAAAATATTGCACTTTTTTCAGAGTACTGTATGGACTAATCGCAAGTGTAATGTATTTAAACAGACCTAAAATTATCTAAAAAAGTACTGAAGTATATACAAATCTAAAAAAATTGAATTCAGGATAATTAAGGAACTAGAAAAGTAGCAGTGTTTCATTAATTTCCATAATTATGTTTTTCCTGAAAGATTTCCGGTGTGAGACATTAAACTTTTCTCTATTTCTTATAGGATCTTAATTTTATTTTTCTACATTTATAGATAACCCCCTAACACGTTTTTCATTATAACTCTATAAGTGCTAAAGATAAAGTATACAAACAGTATACTTTTTCGCACTGCCAGACTCTCAGAAATTCGAAAATGAAGTCAAAATTGGGTGTTCCTATTGAAAAAATCAAAGTTGGCGCTCATTTCAATATGTAGACGACCCCTAATTCAAAATTTGACCACATATTCAGAAAGTGCTTTTAATTTCCTGTTGAATGATGTTTATTAGATGTTCCTGCGTCAATTAGTAATGAAATTACAGAGGGTGTTGCGTTTTTTTTTTCCCTGACTGTACATAAACATTTTAACAAACACTTATTACATGATTATTGCTAATTTAATATCCCTTTAATTTATTACTTCTGATCTTGAAAATGTATGATATAATATACACGATGATATATTACTTACATGATTTGATTTTATGAGCAATCTATCTATTGCTATTATACATCATAGTTTTTCATCAATGTTTTATCACTTTCAATAATCTATTCTTTTAAAAAATTATGCGCTCTAATACGGAGCATGTCAAAGAAGGAACAAAAGACGTAGATTAAGATTATCACACGGTACATTTAAACAAATTCGATTAAAAGAAAAGAAAAAAAAAATCATAAAAACGCAATTTAAACACAGTTATTTCAAATGTAAACAAGATTTGATCCATCCGCCTTATGACGTAGTGCGCGAGAAATCTCAAATAGCTAAAAATTCGCGCATCTATGAAATGGCACCCCCCTGAACAGAAGTATTTCTACATGAAATTAGTGGTTGAGAAAAAGCGGTAATTTCTCATATCTGAGAGTGTCCTGAGAAAAAGGCGGAGAGTACGTCCCCTGGTGGTGTAAACAAAAGGGCGTGTACTAACAGTGCTTCAGAATAAATTATAAAGATGGTATGTCTATAATACAAAAAAATTGGAAAACATGATTAAAACAATAATTTAACAGTAATAAAACGAAAAAAAAAATTAATTAAAATTATTTTAACCTATTGTCGTTGGGTATAGTTCTATATTCAACAGCAAGAACCGTTTCAACGCGTTTCTCTCAAACATTACAATTACAGGGATGGAACACGGGCGCAGAATTCATACCACTATCAATGTAAGAAAATTTTCTACTTCTTAAATCAACGATATTATAGCTAAAGAAATTTCTTAAACAAATACCGGTATGAATTCTGCGCCTGTGTTCCATCCCTGCAATTATCTTAAGATGTGCGAACACTACAATAATCGAACACAGATAATATGAATAAAAAGATTAAAACAAAAGAAGTAATGGTAAAAAACTGGAAAATGTTATTTAATATTCAATAACAATTTTTAAAAACGTTAATATATTCAGTTTCAAATCGTAAGCCCCGTCTTTACGCGTTTCTTTAAATCATTACTTTACCACAAAATGATTTTACGTATCCGGGATTAAATCATTGAAATTTTGTCCTCAGTAATAAGTTTGGTAAATGTCATTGGTGTCTATATATGCAGGAGTCACAGAAAAAGTCAAACATGACCATTAAAACAAATTTTATTTTATTTTATTTTTTAAACTAAAAGACGGGTTTATTTTTTTGTGGAAAGCGATCACAATCTCCACCCTGCAATGCGTACCATAATTACACAACAATAAGTTTATTGGTGTAGCAAACATCGGAATGTTGCTTTGAAAACTTTTGATTTTCTGTTATATAAGTAACGAATGGAGATGATAAGTAAGCTCTTTACTACTAGTCAAACATGGCATTTTAATTTATTCTGAACCGAAACACTGTTAGTAACCGCCCTTTCTTCACACCATTTTATTTTTTGTCAAATTTCAGTGTTCCCACGGCCCGATTTTTTTCAAGGACTCTTACACCAGTATTATATAAAAATAAATTTCTTCTGAAGTGTACACTGTATATTTAAGAACAAATTTATCTTAAACTTATTCTGGTGCAAGAGTCCTTGAAAAAAGGCGTGGCCGTGGGAACCCTGAAATTTGCTAAACACTTTCGCCACCGCTGATGTAGATTCACGTCATTTCAAAATCTGCAACTCCTCCAGTGGGCGTTTTATTCGGGATTTGTATGTTACTTATTTCTTAAGAATATACCCAATGTTCAAATTTGTATAGTTTAATATAATAGCGATACAAATATTTTTATTAGGAATAATATAATTATAATGTATATTCATTTGCGGTATAAATGTGAATATAGAAAATTTTGTTCTGAAATATAAGTTTTGGGAATAACGTCCACAAGCGGACATTGCTGTCAAAAAGACAAAAACACGCTGTCGCGAAAGTATTTTAAGTGTGTAATTACAATTAAGTCATTTTAATTTTCTCTTCAGTTATGGAGTTATGCCATTGTGGAGTTACGCCAGTTATGGAGTTCTCTCCAGTTATGCCATTGGTTATTACAAATCAATTGACACCAATTGATTTTGTGCATATACATAGCTGCCAATATTTTAATTTATTCCGGAGTAATTTTAGCCCCGCCTCCAATTCGTACCACTTATTTTTTTTTTTAAGTATTTTTTTTTTTTTATTAAAGTTATATATTGAAGAATTTTTTTCTATAAATAAACTGGTGCAAAATAAAGGCGGGGCTAAAAGTACTCCGGAATAAATTAAAAGATTGGTAGCTATGCATATATATAGGACGATTTGCAGCGAAATTAGTTGAAGGTGACGATTTTTTTTTTTTCTTTTTCTCCTGTCTTTCATTTCTTTTCTGACTGCACAGAAGTTCTCAGTAATTAGCCAGTTAGCCCATTCGAACGAAGACTAATTCTGCTCATTTAAAGTCACAGGGCTGCCAACCATCTCATTAATAAGCGTAGACTTGTTAACGCCCCTTGAAAATACGCCCCTTTTCCCACACCACTTTATATTTAGAGCAATTCTCTCCAAATAGTGTTACGATTAAATAAGAATGAAATTACTCTAAAAAATTACTGGTGTACAAAAAAAGGCGGTGATTAAAAGTACTACGCTTCATAATGAGATGGTTGGCAAGCATGAAGTCAACAGCCAACAGAATTTCGAACGACATTAGAAGACAACAAATAAATAAAATTTTCCTTCCCAATTATAAAAGTAAAATTTTATATAAAAAAATTCTGAGTTAAATTTTCGCACTCTTAAATCAAAATTAGATGTTGCTGCAGCCGTATTGTCCAACATAGCATTTTTCGCTACCAGAAAATTTTTACATTTAAAAAAAAAATTATCTTATCAGTGAAAACTGCTACAGTTCACTGATTAAATAAAATAAATATTTCTATTAATTTTTTCCGGTAACCCCAAATTGCTAAATTGGCTACTATGACTGCAGCTGCAACACAGTACTTGAAAGGGCTACAGAGAAAAGTTTTAAGAAAAAATTTTAAAAGAACTCTTCAGATAGTCATCTCTTCAAATATCTGTATTGTAACCTACATTTAAAATATACCGACACCAGTATTTTTGGTTATATAATAATAACTAATTTTTTTTCAATCAGCGTCATTTGGATTAACTTATGTAGATAAAAAGTTTTCACAGATACGCGCGTCCCAATATGGCATTGGCATGATGTGCGGTGAAACTAGTAAGTATGAGTACTAATGATAGGAAAGGGCGGATGGATTACCCGTGATGTCTGTGGAGAAAAATTCCGCGAATTATAGATGAATGGGCTGGCGTCTCTAGGCGATAATTGCTCTCTTGACAACTTCGTATTTCGGATTTTTCATGTACAGGAAACCCACTTTGGTGGTAGAAAAACCGATATTTTAGATTTTTTTTGGCTAATGAGTTAGTGGGCATTTGATATTCGGGAATAAATAGGTTACTATTTCGTGGTCTTTTCTAATATGAGTAATCAATGCGTGAAATGTAAAAAGCAAGCTCATTGTTTCAAAATGTACTGGAAATTCTGTTAATGTTATTGCAGCGGCGCCATTTACAGCAAAATTTTGCGACTACATTATAATAGAAAATATTTAAACAGGATAGAAATTTTCATGATAGATTGTAATAATAATAAATTAGAAAATATATTAAAATTTGTTATAAATCGTTATGATTTTTTTTTTTTTAAATATTTTTATATAAATATTCTAATAAACTAAAAAGAAGAAGAAGAAGGATATCTGTGAAAAATATTTTTATTCATAAATTTGAATGAATATATATATATGTATATATATATATTTTTTTTTTTGTCTTCATAACTAAAATTTAAAACAATATTCAAAGTAAAGTTTTGTGACTTCCCACGCAATTTTAAATATTTTCGTTTAATTGCTCAGTTTTCTTAAAATTAAACTTCAATTTATTAAGAGAGCAATTAGATGCATTTATACTTACTTTAGTTTTATATTAAGTACTGTATATTCCTAACTAAATTTATTTATTCAGGAATATAGCTGACCAGGAAAACACCCCTTACTGTAATAATAATAAAAAAAAATCCAAACAAGCATCAATCGAAAGAATGTATAAAAATATGTTTTCTGACACATAAAACAATAGCCCTAGTCAGCTCGTTTTCGAGTTATAAAATTTTAAAGAGGGTGCAACCTCGCCTTAATCGATAAAATCACGCTTGACTGATGAAATCCAAACAAGCAGAAATCGAAAGAGCATAAACAAACATGTTATTTGATGCATAAATCAGTTATCATTTTAGCTTTGGGAGCATTTTAGCTTTATCTATGGAGAGATAATGAATGAAATTTCCCTAATGTAAAATCTAAAAATAAGCCACGGTTCTGATAAGTTTTATCGGGACTCCTCCCACTCCGTTCTCGTTACTACAATTTTACTGAAACTTAACACTTTCGTGACAACATGTTTTTGTCTTTTTGACAGTAAGGTCCGCCTGTGGGTGTTATTCCCCCAATTTACAACATTTCAGAACAAATATTTTCGTCATTTATAATATAAATGGATATACATTACATACTTGCCAACAAAATCCTTAATAACCGTAGAATTGTTACCGCCCCCTGAATAAGCGCCCCTTTTCTCACACTACTATATTTTTATTGTTATTCTCTCCAAATGTTGTTACGATTAAATAAGACTAAAATTACTCTAAAAAATTATTGGTGAGGGAAAAAAAGCGGGTGTACTAAAAATTGTACGGTTCATAATGAGATGGTTGGCAAGTATGAAATTATAATTAAACTCTCTCTAATCGAAGTATTCATAGCATACTGATTGTACATATTTGAATATTTGGTATCGAAACTGCAAAACTGGAGTGGCTTTATGGGCTACCTAGTTGTCCAAGAGCTTTACGCCCAGGAGAATCTTGGTTGGAGATAACTGTGTCAGGAGCCATAAAGCATACTTGCCAACATCCTCATTAATATTCCGTAGTGCTGCTTGTCCCGCCCTTTTTCTCACACCAGTCAATTTGTAGAGCAATATTCTTCAAATGCAATTACGATCAAATAAGACGAAAAGCACTCTAAAACAATATTGGTGTAGAAAAGAAGGCGTGGCTAATGATACTATGGAATATTAATTAGGATGTTGGCAAATATGCATAAAGTTAAAAAATATGTCGAAAGGAAGATGGGAAGAAAGCCTTAAACTTAAGGCACCTCACCACAGAAGAAAAATGAGTTAATTCAGAATCACAAGGAGACGACAAGTCTCAAGCGAGCAACTAGGAAAAGGGTGGAAGAAGCCGGGGAAAAGCCCCCATAAAAAAAAAAAAAAAAAAAAAAAAAAAAGCACATTTCAGAGACCATACAAGTCGAAAATATCAAATTACACGGAATCATGCAATTAGGTTAAAATTTTCCTGTAAAAATAAAGAACAATTTATTCACATTAAGGAGTCTATAAAGACATGAAGGGGGCCTCATTAGAGGTTTTTAGTTCAGCTCACAAAATATTGAGGATGTAGAGAAAGAAGAAAGTCTTGAACTAGAGGCACCTCACCAGGAGAGAACCTAGAGATTAATTTTCGCTAGTGGGAGTAAGTTCATTTGATAATTGATCAAATTCATGTATAATGACTTCCATCTTTTTTATTGGGTCTTTAAATTGTTTGATTTTATTAGATATGTTTTTTATGCAGATTATAAGTTTATTAAATTTAAGTATTTTCTGTATATTTTTGAAATTATTTAGACTTTCCTTATGATCCGTTTTTGAATTTTGAGTAGTATGGATGGTGCTATCACCAGGAGAATTTTTCGAAAATTCAGGGAATTCATTTTGGTTAGTGATATAATTATAATTATCTAAGATTTCTAAACCAATGAGTTTAGTTTGATTTTTGCGGATAATTTTCTCGTTAACATGAGAGTGGTATTTTTTTTTTTTGAATTTTTTGTAAAGTGGATGCTTAATGCAACCACTAAAGTTGGCTGGGTGATCAAGACGACATTTCGCTCATGCACGCTTGATTTTACCCTTTGTAGGCCAGCTTTTGGTCAGATGATTTTGAGCGCACAGCTAGGTGTAAAGCCGCAGACTTCGGATGCGTGACCAAACCCTTGGCAGGAATGGCACTGTTTAACTTGGTTTTTAATCCGAAAAACTTTGATACGGACGCTTGTGTGTAGTAAATTACTGATGTCGAAAATTGCCTCAAATTTATCGGGAGGTGCTACATTTAACATGTATAAATACATGGTGGCCCCGGTCCTACGATTCTTCATCATCGCCGCGCGGGTGACGATGGAATTTTTTTCGGATAAAGCTTGAATAATTAAGTTTGGATCAGTGTTAAGTGGGATGCCTCTGAGACAGACTTTCTTAGGGAGAAGATTTTTGGGGTTAAGTGTGGTAAATTTTAGCGCACTGGAATGCATATAGTTTTGCAGGATCCTAAAATCCTCAATATTTTTGCAATGTATTTTTAGTCTGTCACCTATTAGTTTGATGAAGGGTTCATCAGTACATTTTTCCTTAAGATTTTTGGCTAAGTTTGGCCAATTTTCATCAATTTCTAAGAAAATGGGGGAATATTTTTCTTATCCTGATTTTTAGTGTCATCATTATTCTGATTAATTGGGGAGTCTTCCTCCATATCATTTAAATTATTATCGGAGAGATTTTCTAGAGTCTGAAAGGAATTAGAGGTCTGAATATCATTAATTTCAGAATGATTTGCATTTATTATTTCAAATGATTTGCATTCATTATTGCTTTTATATACTAAAATAAATAAATAAATAAACTAACCCTAATTGGCTTTAGACTTAAAAACATTTTGAAAGAAATTACATTAACTGGAATTCACTAAATAATAAAATTAAAGTACATTTTAAAAATTTTATTTTTATTTTAACATGGATGGTCAAAATATATACTGACATCCCTTGCATAAAAATAGAAAAATAATAACAATATAACAGCATAGCTGCCAACACATAGTTACCAACACTCTAATTTATTCTGGAGCATTATTTTCGCACCGGTTTATTTATAAAACAATTTTCGTTAATATATAGCTACGATAAAATAATAAGAATATATTTTTAAAATAAAAGTGGCATTTAATAGAGGCGGGACAAAAGTGATCGGCAATAAATTAAAATGTTGGCAACTATGCTAACATCCCAATTAACAGCTCGGAGAATTGTTAAATCCTGTCTCTTTTTACTTATATATTTATTTATTATTATTATTTTCACATCAGTCTTTTTTATTTTAGAGTATTTTTCTTCCTATTTCATTGTAAATATATTTGAAGAGGACTACTACTCTCCTAATTAAGTTGTTTGGAAAAAGGGGCAGGTACTAATAATAATTTAGGATCATAATTAGAATATTGGCAGTTATGTATACCAGAGGGGTCGTACCCTCCGCCCTTTTTGCAGGACACTCTCAGAGATAAGAAATTTCTTTCTTTTTTGTCACCACTAATTTTATGCAGAAATACTTCTGGTATATTTATAGCAATGTGCCATGATTACTATAGATCAGAGCTGCCAACATTTTAAACTTTTAAATCAAAATTGACACCAATATTTTTAAATAGAATATGTTATATATATTTTCGACGATTAATATTACTGAAAGCAGCTGTAAAAATTTTCCGGTTTGAATCTCCCTTGAAAAACGGGAGACTTGACATCTATGCTATCGATGCAAGCATTTTAATTTATTCCGGAGTATTTTTAACCCCTTCTTTATTTCATACCACTTACTTTTTAAGAGTGAATTTTTCTTATTTTATCGAAATTATACATTGGAGAAATTTTTTCTGTAAATAAAGTGGTGGGAAATAGAGACGGGGCTAAAAATACTCCGAAATACATCAACATTTTCACGACCGCCTGTTTTTAACTTTTTGACAGTAAGATCCACCTGAGGCGTAATTCAACTACGTTACACTATTTCTGAACAAAAAAATTTTCTATTCAAATTTATAATTACACTCTTTCAAATCAAAGTATTTGTATTCATAGTATATTGATTGTACAAATATGATTATCGGGTATACTCTTAAAAAATAAACAACATCCAAATTCATAGCTGGCAATATTTTAATTTATTCCGGAGTACTTTTAACCCCGCCTTTACTCCGTACCACTTTTATTTTAAAAGTAATTTTGTCTTATTTTATCGAAGTTATATAGTGGAGAAAAATTTTCTATAAATAAAGTGGTGTGAAATAAAGGCGGGGCTAAAAGTACTCTGGAAAAAATTAAAATATTGACAGCTATGCCAAATTGCAAAAGAAACGTCCACTGGCGGAGTTACAGATTTTCAAATGACGTGAATCGACGTCAGCGGTCGCGAAAGTGTTAAAAATTTGGATTTTAAAGTCTTATATATATATATATATATATATACGTATATATATATATATATATATACGTTTTGTAATTTCAAACCAACAGATATTTTTAATATTAATTTATGCAGAATAATTGCAACTAAAGAATGAAAATTACATTACTTGACTTAATCTTAGAGAAAATTAACCATTGAAGGAATATAAATTTTGTAGCCATATGGAATTATTTAAAGTTATCTGCCAACAGAAGTTTTTGATTTTCTCTTTAGCTTTTTCGAAGACTCTTTTTTTTCTTTTTTACCATGCAGTCGAGTTTTAGCAGTAAATTAAACCTGTAAAGTATAGACTTATTGAAACGATAGGACTACTTCTTGTATCCAGCTAAAAATAGGAATAACAAAGCTAAAACTTACAGAATCAATATTTAGAACGAAAACACATAGGTTTTTTTAAGTTCTTTATATCATGTTAAAAGATGGCGCCAAAAATATTCCTTCTCATTAACAGGGATGGAACACGGGCGCAGAATTCATACCACTATCAATGTACGAAAATTTTCTACTTCTTAAATCGACGATATTATAGGTAGAGAAATTTCTTAAACGGATTCCGGTATGAATTCTGCGCCCGTGTTCCATCCCTGCATTAATAATATTTATAAACTCTACCCTGAACCCGAACATGCGCTGTTTCTTAGGAGTTCCACTGTCACAAATATATAATTTTCATTTTAACCAATAGATGTCATTGTATTCGCAGTATTTTCTCCTTTTAAACTCACCAATCTTCTCAAATGGCGCCATATTGGAATACTGATTAATCTAACTGGCATGTCGCATATTAATTCAGACGTTAATGAATATTTAAATTAAACATTTATTGCTTATTACTGATGTTAATATTTCTAAATAAAAAATATAGTATTGTTAAGAGATAAAGCGTTGTTAATCAAGGGGATGGTGGACTTTGAAAATCTGCCCGCATAAGACAATTAACACTTTCGTGACCGTACGTTTCTGTCTTTTTGACAGTATGTTACACCTCTGGGAGTTGGTTATTCGTTCAAGCTACATTATTTCAGAACAAGGTTTTCTGTATACATATTTATATTACATTTGAATATACATAATAATTATACTCTTTCTAACGAACGTATTTGCATTCATAGTATTTTAATTGCACAAATATGAACTTTTGCAGTTTGGATGTTATTTATTTCTTAAGAATATACCCGATATTCAGATTTGTACAGTCGGGGGAAAAAAAAACGCAGCACTCGCTGTAATTTCGTTATAAATTGACGCAGATAATTTTAATAGACACCATTCAACTGCTACCGTTCATATGACTGCAGCTGCAACACTGTACTTGAAAGGGTTAAAGAGAAAATTAAAAAAAAAAAAAAATAAATAAAATAAAAAATAAAGAACTCTTCAGATAGTCAAAAGTCTGTATTGTATCCTATATTTAAAATATATCGACACCAGTTATTTTGCGTTATATATTTATAACTAATTTTTTTTCAATCCATGTTTTTTTTTTTTTTTTTTTTTTTTTTTTTTTACACATATCCGCCTGAATTTAGATAAATACGCGCATCCCAATATGGCATGATGTACGGTGAAATCAGTGAGTAATGTTTCCTCTGGTGGCTATGAGTACTGATGTGATGGAGTGGCTGTGGGGAGGAAATTTTAGGTGAATGGGCTGGCGTCTTCAGGCAATAATTGCTCTCTTAGCAAATTCGTTCTCGGGATTTTTCATGTACAGGAAACCGACTTTGGTGGTAAAAAATATTTTTTTTTTTTTTTTTTTTTTTTTTTTTTTTGCTAATGAATTGGTGGAATTTTATATTCGGGAACAAATAGGTTACTAATTCGTGGTCTTTTCTAATATGTGTATTTAATGGGTGAAATGTAGAAAGGAAATTCATTATTTTAAAATGTACTGGAAATTCTATTAATGCAGCGGCGCCATTTACAGCATGATTTTGAGACTATATTACAAGGATGGAACACGGGCGCAGAATTCATACCGGAATCCGTTTAAGAAATTTCTCTACCTATAATATCGTTGATTCAAGAAGTAGAAAATTTTCTTACATTGAGAGTGGTATGAATTCTGCGCCCGTGTTCCATCCCTGATATTATAATAGAAAATATTTAAACAGGATAGAAATTTTCATGATAGATTGTAATAATAACAAATTAGAAAATATGTTAAAGTTTGTTATAAATCATTATGAATTTTTTTTTTTTTTAAATAAATAAATATTCTAGTATATATATATATATATATTAAAAAAAAAAGAGGAAGGAGAAGAAGAAGGAAAGCTGTGAAAAATATTTTTATTCATAAATTTGAATGAATATATACATAAATAATTTTTTTTAATAATTTTTTTTTGTTGTCATACTAAAATTTAAAACAATATTCAAAGTAAAGTTTCGTGACTTCCCACGTAACTTTAAATATTTTCGTTTAATTGCTCAGTTTTTCATAAAATTAATCTTCAATTTATTAAGAGAGTAATTAGATGCATTTATAGACTTTTGTTTTATATTAAGAAGGGTATATTTCTCACTCGCTGTAATTTCGTTATTAATTGACGCAGAAAATTTTAATAGACACCATTCAACAGGATTTTAAATGCACTTTCTGAAAATGTTGTCGAATTTTGAAATGGGGGGTTATCTACACATTGAAATGAGCAGCAACATTGATTTTTTCAATAGCAACCACCAAATTTTGACTTCATATTCGAATATCTGAGAGTCTGGCAGTGCGGAAAAGTATACTATTTGTATACTTTATCTGTAGTATTCATAGAGCTATAATCAAAAATGTGTTAGGGGGTTATCTGTAAATGTAGAAAAATAAAATTAAGATCCTACAACTAGGACAAAATTTTACTATACACCGGAAATATTTCAGGAAAACATATTTATAAAAAAATATTGTTCCGTACGATTTGTTTCATAGTTTCTATGAAAGTATAATTTCTTATTTAACGCTTTCTGAACTATTAACCCGTTAGTAGTCGCTAGTTGGGCGATTTGCCGCCCATCCTTGAGTTTTTCCAGATTTTTTTATTCAATAGCCACCAAAAATTTTTAGAAGTGGCATTTCATATACATAGAACGCGAATAAAATCGATTTAACGTCGATCACGTCACTTCTTAAAATTATTGGTGACATTTTAAATAAAAAGATCGCAATCTGTAATAGGTGGCGCTGTCGATAGCGACTACTAACGGGTTAACGTAGATTCACGTCATTTGAAAATCCGTAATTTGTATGTTACTTATAATTTTATTGCAGAAATACCGTGTTCATATTTTTGCAATAAAATATACCATAGATAGTATATTGATTAGAAAGAATATAATTATAATGTATATCCATTTGTAATATAATTGTGAATGCAGAAAATTTGTTCTGAAATATTTATTTTGAGAGAATAACGCTTGTAGGCGGACTTTACTGTCAAAAAGACAAAATCCTGCGGTCGCATATGTGTTAATATATATTTATAACAGTTAAAGTATATTTTAAAAAATATATAAAGTTAAATATATTTATAAAATTTTAAAGACTAAAGTATCCTTAAAATAATAATACTGCCCTCTACAAAAAATAAATAAATAAAAAATAAAATAAAATAAAGCAATATATGAAGTAAAAGATTAAGCCTTTGACTATCACGGCAGTTAAGAAACGATTTTACAAGTTTGACTTGCATTCCAATTCCATTCTTTTTTTTTTTTTTTTCATTTTCTTTTATTTATTTATTTATTTATTTATTTTTTATTTTTTGACAAATTTTACATTCAACCTAGATATTTCTCTCTATTTTAAACAGTAAACCCCGCCTATTTAGATAATTTGTTTCCTCTAGTGCATACTTGCCAACATCCTAATTAATATTCCATAATATCATTAGCCACGCTTTTTTTTTTTTTTTTTTTTTTTTTTTTAACATCAGTATTATTTTAGAGTACATTTGTCTGATTTGATCATAATCATATTTCGAGAGTATTACTCTACAAATTTACTGGTGTAAGAAAAAGGGCGGGACTAGCAACACTACCAGAGCTGCCAACCTAATCCGGCAAATTCTTAGTACCGCCCCTTTTTCTACACCACTTAATTTTTAGAGTATTTTTCTACTTAATTCATCATAGATATATTTGAAGAGAATTACTCTAAAATTTAAGTGGTGTAGAAAAAGGGGCGTTTTTGAATAGGCGTTAACAATTTGCCGGATTAGGTTGGCAGCTCTGCACTACGGAATATTAATAAGGATGTTGGTAACTATGCTAGTGTTCGTTTAAAGCAGTCAAAATTTATCCCCAGATGAAGTAAAGACCACTTGTGTATATTTTTGTCAGCGTAAAATAAGGGGTTTAACACGAATACTCAAAGTCCCCTTTACTTTTCTTTTCTGTATTGTTTTCTTTTGAAAAACGATATAAAAAGGCGGGGCTTTAGAAAACTGGAATTCTTCATGCTAACACTAATGCCTAAAAATCATCATTTTTGTTTTATTTCTTTGTGTTTGACGTTGTCGTTATACCATTTCACCCGTAAATAAAAAATAAAAATATTTTGTTCAACTTTCTCTGTTGTTTTTTAAGATTTGCTTCGTTATCTCATGCAAAACTTTATAAGAGACGGCCCCCTAAACCACTCCAAAAGAAAAATTTATTTATATCTCGAAAACTAATAACTGGAATGAGCTGCAAATTTGCACACCCATATTTTTCGGCATTAGGATTCATTTTATGTAAAAATTAATATAGGTCATAATTCATAATTTTTAAGAATATGAATTTTTTAATATTTTTCAGAATTAAAAATATTTTTTAGAATCAAAAGTAATAATGGATCATGTTTGGGTTTCTCCACTGTATCTAGTAAAAAAAAAAAAAAAAAAAAAAAAAAAAATATATATATATATATATCGATCAAGTTATTTTTTGTGAAGATATTATTAAAAGTTTGAAATATGAATTTAACATTAGAACCTTCAAACTTTGAACGATTATAACTCAGTGAAAAAAGAAGTAAAATATACAACCAATATACTTTTTCGCATCGTCGCGACCAGGAATTCAAATAAAAAATAAAAAATAGGGTGTTACCATTGAAAAAAAATCAAAGTTGGCCTGCGTTTTAATATGTAGACGACCCCCAATTAAAAATTTCACTTCATTTTCTGAAAGTACTGACAATTAATAGTCGAATGATACCTACTGCATTTTTGTGCATTGATTAGCAACGAAGTTACATCGAGTGCTGCGTTTTTTTTCCCGACTGTACAATCTGTATACTATGGATACAAATACTTTGATTTGAATGAGTGTAATTATAATTTGTATTATATTGTATTATAAATTTGAATACAAAAAATTTTGTTCTGAAATATTGTAACGTAGGAGCAGGCCCTGACTAACGGCAGGGCATACGGGGAAAATGCCCTGGGCCCCCCTTCTGGAAGAGGCCCCCCTACAGGCGTATGCAGAAATTCTGCAACCTAAAGAGCTCTTATGCCACTGCAAGGGGGCCCCCAGAATAGGCTTGCCCCGGGGCTCCAGGTAGTCTAAGTCGGGCCCTGCGTAGGAGAATAACGCCCTCAGGCGGATCTTACTGTCAAAAAGTCCAAAACAGGCGGTCGCGGAAGTGTTTAAAAAAGTGATACAATATAAAGGCGGGGCTAAAAATACACCGAAGTAAATTAAAATACCGGCAGCTATGTAAGTGTTACAAAGTTATTTATTGTCTTTTGATTAACTTTAGAAATTAATATGTCTAGTATTCCTTATGAGCGTGATATTTTACGGAACATTCACAACCCTTCTGAAGTGCTAGCTCTCCAACGTAGCCCCGCCCCTCAGAATAAAAAAAAGTTAACCTATATGAGACATACTTGCCAACATACTAATTAATATTCCGTAGTGTTGTAAGCCTTTTTTTTTTTTTTTAAACCAGAAAAATTTTAGCGTAATATTCTCGAAATTCGATTACGATTGAATAAGAAGTAAAATACTCTAAAAGGATACTGGTGTGAAAAAGATGGCGGGGCTAACAAAACTACGGAATATTAATTATTATGTTGGCAAGTATGATGAGATGATCTTAGGAAAAATGAGTGGAAAACGTAAATTTTTGTTTTCTTTCCATTAAGTGTTAAACATTTCATAATATCATGGCCGTAGCCAGATAAAAATTTCGGAAGTGGTTCAAATTTAATGGATAATGTTAAAGAGTTAAAAATGAAATATAACTGAAAAATTTTCGACAGATCTTGAAACTTTAAGCCCCTTAGCTAAGGCCTTGAATAGCATAAATGTGTGTATGGTTTGCAATAAACTTCTTCAAAGTGATACTTATTTAAAAAGAGAGGCAAAAGAAGGTAGTTAGCACTTCAGAAAATGTCTTAGCCCTACATTACACGAGTCGGACTTAACACATGCATCGCCCCCAGTAAATTTAAAGATAAGCATGTTAAGTTTTAGAAAACAGAAGATTTTAAATAGCTTAGAGTTTTTTTTTTTTTCATTTATTCATGAAATTAGCAATATAAATTGACTTCAGTATTTAAAAACAGAATTGTTAACGCAGAGAGGTGTTATTTTTCAGTTTTCATGGGCTAATTACACTGCTTGGAATGAAAATTACCCCTGACACCATTTCTGCATATTCTAATGTAAAATGACCTCCTGAATCCGAATATGACCACCGTTTTGCCCATTCACCCACCGTTTTCTAGATACACTCCCTCCCTCATTTTTATCATTGGTTGGTAATTTTATACCCATCAGTTTGATTTGGAGAGGAACGATGATTATTTTAACCGTTAAATGTCTTCTGACTTGAGGAGTTACAGAGGTAGGAAGTTCTAAAACACGGCCATTTGTAGTAAGGAGGAAATTTGAGGGGATCCGTGCCCAGAAAACAAAAGAAAATCAATATAAACAATCAGTTTCTTTTTCTTTTTTCTTTTTCTTTTCTTTTTTTTTTCTTTTTTTTTCCGCAATATTTCTCTCATTTTTTACATATTCCAGCTTCCAGTTTGCTATTTTCTTACCAAAACACCAAAATTAATAAAAATTATACAGTGAAATTTTTTTCAAAACGTTGGTAAAGTCTCAAAGTCCTAGCAAGAAAGATTGACTGATTCACTGTACGACGTTTGCTTTCAATAACTCCCACGTTAAATGTTTTGGGCAGTAAAACATGAACAGTAAAATATCCTCCTTTGACACATGTTAAAGATCACCACACAAGATCACCACAGACGAGAACATCATGAAGTTCACTCTCTTATCGCAAAACGTATACTAAAGATGGATAACGACTGACGACTACAATGATAAGACCAATGACCTTTTAACACATTTAAAAGCAGGAGATTATACTGTTCGTGTTTTACTGCCCAAAACATTTAACGTAGGAGTTATTGAAAGCAAACGCCCTATAGTGAATCAGTCAAACTTTCTTGCGAGGGCTTTGAGACTTTACCAACATTTTGAAAAAAATTTCACTGCATAATTTTTATTATTTGGGATGTTTTGGTAAGAAAATGGCAAAGTGTAAGCTGGAATATGTAAAAAATGATTGGAATATGTAAGAAATAATGCGAAAAAAAAAAAAAGAAGAAGAAGAAGAAGAAGAAAGTAACAGAAACTGATTGTTTTTAATGATTTTTTTTTTTGCTTTCTGGGCACAAATCCCTTCAAATTTCCTCTTTACTACAAATGTTCGTGTTTTAGAACTTTGTATCTCTGTAGCTTCTCAGGTCAGAAGACATTTAACGGTTAAAATAGTCATCGTTCCTCCCCAAATCAAACTGATGGGTATAAAATTACCAGACAATGATAAAAATGAGGGAGGGAGTGTATCTAGAAAATGGTGGGTGATTGGGCAAAATGGCGGTCATATTCGGATTCAGGAGGTCATTTTACATAAGAATCAGCCAGAATGGTATCAGATCTCGAATTTTTTTTTTTTTTTTTTTTTCAGAGCAATGTTATTGTTTACTTATTTATCCATGGCTCTCTACGACCTTTATAGCGGCTGTCCAGATGCGAACTTGAACAATAGAAATGCTGAACAAAGCACAGTTACTCTTTTCTTCGTTTGGTGCGCTACTTAAGCGTCTCGTATTTAGGATATGTACTTGAGTAATCGACGCTTTTTAAAGATTTAACGAATTATTTTCATTAAAACTATCTTTTAATGAACACAAAACTGTTTGCTAAACATGCGGAATGTTTTAAGAAGATTATTTGTTGATAAATAATTATTTATTTCTACATTTATTCCTGAATGTTCAGCTATTTAAGATTTTTCTGCTAAAATGTTTTAACAAATTTAGAAGAAACAAACAAATAAAAAGAAATAGATCTTGTATTTCTTAAAAAAAAAAAAAAAAGAAAAAAAAGATCACTAATTATAGACATGAAAAATCTGTTTACACCAAGCAAAAAAAAAAAAAAAAAAAAAAAAAATAATAATAATAATGAAGCCAAAAGGGAATTGTATATAAAGAGTATTTAATAATTGTGATTCAATATATATATATATATTCACATTCGAAATTCTTTTAAGAATTTATTATATTAGGGTCTGAAATATTTGTTTTTTTACTGATAACTACATTTTGTATGCACACAAAAATTTTTCTTTATGCTTTTATTATTATTATTATTATTATTATTATTATTTTGGAATTATATGCAGATATTTTTATTATACATATGCAACGAAACTTATTAATAATACTATATTAACAAGTCTTGAAAATTATTTGAAAGTAAAAATAAACAATTAAAAAAATATTAAAAAGAAATTTTTTGGGGGGAAAAAAGATTAAACGCTCCCAGCTAATTAATTCTTAATTTTTTGGTCTATTTTTTTGGTTCCGTTTGAGGCCGAAAGGATTTGCTCTCTAAGCTGATACAAGGAGATGTCAGGTTCAAAGCTAAGTTGTGATCGTCGATCCAGCCCTTCTGATTTACTCGCGATCTTTTCCAAAACTTGCATGAGTACGGGTTTGAAAAAACTTATATTTATAATAGCATTAGTATCTAAAACAATTTGTTTGTTTTTCAATCATATCTAAACTTTGCACTCACACCAAAAAATTCATTTAAAGAATTATATAAATATATATAAATAAATAATTAAGTATATATATAAAAGAATTTTTAAATATGTAGAAAATAAAACTCAGTATTTTAAATTAAATGAGAGACAGAGAGAGAGAGAGAGAGAAAAAAAAAAAAAAATGAAGAAGAAGAATTGTCGATAACTAATTTTTAATCCCCACCCCCTCTTTTTTTTGGCTTTAGCAGTAGCCAAAGGGTTCTGTTCTTTACACTGGTAGTGGAAGGCATCGAATTCAAACCCAGGCCACGCATATCGGACTGGCCGTTCCGATTTCTTCGTGCCTTATATCATTCGCATAAATACGAACGAGCAAGAACAAATCACGTTCAATATTTAATATCCCACTATCTGAAAAAAAAAAAAAAAAAAAAAAAAAAAAAATTAATATCAGTGTTTTGTACTCACTCTAAATAATTGTCATTTACAGGAATTATTATTATTATTATTATTATTATTATTATTAAGTTACCGTCTTACAATTATATATATATATATATATATTATACATATGCAATGAAATAATAATAATAATAATAATAATAATAAAAATCTATTAAGACTTCTTAAAAAATATTAAAATACAAACCCTGATATTTAATTTGAAAAAAAAAAAAAAAAAAAAAAAAAACTAGTTGGCATAGGTGGACTCTGCTCAGTTCCCCATCATATGTATGTTCTCATAAATTTCTTGTACAGGACATATTATATTCATGTTAAGACAAATGAATTTGACCAAACGCTTGACACAGTGACAGAAGAAATCCTCGCCTAATAGGCTACCCGCCATTCAGTTCGATATCTTATTCTAATCTATTAATTTATTTTATTGGGATCAATTTCGTAGTTTATTTTCATGCTACTATTTCCAATGCAACTTTCCTAAAAATGCGTATTTTTATGAAATATCTCCCCGTTTTGCTATGTTGATAAAATCTTAAATTTCGAATAACTAACGAAATTTTCCTGTTAGAATATTTGTAGTCATTCATGTTCATACAAGTATCATAAATGTTATTTTGAAATTGTCTGATATATTTATGATCCTTAAAATGGACGTTTAGGCTCGATTTTGCCTTATTCTGCCATTTTAAGTAAATCGTAAATTCCAAATAACTTACGAATTTTTTAAATTAGAAAATTCATACTCTATGGTATTCATGTCAGTATCCTATATAATATTTTGAAAGTGATTTGACATCTTTACGAGGAAAATATCCCTCAAGATTGACATTCATGTGAAATTTTGCTCTATTCTGCCAAGTTAGGAAATTCGTAAATTTCCAATAACTTACAAAATTTTTATATTGGAAAATTCATAGTCATTAATACTCATGCCAGTGTCCTAAATAATATTTCAAAGTAGTCTGACATCTTTACGATGAAAATATCTCTCAAAATTGACGTTTATGTTAAATTTTGCCCTATACTGCCATATTAAGAAATTCTTAAATATCCAATAACTTGCGAAATTTTCAAAGTAGCATATTTATAGTTACTGATGTTCATTCCGGCATCAAAACTGACATTTTAAAACTGGTCTGACATTTTTACAGTAAAAAGTTTCCATTTAATGCACGTTTAAGTGAATTTTTGTCCTATTCTCCCATGTTAAGAAAATCGTAAATTTCGAATAACTGCTAAGTTTTTAAATTCGAATGTTGCAAATGAATAGGGTTCTTGCCAGTGTCGAAAGTAATATTTTAAAACTAATCTGACCTCTCTGCGACAATTTGTTCTTGAGATATCGTGTACACAGACTAACAAACTAACGGACTAACACACTAACAGACTAACAGACTAACAGACACCCTACAGACAGACACCATACAAATTTTGTCATTTTCGGATTCCTCACACCTGAAAACGTGTAGAAAAGTAAAAAAACCGAGGTCGAAAATTTTCACGATTACCTAAGTTCCCCTTACCTATAGTATGATGGGGAACTAAAAAATTTTCACGATTACCTAAGTTCCCCATACCTATAGTATGATGGGGAACTAAAACACCACTCTTATTTGGTTTTACTAGAGGCCGAGAGGTTCTGCTCTGTATGCTGGTAGAGGGGAGGTGACGGGTTCAAACCCAAATCTCACTCTTTGATCTAGCTGCTGTGATTTCTTCGTGGTCTTCTCCAAAACTTGAATAAACACAAGCTAGAAGGAATAATTTTAAATATGTATTGATCAATAGGGAAATATTTTGTTTTGTGGGAAAATTTTGGGGACAAAGAAATAACTTGAATAATAGTTATCAAGGATTATTTAAAAACCTTTTTCAAAAAACTTAATATTGATTTTTTTCTTTTCATTTTCTTGTAAATAATTTTTAAGAAATTTCAATAAAGGAATTATTATTATATTTCATTGCATATACGTATATATATATATATATATATATATATATATATATATATATATATACATATATCAGATACTAGGATAATAAATATTGAAAATTATTTGTGGCAGCCCGTGGTTATGCCGTGTTTAGTCAGTTGGTTTTATAAAAAAATATAATCACTGGTTGCGAATTTCATTTATTTTCGATAAGAAATATATCTAAAAGTGTATCACACTTAGGTAATAATTTTTAAAATCTGCAATGAAAGACGCAAAAGTCATTATGAATAAATGATCTTTTTATTATTTTATTTATAATAAAAACATTTTGACAAAAAAAAAAAAAAAGATAATAATAATAATAATAATTCTCATAATCTATCTTCTTGCTTAAAAATGTTTTCTACTGAAATAGCTCGTAATTTGGATAGAAAGATTTCGGATTGTTCATTTCTGGATGTTCTAAATAGATATTGTTTCGCAAATACGTTAAAACGAATTATACTGGTGGATCTGCAGTTCAGGAGCCTAATTTTTTCATCATTCACTATTCAACAGATCATTTTTTGTGTTCCATATCATGTATATACATATATATATACATACATATGATTGGTTCGCTACATAAACAGATACTTATCTCCGCTAAATCTCTCTGTCTATGTCTATCTGTATATATTTATATTTCTAGTAACTGACAACCTTCTATAAATTCCTTGTAACTCATAAGTACTTGTACCAAATTTCCTGCAAAGTGATTGCGTGATTTATTATGCGTAACACTGTTAACTCATTACCAATTCTATGCCCACAGTTTTCCACAGAATCTTAGGATACTGTGGGATGGAAGCAACTGTGACAAAAGCCACGCATCGTCCTCTGCCTAAAGATGGTAATTAACGATGCGTGAGTCCTGAATTAACATGATTTTAAACATTTTTATAACATTTCATTATATTTAATAAGGTAAAATAGTTTCTCGAGGTATAGAGATGTATATTTTAATTTCTCTACAAATTTCTTGCAAAGAAATAAATTTTTAAAAAATCCGATAAGAAATTTATCGGAAATTCTTCTTTTCTTTCTTTTGATGTCGAATTTATTCTTTCTTTTTGATGTCGTCAAATTATTTCAAATAATTAACTCTGCTTACAAACTCTTCAAAAGGTGTTTATTATTGTTGTGATAGATTACCTCCGTGATAAATTATTTATAAGAACAATGAAACTGATTTTTTATCAAAAGGATATCCATATCCCGACTGTTTAATCTTCATTTAATAAAAGGATCACTTCCTCTTTACGTTTTCTTCTTCATGGATACGAACCAGACAATGGAGTACACACGGTCCTTCGTATTTTTCATTATATTCTTCACTATACTCCATCCCCCCTCTCCAACAACTTTTATCATCATACAAGTGGCTACATGACTGCAGCATAACATCCAAAGAATGTAAGAAATGTGGAGTCTAATACAGTAAACTTCCGATTATCCGCGGTGAACGGGGTATAGACAATCGCGGATAATCGAATCAGCGGATAATCCGCAAAATGGTCAAAACGGGATATAAATCAACACATAAAGCCTTTTAAGCAATGCTATTTAATTAACAGTTGAACATGGCCTACATATACAATTTAACATACTAATAAAAATGTCTACTTACATTTTGCTTTATTTTTTAACAAAAAAATCGGTCAAGCATTTTTGTTTTTTTGTACTAAAACACCTTTTCTTAATTTGCGATTGCAGTTTCTTTACCAGCATTTTTTCACAAAGTGATACATCGTCCTGTTCCTCGAGATATTTTATAAGTCCATCTGCATGCGCTAGTTCTGCGTCGTGGCTCATCCTCTGCTCAGTTTTATCTCCTTCTTCCTCTTCTTCTTCTTCACTATATTCTGAAACTGGGTCTAATGCTTGGCCTACAATTTGTTCATCTGTAAGGTATTTAAAACCTGAATCATTGGTGTCACAATTTATCTACTCTTCAATGTTTCCTTCATTGACATTTTCTCCTCCAGTAACAGATTTAGCTAAATTTGCCAGATCATGAGTAGAAATTTCTTCCTCCTCTGTAAACTCTACCAAAGTATTTTCCACATTTGGTGAAATTTTTCTCCAAGACCTGACCAATGTAGACTACTTAACTGCCTCCCAAGCAGTGTATGCCATAAATGCTGTCAAGAATCGTGTAATATCTCAAAAGGTCATTACTCTCTTCGATCTTTTTTTTTTTTTTTCTGTAATAAGTTTGTTCTGTATTTGGAAATTCCCTTTAAAATTCAGGCCCTTGAGGACCGCGAATAATCCGCAAAGCGGATAATCCGACCGCCGATAATCGGGAGTCTACTGTATTCACCGAAAATAAAAGTGAGTAAGACAACGAGTCTGTTTAAAATAAAGGTGAAAATATCCATTAAGATTGCTTAGAAGTACTGATAAAACTGCTCGGCATGAAAATTGCCTCTGACACCATTTCAGCATATTCTTATGTAAAATGACCTCCTGAATCCGAATATAACGCCCATTTTGCCTTATCACCTACCTTTTTTATGAATGGCCTCCTTTTTTTTTTTAATCATTTTTCGGGGATTTTATGGCTATAAATTTTAATTTTAGGAGGGGAGAGGATTATTTTAACCGTTAAATATCTTCTGAGTGGCTACAGAGTTGGAAAATTCTAAAATATGGACATTTACGACAAGGGAAAAATTTTGAGGGGATTTATCACTGAAATTATGCATTACATATCTTATATTTTTTTTAATCTGTTATTATTGTTATCTTTTAAACTTTATATTTTTTTGTATTTAAGTGTTCAATTAATTATTTTTCATTCTTCAAATCAAATTCATGGTCATAAAATTATCAAACAGGGAAGGAAATTGAGGGAGTGGGGTGGTGTATCTAGAAAACGATGGGTGGCTGGGCAAAATGGGAGTCCTATTCAGATTCAGGGGGTCATTTTACATAAGAATCGGCAAGAATGGTATCAGCTCTCGAATTTTTTTTTTTTTTTGCAGAGCAGTGAAATTAAAAATAAATTTATATAAATGTTAGTAAACAAGAGCAAATTTGAATTATCTTTTAAAATACTTTAGTTAGATGCGAGGACAAATGATAGTTCTTATATGCTATGTATTATATTACCTATCAGATTTCTCTTTTTCGTAAACTGACGACCTGTGCCCGTACTTTAGCATTTCACAATGCAGCAGGTCTCCTTACCATCCTGAATTGTTTTTGCAGACTAATCCAGGGTTGCCAGGTCATATTTTTCAAATGAGGCCAAACTTTCTCTGAAATAGAGCCAAATGGAGCCAAATACTAACTAAATAAAGCCAAAAAAAGAGCCAACATCAATTTTGCCAACTGTAGGGATTTGTCCCAACACGTAGGGACTTTTATCAGTTTTCTTTAGAATCTAGAGACACAATAGGGATTTTTGGATGTACCCTTTCTCCCCTGGACATCCCCAGGATACTCTGAGAATGAAAGTACATCATACGGACATCCTCAGCACAAAAGTAGGGACTTTTGTTATTAATGTAGGGATATTGAGCTGTCCATGGAAAACATGGCAAAATTTTAGTTGGCATGTTGGTAACACCGGCCTACAAAGTTTAAAGATTCAAAGTACTGTAGGACGACATTGTATTCTTGTTTTATGAGCTTTAATTGTTCTTGTAATGCATCTTTTTGAAAAAATGAAACATCGGTTTACTATTTTTTATAAAATTTCTGTAATATTCTATTTTGAAGACTTCGAAATCATTTCGTTTTTAGTGCAAATTGGAGCGGAAGCTTATTATGTTGAGCATGAGATTTAAAGATTTGAAAAAAAAAAAAAAAAAACAGATCTTGGAACAGGAGGTGTTGCACGCATTGATCTAGTTTAAATGTACAAAGTAAAATGTTTACAATCAATGAATAAATAGAAAAAAAGTAATTAAAAATATAATATATATTATTATATGTAGTTACACAGGTCATATAATGTCGTGTTCCAACTAAATATACAAACGCACGTGAAAACGTATCTTAAAAATATTTGTTATTTTAATGAAAATTTACTTCAAATGGATGTTTCGGGTCTGTGCACAAAGAAATACTTAGCTTTTGCTATCTTTGTGACAGAAAAACATTCATTTATTATGCATGTTTGCCTTCTACCAGGCCCTTGATAACGTTAGGATGCAAATAATGCTGTTTTCTTATTCCAACTTGCTGATTATTGTTTAAATACTGATATTAAATCCTCTTTAAATTCCAACTGTATGTGCTGATAATATTATATATTTCTACTGTACGTTCTGATTATCTATCTATCTACCTATGTATATATATAATATAATAAATCTTATAACTACTGACGGAATACTGTATATATACATAGTGGGATTATTAAAGACATGTGTGGAAAGGAGAATGTCATTCGTTAGTACTAAACTATGAAACTGACTTGAATAAAATAAATTAATAGATTAGAATAAGATAAATCGAAGTGAATGGTGGATAGCCTATTTGGCAGGGATTTCATTCTGTCACTGTGTCAAGCATTTGGTCAAATTCATTTCTCTTAACATGATAATCATATTAAGAGAATGTCCTGCACTAAAAACTTATGAGAACATATATATGATAGAAAACTGAGCAGAGTCCACCTATGCCAACTAGTGTTTTCCATTTCCATATAAAAAAAAAATTAGCATGTTAATAGATATATTTTTATTTGAATGAAAGGAATAGTTTCTAAAAGCAATTGTAAAAAAAAAAAAAAAAAAGGGGGGGGGGGGAGAGGAGGCGCTAGGGGAAAAAAAAAAGACATTTTTAACACAAAATTAGGCCAAATTCAAAGATACATTAAAATTAATTTTTAATTAATTCAGTAAAAAATAAAACATTGAAGGTATGGCCATCTCAATATTTCTCTTTGCTTTTAATTTACTGGACCATTCTTAGGGGGTGCGTCCCAGACCGTCGCCAATTATCTATTGCGCTTTACTAGTGCGACATTAAACCCAACCTATCAATTTTTAATTTATTATCATATTTTTTTCTCAATTTACTCAAGAATTGTCAACTAATGGTAAAAAACTTAAAGAAAAAATAATTTTTTTTCTCAAAATAACACTTAAGAGAAATGGGGCGAAATTTTCTCCGAGGCCAAACCCAAAATTTCGGAGCCAACCACCTCAATTTGGAGCCAGTTTGACATAACTGTCCCAAATACAGAAATCCTGTTCAGTGACGACACAGGAATGATGTTTTGTGGGTGCTGCATTGAAACATCTAGGAACAATAGACAGAATGGAACTTTTATTCGTTTTATTGTCTGATTCTTTTATTTCGGCAATCATCGTAAATATATTGACATTTCAATCAGATGAAAAAGTTTTCTATGGTAATTGACTGTTTTTAGTCACTAACCTGCAGCTCTTTAAAGACGTCATTTAAGAGCCGCCACCAGTCCTGTTTGACTTTCTAAAGCAAACCGAGCTTAGTGAGCTAAATCCCAGTAAAAGAACTTTAATGCTAACACTGTTTCTTAAAGGTGAAAATTGTTAGTCGAGTTATCAGTTTATTTACTTATAATAAGAGTATCAGAAATGCTGTTGAGGAACGTCGGTATAACATAGGCACATTCCTTTGGAATTTCGTCGAAAATTGGGGGGGGGGGGATTCAGTTATATTCGTCAGATTACTTCTCAAAAAATCCCTGTAAATGCCAGAACCCGTTAGAAATAGCTTACAGAGAGCAATTCACCTGTTGAATAAATTAAACTTAGATTAATGGATAATAAATTCTAAATTGCATAAATGCCATTCTTTATTCAAAACGAAACTACTTTTAAGCTAACTCACCTCTCTCCTGCATTTCCTGTGGTCGCTTGAAAAAACATTTTAGGCCGTACAAGTAAATAAATATGAAATCCGATTGCTTACTATAGTTGACTTTAATCAGAGATTTTCTTTCAGAATTTTATGAACAAAAACAGAATCTTTCACAAATTTTAGCACAGGTTTTAAACCATGTCGAATACATGTAAAGGCATTTTTTTTATGCCTTGAATGAATTATAAAGAATAAACAGAATAAGACTTATTATTTGAATAATATAACAATTAATGGATTACTTGGCTGTACGAATTCAGCCTGAATATTAGAATGTCAATTCAAGAATAAAGTTAGTTCCGTTTTTCGAATAGTTCAGAGAGAAAACCAGAATCAATAATAAAAAAAGAAAAAGAATGAGTTTTGTTTCTCTCTCTGGTCACATGACTGTCTACTTCTGATCGGCTGTCGCCGACACCGCTTCCCATGAATCAACAGGCTGGGCGGGGAGGGAAGGCACCGGAGCAGGAGTCGAAATACTTGGAAAAGGGATCACCTGCGAAACCGGTCGAATAAGAGTTCCAGCTGAAGAGGTCTTAAGTTGGAGGACCCTGGTGATTCCGTCAGGTCCGGGAATCAACTTGATGATTCTTGCTAGATCCCAATGGAGTGGAGGTGATGCTTTATTTTTCAGGATGACGAGTTCCCCTGGAGAAAAGTTGTGACGGTGGTTGTTGGTTCTTTTGGATCTATGCAGCAAGGTTGGCAGGTATTGTGCTTTCCACCTCTTCCAAAACGTTTCCTTCATCTGCAATAAGAGCTTATATCTAGAAGAAAGACTAAGAGAATTGTTTGTTAACGATAGTTCTGGCAATTCTAATAATGCAGATCCAATCAAGAAATGTCCTGGTGTTAAAGCTGCGCAATCATTAGGAGCATTGGACAATGGTGTTAGAGGCCGCGAATTTATAACAGCCTCTATTTGACATAGAAGGGTGGAAAGTTCCTCGAAAGTTAATATTGCTCCTTGTGTGATTTTTACCAAATGATGTTTGGCTAATTTTATCGACGCTTCCCAGAGTCCCCCAAAATTTGGAGCATACGGGGGGAATAAAGTGCCAGGTTATTTGGTGTTGGGAAGCAAAATTTTGTAATTTCTCTTCTTTGAATAAAGAAAATAGCTGTTTTAGGTAAGAATGGGCTCCGACAAAATTTCTGCCATTGTCCGAAAATATGTCAGAGGGGTAGCCACGCCTACCTATGAAGCGTTTCAAGGCTGCGAGAAATGTTTCTGTAGAAAGATTTGAAACACATTCAAGATGCACTGCCTTTGTCGCCATACAGATGAAAAGGGCGATATATGATTTAAAGGTTGTCGCTTTTCGTTTATGTTGACATTTTGTCATTACTGGTCCCGCGAAATCGACACCAACCTTCGAAAAGGGCCGAAAATGGGTGTGATTCTTTCTGAGGGTAGATCCCCCATCTTTGGAATTATTGGCTTAGCTGACAGTCGAAAACAGAGTATACACTGTCTTAATACTGATTTTACGGTGGAGCGTCCGTGAGGAATCCAAAATTTGTTTCTAAGGAGTGAAAATACTAAATTGGGACCAGCATGGGAGCTTAAGTTATGATAATATGTTATTATCAAGGAAGTAACGTGATTTGCTTTGGGAAGTAATATGGGGTGTTTTTCTTGAAATCGTAAGGATGGGTGGTTCCGCAGGCGTCCTCCAACACGAAGAATGCCTGCTTCATCCAGAAAAGGATCAAGACAGAATAGATGGTGTCCCAAGTAGCACAGGAACGTTCTGTGAACGTCTAATAACGGTTTCAATAGTTCAAACACCGTGTTTCGTGTCAAAAAAACGTTCTAAAACACGTTCAGAAATAGTATTATTTAGAACGTTCTGAAAAAGTTTGATTTGTACCATCTATAAAACGTACAATTCTAGTTCTATATAGAACGTTCAAGTGTGACACCGTCATAACACGTTCTGTAACAGTGTAATTATAACGAATATGACAAAATGACTTTTTAGTACTATTGGTTGGGAAACTAGGTTAATCTTTAAAATTTTTGACTTCAGCTTTTGATTTTTTTACACGTTTTCTGGCGTGAGGAATCCGGAAGTCAAAAGGTTGGTATGGTATCTGTTAATGTGTATCGGCACCTATTAGTGTGATAGCCCGTTAGTTCATGTACACGATATCTCAAGAACAAATGATTGCAGAGAGATCGGACCAGTTTTAAAATATCACTTATGATATTGATAAGAATCTTATTGAGAGATTTGCAACATTCTAATTTAAAAACTTCGTAAGTTATTCGAAATTTATAATTTTTAGCATGATAGAGAATAGAGCATTTTTTACATTTTCACTTTAACGTTTTGTTAGCACGTCAGTAAAGAATGCTTCCCAATAATCAGTAGCGGTGAGGTGAAAAAAAATTACAAAATTTTAAACTCATGGAAAAATTTTGTGGATTTTGTATTTCAGGAATCAATGTATGGAATTCAACCAAACTTGTTACAATATTAGATGATACCCTAAATTGGAGTTTATTTGAATTTCATTTGGGATATATCGTCCGATAGATTACGGTGCTATGCAATGAAACCCTCCATTTATGGGACGGCTATATCTCAGCTTCTATAGTGTACAAATGTATTAAACATGATATATTGGCATATATCATCATAACCTCTGCTAATACAATTTGGATGTATACATTGTCCAACAGGTGGCGTTGCTAATCTGCCATTTAATCATTTTAACGGAAAGGCAATATTTTAACACTTGTGATTTAACAATAAATTTTGTGATACACTGAAGTTATAAGTGAAATCGATTTTATGTAAAGCTTTACTGGTCCATTTTGGATGCACATCGGCCAACAGGTGGCGTGGCTATGTTCCAATTTAATCTCATAACGGAAACGAAAAATCTCAACTTCTGTCATTTATAAATATTGTAAATTTGGTAAGTGAAATTAATATTACGTAAAACTCTACAGATTGCCTTTGGGTGCATATCGGACGACAGGTGGCACTGCCACGTTCCAATATTTTCCATTCACAGAAAGGCTATCTATCAGCTTCTGTAATATATATACTCACCAAACCTTCTGCGTGGCATACATTTGATATATATTATTGATTCAATTTGGCTGTATAACGAGTAATAGTCAAACAGTTTTTTTTTTTATTATTATCATTCATAGGACATTGTTTTTTCCCCTAGGAATAAGTATACATCATCCCTGGGGGATGGGGGAAGGGTGGATAAAAATTTTCACAATAATTATCTTTGAAAAGAATTCGATATCACCTTTAAAACGAATAATTGAAACATCGTTTTCTGATGATTTAAAACAAATTTACCGTTTTTTTTTTTTTTTTTTTTTTTTTTTTTCATTTGTAATAATAATAATAATAAACCCTTAAAAAAATACATTTTCTAAGATCTTCTATACAGCATAAAAATGATTGTCTTCTGTCATGAAAATCTATGCATTCCCCCAGAATCAAAGTTTAGATACAAAAAGCTAATCACGGATATTATTGAATAAGTAATATAGTGCTTTACGCGAGTTTCAAAGAAAATCACGGGAAAACTCCGAAAACCTAAGTCGACGAGCGTGACCAGGAATCGAAGCCAACACTTCCCGTCTGTAAGGTTCGAGAGTAGAACCTCGCGGTCTCTAATACTCATCGGGAAGTTACAGAATGAGTTTTTTTCTTCTTTTCTTTAAGCATAATTTTAAACTTTTATTATATTTTATTTATGATTCTATTTAAGTTTAAATGTTACTGATAAATTATCAATATTGATAATGTTGTTAAATCGTTACTCTGTTTGATTGTTCTTATTTTATTTTATTTATTTTCACTGAATATTTTATTCAATACTGAAATATACACTAAAACAAAATATGCTTTTCCGTTTAATTCGAGATTTTAAAATGGAAAAATAAAGTGATCTCATAAGTTTTTCAAATACTTTATAAAAATTTAAATAATTGTTTAACTCAGCTCCATTTTTCCTTAAAATATTGACCATATGTTTTGTACAGCTATAAATGCTTAATAAATTTCTGTTTCAAATGTTGAACTTTGAAACATGATTATTCCGGATGTAAGGAGGAAAGAGCAGATGAAACTGACATCTGTGGATTGCATTTATTTAATTCTCGCTGACAGGGCAAATTCAAAGGTCTTGGGAATGTCGTGCCGTTATGTGAAGCGGTAATTTTAAAACATGTAATGTAATCTGTTTTGTTCAGTTTTCGCGTTATAATGACTTGGATAAGCTTTAGAAAAGGTAAAAATGTAATACTTTTAACCTGTAATATTCTCTATTTTCTATTTATTAAAGTCTTATTTTAATATCAATTAAACAATCAGTTTCATATCTGCGTAAGTTCTTAAGCCTAACATTTGATACTTGTAAGTAGCTTTGTATCGCAGAAAAAACTGCTCCTTTTACAGAAAATCGCTTAGAAATTATGGATTCATTTTATTAATTCAGTCTTCTGAGATGGAAATTGTTAAAATGACTATTTTTGGTTATTATGCTTCTGAATGAAGTAACATAAAGAATTTAAAAGATGAGAGCTAATTTTAAGTGAATGCCCTTCCAGACTGGTCATTATGTATTTTAAAATGCTAGTTGGAAGGGTGTTTTCTTGGAGAAATTCTTATGAAGAAAATGAGGAAGGTATGTAATTCTTTTTTTTTTTCTTTTCTTTTTAAATTCTGAAGTATTTATTTAATGTTTATATGATAATATATATACAATCTAGGTTATGCAAATTGCATATTTTTAAAATAATATCCTAAGTTTCACCGACTTACAATTTTAAATATCTCTTTACTGTTATATAATAAATAAAATATATGAAATTGTTTAACTGCATAATAAAACAAAGATTCAATTCAATTTTATTCCACATCTTTATAAAAAAAGATATTCTGCTTAAAAAAAAGGACGATTTACTATATTATTTAGTAATACTAATAATATTTACATTTATCAATTATTTAATACGCCATGATAGCATAATTGCATCAAATGAGGTAAAAATTGCGTTGACTCAATTTAAAGAAATTTAAACATTTAAAAAATACCAATTACATTGCCATGTGGAATAAATTTAAATACCTGCAAACATCATTTTTGTAAACTGCTGCTGTAAACTGAAAATATGTATACACACATGCACTGAAATTTAAAAATATGAAGTATGTTAAATATTTTAGAAAAATATTTTGATTAAAAATATATATATGTATTTAAGTATTTGGAAATTTTTAAAATTTCCTCCTTCTAACTAATTTTTAATTTTTTGTTTCAATTTCTTATTATTATAAATTAACAATATATTCTAAACTCAATTATATATTATTTTAGCGGTGTATTGGTACATTCATTTTTGAAATTATTTTTTATGTTGAAATATTAAAACTTTCTATAAACTTCAGCATTCAAATATATTTATAAACTATCCATGGACTTACAAAGTAGTACCCAGAAATGTTTAGAATATACAGGGTGCAAAGTCGAGAGCAGGTCTTTATTTGCGCAACAATTGGTCTCAGACGTCCTCCAATAAGAAAATGTATTTTAAAAAAAATGTAAGAATTCATTATATAATATGACATGTTTAAATTTAAAAAATTAATTTATTAAAAATCACAAAAACTGATAATTTTTATACAATTTTCATGACACTAATAGTGAAAGTTGAGTTCCAACCTAAAAAATATAACACAAAAAGTTTCACTTTTGTGCACCCAAAATTGTCTGCGATAGTTAGTTTCAAAATTTAGGATTATTTCGCATTTTCTCGGGCTTTATTAAAATGCCAATGAAAAATTCTTTAATAAACCCAGGGAAAATGCAAACAAAGTCCAATTAGGACTTTTAAACCGATCCCTTATTGAAGGCCGAAATATGTTAGAAAATCCAAACTTTAAATATCTTGTTCCATTTTGGGAGAATAGAAATGAAACTTTTTGTTAGAATGAGTGTCAGTTTTCTAAATATGACTATAGGGATCTGTGACTATGTAAAAATCTAGTTTTTGCAATTTTGAAAAAATAGATATTTTAAATTTAAACATGTTATATACCACAAATGCTCATATTCTTTAAAACATTTTGTAACTGAAACTATATATTTGCGACCAATAGTTGCGGAGATAAAGGTATTCTCGTCACAATGCTTTGCACCCTGTATTAAAAAAAAAAATAATAATAATATATATATATATATGTATAAATGAATTTTTTAATCTTAGTTAAAGCCAAGCAACAGATATAAGATCCCTGAAACCACATAGGTCAATGAGAAGGAAATTACAACAAATTTAAATAACCTGGGGAGACTGATTGTGATTTATTGAAACATTTATTTTTTATTTATTGATTTTTATTTTATTTAACTTCAGTCTAATCATAAATTTATTCCTATATTGTTAGTTGCAATTTTAATAATTTTGCCGGTGCCTAAAAACCACATGAAACTCAAATCAAAAGTTACAAACAAGCAACGAGGAAATAAAAAATTAAGACAGCATTTTAAACATTTATTTTAGGAAAAGCTTAGAATGGTAGAAAAAAAAAAAAAAAAAAAAACTCGTCAGGGGTGACCCTTTTCGTCGTTGAGCACCAATGTACGATTCCGTTCGTTAGCAGCTATAATAGCAAATTGCTAGCGGGCACCCTATCGTACAAGAAATTAATTGAAGTTAGAAATGAAGAATAAATTGGAATAAATTATTTACTTCAAGAAATCAGAGAATCAAACAGAAAACAACCATGAAAAACAAACATCAATCATAGGATGACGCATTCGGAATCACAAGGATTAAAACCAGCAAAATAAATCAAGAGTTTAGTTGTACATAGCAGATGAAGAATAATGATACAACACAGCAACAGGGATATAAATTACTTTTTTTTTAATTCAAATAATGTTTGATAAATTTTAACATACTTACTATTCCTTTAATTTCAACGTATATGCATGAAAAATTCCATATTTTATGACAGTAATTCACAAAAAGTGTCCTAACATGTCTATATCCCTTAAAAAATTCCTTAAACTTTTGCATTTTTAAAAAATTTCTTTTTTCCCCTAATCTGAAGATAATGACGTTATAGTATTAATTACGAAACTTTGAATAAACACCATAAAATGCAAGAACTCGCAACTGCTACAAACAAAGCACGGCTTCTACAAACAAAGCGGCAACGCATTCAACACACTCAACGTGCTTGTTTGCAGCTCTCGTGCCTACAATGTTCGCCTGATGAAGGGTTGTGTCTTCTTTTGATCCGAAACAGTTGGTGCGAGTTCTTGCATTTTATGGTGTGTATTCAAAGTTTTGTAATTAATACTACAACTTCATTATATTCAGATTAGGGGAAAAAAAGAAATTTTTAAAAAATGCAAAAATTTAAGAAATTTTTTAAGGTATAAAGAGACGTTATGACACTTTTTGGGGAAAACTGTCATAGAATATAGAATTTTTGATGCATATACGTTGAAATTAAAGGAATAGTAAGTATGTTAAAATTTCTCAAACATTATTTGAATTGAAAAAAAAAGTAATTCATATCCCTGTTCATGTGTTGTATCATTATTCGTCATCAGCTATGTAATTTTTACTTCTAAACGCTCGTACTGAGGTGATTTTTTATAATGACGCCATAATTTTTTTTTTTTTTTTTTTTTTTTTTTTTTAACTACACTATTTTAGAACGTTTACAGTACGTTTTCTGGAACGTTCTGAAAATGTGTATAACGTTTTGAAAACGTTGTAAAAACGTTTAGAACGTTCTGAGACCGTATACATAGAACGTTCTCAGAACGCTTCTATAACACCGATGGTGATAGTTACACGTTCATTGAACGTTCTCTGAACCGTACTATTGTACGTCTTCAAGATGGACAGATAGACGTCTATAACACGTTCAAAGTGAACGTTCTTAGAACGTGTTTGCAGAACACTTTTTGAACGTTCAGAGAACGTTTCGGTGCTGCTTGGGGTGAAGGTTTTAAAAGTTTGCCTTTCCTTAGTAAGGCAATTTCATCACTAAATTCTGCATTTTGAATAATTTTTACAAGACACATTTCCGCTTGATTTAGCTCTATGGCCTTTAAAGGACCACTTTCCTTTGATTTGGTTTTAATCTTATTGATAAATCTCAGTACATAAGCTAGAATTCTTAAAAGTTTTAGATAGTTAGAGTATTTTGTGATATGTGATATGAAAGTGTTATTAGAAAGTGTAGGCTTAGAACTTGAATCTGTCGAATGTTGATGAGTTTGTTTCTGAACGGAAACTGAATGTAATGTGCACATTGGTGGTAGCTGAAAACTATGGAGCCATTTTGGCCCTTCCCACCACTCAGTCCTAGCTTTCAACTTAGCCGGGGACAATCCGCGTGTGGCACAATCGGCCGGGTTTTCTTTTCCTGGGATATGTCTCCAGGATTCTAATTGAGTAAGAGCTCTGATTTTGGTGGCTCTATGGGCCACGAAACTATTTCCTTTGTTTGAAGGGTTATTTATCCAGTTTAATATAATAGAAGAGTCAGTGTACCAGTATGTCGAATGAGTAAATTTAAGGGATTTTTGAATGTTGCAAATTAACTCAGCTACGAGTACAGCCCCACATAATTCCAATTTCGGTAAAGTGAGTTCTTTTATGGGTGCGACTCTAGTTTTAGCAGCAATTAAATATACCTGAATCGTGTTTGTTATGATCTTTAAATATGCGACTGCCGCATACGCCCTCGGAGAGGCATCACAAAAGCCATGCAGTTCAACTGTACAGTCTTTAGTATTTGAACCTACATAGCGTGGAATGGACATAGATTTAAACTCATTAATTTCATTATAAAAAGTTTTCCATTCTTGCAAAATATCTGGAGGTATAGGCTCATCCCACGTTGATTGCAACTTCCACAATTTTTCTGGAATGATTTTTAAGATGATAGTAGATGGAGAAATAATTCCGAGGGGATCATAAATTTGCGCAATTACGGAGAGCAACTGTCTTTTTGTATTAATTTGTTGATCAGCTAAGGTTCTAACTTGAAGAGTATCTTCACTTAAATCCCAGAACATTCCTAGTACTCTTTGATTTATTTTTTCTTTATCCTCAGAAAAATGAATGACTGAATTAGCCTTCTCTTCCTCTGGAATATCAGAGAGCGCTTCTGGATGGCTACAAGCCCATTTCCTAAGTTTAAACCCTCCAGCTTGCATTAGAGCCTGCAGCTCCATTATTCTATCTTATGCGAATTGAAGGGATTGTGCCCCTGACAATAAGTCGTCGATGTAAAAATTTTCCTTGGCAATTTCTGTTGCCACTGGAAAATTTTGTCCCTCATCCTCACATAATTTCTTAAGGGTGCGTAACGCTAAATAGGGTGCACAAGCTGTTCCGTAGGTGACAGTATTCAATTCGTAAAAGGATAATTGGTCATTGGGAGATTCTCTCCAAACAATTCTCTGGTATATTCTATCTTTTCTATCAATTAAAATTTGACGATACATTTTAGCAATGTCTGCACTGAACGCTACAGGGTTGGCTCGAAATTTTACTAAATTGTCAAAAATATTTGACTGTAGTTTAGGACCAATATATAGAATGTCATTTAAAGATTTGTTATTTGTTGTTTTAAACGAGGCGTCAAATACTACACGTAATTTTGTTGTTTCAGAGTTTTCATTTACCACCGCATGATGCGGTAAATAATAATGTGGCGTTTCATTAATTTTGTCTGGATTTAATTTTGTCATATGACCCAAATTTATATATTCGTTCATGAAATTCGAATACTCCCTCTTTAATTGTGGGTTCTTTTTAATTTTATTTTCAATGGAAAGAAATCTTGAAATAGCACCTGACTTACTGTCACCTAGTGTCTTATCTGGCTTAAAGGGTAGATGAACGACATATCTTCCCTGACTATTTCTTTTAGTTGTGGTCAAATAAATATTTTCCACAGGATCATTTTCTATCTTTTTTGATTCTACATTTGGAATTGATTCTGTATCAAAAAATTGTTTTAAAGTGTTGTTGATATCATCATCAACAGTCATATGACAAGTTAAACTGATATTTGTACATTGAAAACTGTTTATTCGTCCTGAAAGGAGGTAACCCAGCTTTGTGGGGAATGCTGTAGGAGTTCCTGCTGGCCCTTGAATTGGACTGCCATTGCAGATTGAGGCGACTATTTCTGCCCCAAGAAGAATATCGATGGGACCACTAGCATAATATTGTGGATCCGCCAGTTGTAATCCCTCTATATGTGGCCAATCGTTTTGCGCTAGTTGGAAATTAGGGAGAGGTGAGGTAACCCTATCAACTATAAAAGCGCTGACTGAAAATGACTCCGACAAAAAATGCGGAGTGAATTTAAATTCTGTTTCGTTGAGAGCAGTTTCTGCTAAAACGCAATTAATCCCTATTATACTATGCGACGTGCTCCGTAAGGGCAAATTTAGTCGCTTAGTACATTCCTTAGTAATTAATGAATTTTGACTAGCATTATCTATCAAAGCTTTACAATCATAATTTTGCCTTTATTTGATTTAACCTTAATTAGTGCTGTAGATAACAAAACATTACTAGAATAAAACTGAGCACTATTTAAAACTGAGATATCTGGCGATACATGATTCGCCCTTTCAGAATTTGAATTTCTACCATAAACATGCAATAGCGTATGATGTTTTTCTGCACAATTTTTACAATTAATGTTTATCCTACAATTCTCCAGCCTATGATTTTGGCGTAAGCAATTTTGACATAACTTATTTAATTCAACAAATTTCCATCTTTCTTTAACCGGTTTTGAATTAAATGTCGGACATTTAAATAGCGCGTGACGCTCATTACAAAGAATGCACGTATTTTCCTTTTTCACAATTGTACTCAATACGTTTGATTTCTTCGAATTAGTGAATTTTACGTCTTGTTTACATTTTATCTCTTTAACACCGCGCGCTTCGCGCTCAACGAATTTCCTAAAAAGATCAAGATCAGGCAATTTATCACTATCCAACATTAATTCCCATCTCTGTTTTAACGATTCATCCAATTTCCCCATCATGAATTTTATTATAATTAAGTCGCTTAACGCATTAGAATCTAAACCCAAAGTTTTTAAGTTTCTGACGGCTTCGTTACAAGTATCTAATAACTCAAGTAAAGTTTTAGCATTGTTTGCTTTTACAATTTTCATAGAAAATATTTTGTTAATTTGACTCAATGCTAATTGTCTTTTATTTTCATATCTTTCATTTAATATTTCCCAACATTGATCTAAGTTTTCCTCTTTTAGAGCGAATCCTCGAATTAATTTAGCTGCGTTTCCGCGCACTGAAGAATGTAAATATTGCAGTTTTTCAATTTTGGATAATTGATTATTCTGTAGAATTGTTGAATTAAAAATTTCTTTAAAAGAAATCCAATTTTCGGTTTCACCAAAAAATCGCGGAAGATCAAATTTCGGTAATTTAATAAGAGACGATTTACCATTTTTCTCATCTTTTTTTTCCGCGTGAGTATCTGAATCGCACGCGTTTACTTCTGTTTTGTCCTTTAACTCCACCAGTAAATCAAAAACCACTCCCTTATATCTTAAATACATATCCATATAATCCTCATTCTCTTTAGCGGATAAATTTTTAAATATTGCCGCGATTTCATGATCATACGATTGAACTTTGGTTTTTAATAATTTAACCTTAGATTGTTCATCTTTACTACACCCCTTTACTCTATCTCTAAAACTATCGATTTCCTTACATAAATTTTCAAATCATAAAACTTGCTTAGATAATTTCGGCATTTTAGAATATATAAGTTTAAATACACATAACTATAGGCCTTCGAATTACAGAACAAACATTCAAGAACAAAAATAAATCATTTTAAGAATAAATGATTACGAATAAGAATAAGAATAAGAATAACAAATACATATTAAATATATATAGTTTTATATATATATATATAAATCATCGATAGCCCTCATGGCTCAAGAACGGACCAAAAACATGTTGAATAAATTAAACTTAGATTAATGGATAATAAATTCTAAATTGCATAAATGCCATACTTTATTCAAAACGAAACTACTTTTGGCATGCATAATATTAAGGAAAAGCTAACTCACCTCTCTCCTGCATTTCCTGTGGTCGCTTGAAAAAACATTTTAGGCCATACAAGTAAATAAATATGAAATCCGATTGCTTACTATAGTTGACTTTAATCAGAGATTTTCTTTCAGAATTTTATGAACAAAAACAGAATCTTTCACAAATTTTAGCACAGGTTTTAAACCATGTCGAATACATGTAAAGGCATTTTTTTTATGCCTTGAATGAATTATAAAGAATAAACAGAATAAGACTTATTATTTGAATAATATAACAATTAATGGATTACTTGGCTGTACGAATTCAGCCTGAATATTAGAATGTCAATTCAAGAATAAAGTTTTTTCCGTTTTTCGAATAGTTCAGAGAGAAAACCAGAATCAATAATAAAAAAAGAAAAAGAATGAGTTTTGTTTCTCTCTCTGGTTACATGACTGTGTACTTCTGATCGGCTGTCGCCGACACCGCTTCCCATGAATCAACATCACCCAAGACTAGAATTCTCGTGATGTCACCTGCACCCACACCTATCCACACCCCCTGCCTTCTAGACAGAGTATAACATTTAGTAGCATCTTTTGACGTAAATTTATTCCATTTACAGCGAGATAATCCTTATAGGTGAGTTCCGGATCGTTGCTAATTGCCCATATTGTAGTACTAGTTCGACGTAAAGCCCACTCAACCAACCGCTTGCAGCTTACTGCCTCTTTGCTTAACAAGAAACTCAAGTTGCATTTTTCCTTCAGATGATTGGCCAGAAATGCTGTCGAATTTCTCTGATTTGTATTCAAAAAGGTCATGCTCTAATCTTTTAATCGTCCATTTATCGTTCATATTGATAACCGTATTTTTAGATTACTGCTTAAGGTCGGCGGCTATTATAAAACAGTTTTTGTAAATGACTTTCATAAAATTATTAAACTTTGCATATATATTCAGTGAAATTTAACAATATGTTAAGTATGCAAAAATTTCTTAAAAATTATTTAAATAGTAAAAAGAAAAACTTCTAGATTTTATCTTTCGGGAAATTTTTTTCTAAATACTCTAGTCTAAGTAATTTTTTTTCCCTCTCAATTTCACATTATATTTGTTTAAATATGTATTTTGAATATATTTGTACATTATATTTGCTTTCTAGATTCTATCACAAATTAATTTTTAACACATATCTTTATCTTTGAAGTTTCATGCATAATTGAACATTTAATATTTCGAACTGTGTTTTAAAGTCTAAATTGTGACAAAAATTAAAATGGAAACAGTTATTTCTTTTATGGATTCACTAGAAATGTAATCGGATTAAAAAAAATATATAGGACATCAAAAGCTTTTAAAGACATAAAATCCTTAGGGAAAAAAAAAAAATAATAATAAAATAAAAAACTAGTTTTCAATAAAAGATATTCTTAACTTATCTGATTTTTTTTTTTTTTTTTTTTTTTTTTGAGATATAAATTATTCATTTTATTTTAATCGATGTACTTTAAAGTTAATTGTTCAAAATATTAACATATTTTGTTTTACTTCATAAGCAGTTTTAAAGTTCACTGTCGCCGAAACATTCCTATTTTTAAAGTGAAATGTTCTTTTCAATTAAATTTAATTTTAAATATTTTACAATACGTTTTTAAATATAAACAGTTCTACCAGAAAAAAATAATCAATAACTTACCTAAAATAATATCAGTAACAGAAAGCAATTATTTTTCAAAATATTTAATCATATTTTTTGCAGTAATGTATTTAATTCAATGTGTTATTCTATTTCCCGTAACCATTAATCATTTTCGAAGTTTATGCCGTGCCATTAAACATCATTTCTCGATGTTGACAGGTGAAATGGAATTTCAATTTGGAGGCAGTTTAATTGAATGAAGAATGTCATTCCAGGACTTTTGATTAGCAATCTGATAATAGTGCTTTCTATAGCCCGGAACTTTGATTTAACGCATTTATTGTTGAAGGAGCATAAAAGAGGCATCGTTATTTTCATCCAACTAGCCATTTTTTTTTTTTTTTTTTTTTAAATAAATAATTTAATTAATGAATGAATTATGAAATTGGATAACTTTATAACAATCTTAAATTTTTTACGAAAGTATTATTACTGTAGCAGTTATAAATTAAAAGTTATATTGAAATTAAAGTTAAATTATATCTAATTTATAGTTGAGCTAAAGTTACATTATAAAGTTATAGAGCTAAAATTATGTAATAAAATAAACAATTTACTATAATTATTTTCTCTTATCCATAAGGTAGAGAAAGTATTGCTTTTGGGTCAAATTTTCGAACGCGAGATTTTGTTATATTTACACGTTTTGAGGTCCCCTGAATACGGAAATCATGTTTTTAGCAAATGGTCTGTGTGTGTGTCTGTGTGTGTGTCTGTGTGTATGTCTGTGTGTATGTCTGTGTGTCTGCCTGTTATCAGCATATCTCAAGAACAAATAGTAGCAGACATTCCAAACTTGGTATTCTAAATATGTATCATATACAGATGCTACAGTAAGCTTTTCGGTAAAATCAAGCAAATGGTTCGTGTACAGGGACAATCAAGAGAATTCTAATACATTACGTCTATGGGGGAAATTGCAGGTAAGTAGAGTTTAACGTCTATAGACTCACTAAACCAAATGAAACGAATTTATATATTTTGTAATAGAGATAGTCAAATGGGAAAAAATTTTTGTGTATGTAGGAGCCTCGCCTCCCTCCCTGGGGGAGAAGTCCCCCCTCGAGGGGAGTAAATTTTCATGATGGGTATCTTTCAAAAGAGCACGCCACTACCTTTTAAACAAATGGTTGAACTATAAATCTGCGATAATTTAAAACAAAGTTATCGATTTTTTCACTTTTAACGAAAAAAAAAACTTAGGAAAAAAAAATCGTAATTTATTATTATTATTTTTTTTAATATTCAGAATAAAATGGACTTTTTTTTGGATATTTAGAGTTATACTACTTCTCTAATATGGAAATCGTCTGCATTATCATAAAAGATAATTTTTTAAAATAATAATTTTAATAAATAATTTAAAAAAAACAGAATTATTTTTTAATAACCGAATTAAATTTTATATAAATCTAGATGCATTAATGAAACGGGGGGGTTGAGGGGGCCAGTAGTCCCCCCCCCCTCACACAGAATTAATTATCATATAAAACTTTTCCGAAGCCTAATTTAAATTGTTTAACATAGGTTTACATAACATCGTTATCTTACCTCTTAATCTCCAACCTGTATTTATAGTATTAAACTTCAGGGTAAGAGAAAGTCGTGTGAGTGACACACCAGATCATTTTTTTGAATGTTTAAATAATTTAAATAAAATTCCTTACAAGATTTATAATAACTATTCTTACAAGATATTTTATTAAGAAAATATTTTCGTTTACTTTATTTTCGAAATTTAAGTTTTGTGACCATTTGGTTAGAATGGAGAAAGTCGATTCTGAATTTTTGGTTTGCAAGAAGATATCAATGCTTTAAATAACACATAATTAAAAATTAATGCATTCATTATAATTAAGAGCATTGAAAAAAAAAGAAAGATTATCTTCTGACAATATTTATTTTTCAGAAACAACATAATTTAAAATATGAAACATTACTTTAATTGCTTTGATAACTCTTATTAAACTTTTATTTATAATATACAAAATATTTGATTTCTTTAATAAATTTATATATATATATATATATTTTTTTACATTTATAAAAAAGTTTTAAATCTTAATTTTTATTTCTAATTTATAGAATGTTTGATTTCTTTTTTAAATTTATATATTTTTTATCTTTATAAATTGTTTTCCAACAACCGGTATTTTAATGTAAAACAAGAGCGCATATTTTATGATTATTAGCGGCAATGTAGTTATTTAACTATAAACTTTATACAAAACAAAAATAATTAATTACTACTAAAAATTACTACTAAATATTTTTAAAATTTTATGTGATTTATTTATTTTGCTCCCACTGCCATATTTGTCCTCAAAATCAATTAAGTCAATCAATTAAGTAATCAATTAAATCAATCAAAATTTGGTCACCCTGCCAGTAGTGTATACTTTAAGGACATTTTTCTTCTTATTTTTGTGTAATTTTTTTTTAAGGGGACTGAAATGTTTGGGACAACCGAGAAGTGGGAAATTTAGGTTGTTGCTTTAATAGCCATATCTTTTTTATTTATGCGCGTATCAATATAAATTTTTTATGAGATATTATCAAAAAGTTAAAAAAATATTTGATGCAAATTATTTACTCTTATGTGTTTAATTTTTTTTTAATAATAGCACTGTAAACATACACATTTTACTCTTAAGGATTTTTCCATTTTATTCACTTTGGTAAACTTTTCTAAAAAACTAATGAAAACTTACCTTGAAATCATGTATGATGATAGAACATACTTTTGTTTATGTACTGAACCTATTTTATGTTTTTTTTTTTTTTTTTTAAGTAAAAAAAAAATGGCAATTTTTACTTATTAGAAATATGCATTTTTTAACACATATATTTGCGGTTTTAAAAAATATCACGAGGTTTATACATAAAAAAATAGGTTCACTATATGCAGAGACACCTATTCTATTTCCCTCTAAAATTTCAGAGAACTGCTTTCAACAGATTTTTCACAAAGTGTACCAATATACAAAAAAATGACATATTACGAAAAATGCAAAAAATATTAAAAGCCCTTCATGTTTAAATGTTTATATATAATTGAAACATTCCTGCCTCATAGTCATTTTGTCCCAACATTTTTTTCCCTACGTGTTTTTTTTTTTTTTTTTTTTTTTTTTGTATCTTTTTATTATTATTATTATTATTCGCAAAATACAATTAAGTTCAGTTTCTCTGCATTTTTAACAGAAACTTTTGTGAACTGATTGCCATGGAACTTATTTCTGCCAAACTTTTCTGTCGAACCATGGTCAAATAATAATAATAATAATAAAGTCCAAAGTAATAAATTATATATATTTGTAATCTGCAGAATCTATACAATTTTTTAAGCCACTAATTGAAAAATTGAAATTTTGAAGGTATTTCACGTCCCGGTCCCCTTAATTTAGAGACTCAAACTTCACTCCTTTATTAGCTCCTTCCTTATATTACAGTCGGTAACAAAAGTCTCCGAACACTAGCAAAAATTCCTATATAAAAAAGGTACACTTAATACAGTTTTGTTAAATAAATCCTTGTCAAATCCTGTTTTTAGACTGACTAAGAACAGGATTCGACAAGGATATATTTAATAAAGTAGTATTAAGTGTACTGTTTTTACATAGGAATTTTTGCTAGTGTTCAGAGTCTTTTGCTACCGACTGTACTGTACTACGAAAATTGCAAATTGTATCAATTATATGTATATATTTATATAAAAGCCAGTAATGGACATACGAAAGCCCATTCGTGGACAATTTTATATTCCCGTATTGGAACCTTTGAATGTTTGATTTAAAGGAAGGTAACCGAACATCCCCATTTCGTTGGGACAGTCCTCACTTTAATCAGTCATCTCATTACTTTTATCAGTCATCATTTCTCAAATACATAGATCCACATTGGGGACCGCATTTAGGTTTAAGAATTAAGTGGGATTTATGTCGCTGTAATGTTATGCTGTAGTCAATTGGTGACAATCTGAGATCTTTACTAAGGGTGGGCTAGAGACATGCCATCACATTTTTTATCCTCCATAGTCGGAATGGCTCCTCAGCTTCGTTGGTCCTCAGAGGTATTATTTTGGATGGGACATTCATTGTCTGATATCACTTCCGATTTTTCTTTTACATGATTTCTGTTTTATAAATCTTTTAGATTTTTAAGTAAACTAAACAAGGTTCTGGCTTTGTAATGTGATATTATAGACTTATAGTTTCTGCATTAATAATGAGCATAACACTTTTGAATATCAGATTCATAGCTTATAATCACCATGAAAAGAATTTCATGCTCCAAATATATATTTGTTTTTAAATTATTTTGAAGAACATTTTCGTTCATTCAGAGAGGAGAGTTATTTATAATTATAAAAAAATTCCGATGCCGGAAGAAGGCTCGATGTGTGTTTGTTAGAGGCTAAAAGGAAAAAAACTGAAGGAAAACTGTTTGTTTATGATTTTATGTATTTTGAGCTTATTTGTTCACTCCATATATTAACTACATGAGTGATTTTTTTTTTCTTTGATTTATTTTTATTAATACATCAAAAGATGTTTTATGATTTTACACAATTTTCTTTATAGAATATAAATTTGTTAAGCTCTTTAATGGAAGAGAGATTGAGTTTTAGATAAAATAAATTCGAGAATAATTTTATTATTATTTATTAAGAATTATATAATTGTTTTAATTTTGTAGTTAATGTACAACTATCAATTTATAAAATATGAAATTGTAAATGAAAATAATGTACTGAATATATCTTTAAATCTCTAAAGTACTTTAACTTAAAACCTTTTAGTTGAAATCTAAAAAAAATTTATCAAAATAAAGAAATATAAATAGTACATAAAAAAATTAATCATCTAGGCCAACAGCTGTTTCAGTTATTATGAAATGCTGTCATTTCTGAAAGTAATTAGGGATTTAGAAATATGTTATTTTTCTATCAATAGATAGTAAAAAACAGGTTTAAAAAACTATTAAAAAGGGACAAGGATTAAACAAACAAAAAGTGTAATAGATAAAGACTTACTAATTTTTCTTTATAGATAAATATTTCTCTATAGATTAAACAATACAACATATATAAGACTAATAAATTAAAAAATAATCAAACTTAAAGCCTAATTTTCCTTTGTTTAGATACTTGATACTTGTATTACTTGATACTAGGAAAATATGTAGACATACTATGTTTATGTTAAGTTCGAAAAAAAATCACTTTTTTTTTTTTTGGAGAAAGCACGGTTCGAATGTTTGCTTATTATATATGTATATTCCATCAGGTTAAGTTGCTTTGTCAGCATTCCAACTTTCATACATTTCTATTCTCGGTGGATAGAAATGGGACGGACTTTGATAAAATTTAATAAAACGATGCTTTTGGTAATTCATTTTTGTGTAAATTACTCTATATGTAACACTGCCGCTGCCTGCAGTGGGCAAGAAAGCGATTTATTTCAGACAGAATAGATCAAATTAAAACGGGTTCTTTCTTTTTCTTCTTTGTCACTAAGTTAAACTAGTATATTGGTCATTACAAAACTTTCTTCTTAATTTTTCTATACAAATTCCCTCAATATGAACTATTTATTAAAATTATTTAATTGCTTCATGAACTTCATATTTTAAAGTGAATAATGAAATTCTTTTTTTACGTTTTTTTAACTTTTAAATCAAGAGGAACTTACTAAATTAAATTATACAGGGTAATTACAAAAAATGTTCGAAAATTACGTTATTTGATACAATCTTATTGAAATTTAACTAGTGGATGAGTAGCAATTTTGTTGACATATAAAATTATAATTTTTTTAAAATTTTTTCCGTCCGTATTTTGGAAAAAAAGTACTGATATGTTTTTATGATTGCAGGAAGCTTTAGACACCAAGTTAAATCTGTTATAGACATGTTTATAAGGAGTTGTTACCACGATTACATTCAATAAAGGAGAAAATTCCCAGCATACAGTTTTTGAAAAAACTTTACCTTTCGTCCAAAATTAAATTCTATATGGGAAATAATTTACGTTTTCTTTCTAATCTTAAAAAAAAAAAAAAAAAAAAAACCTGTATTTCTTTTTTTTTTTTTTCATGTGTACTTGGACTTTTTCATGTGTACTTGGACTATCTAAAGCCCTACGGATGGAATATGATATGTAAAAATGTGTAAAATAAGATAATAAAAAATTATTCTGATTTAAGTTTGTTTACGACTTAATTGAATTTTTAGTTGTTTTTGAAATTTATGATGTTTATTTAAAAAGCTCTCATTTTTTAGTTTAGCACAAAATTTACACAATATAATGATAGTTACAATACACAATTATTACATAATATAATTATATTTATTATATAATATAAAACCATTTAAATTAGCTTTGAACCCTACAAGTATTACATTCAAAATTCGCTAAAGAGAATCTGTCCATAACTTTAAATAGTATAATGAAAAATAAATGAACATAAGGTAATTTATGATTAGCTGAATATTCGTTTTCTGTAATAGCCATCTGAAACATGAAAAATTTTTTACATTAAGGAAACTGAAGTGTAGCATTTCCGTAAATTATATATAATTTCCGTCACTTGCTGAGCGATATACGCTGAAATCTAATCAGAACTAACTTATGAAAAGGTCTGAGCAGATATAAAGTTTCATTCAATTCCATGCATTTGTATTGCAGATAAATGGATTTGTACTGCCAAAAAATGTATGTAACACATGGACATCGTAGAAAACAGATGGACATACAGACAAATACTAAATTAGTCAAGTCGTATTCAGGACCTGTCAAAATTTATAAATATATTGAATACTGGTAGTCAAATATTTTCACGAAATTTATACTTTATTTCTAACTATACAAAGAAAAAAAAATGCATAGAATTACAAGTGAGAAACAAATAAAAGAAACTGACACTAATAATACTAAAATGTAAATATTTTTAATTTAAAATAACCCGAATTTAAAAAATGATAATACAACAAGGCTTAATCATAAATTGTTTTATAAAAGACGCTTTAAAATTATACATGTGTGTGATGACATACGCACACACGCAGACAAATATATCGACATAGAAAGACATCCATTCACTGAAAACCTTTGTACCCAGGGATATAGCCTCCTTAACTAGATGCCTGTCGCGCGGCTCTTAAACTTGGCAACAAGTCGAACGGTAGGCAGCGCCACCTGGTACAGATTGCGCGACTTTTTTATTCAACTGTCACCGATAATTTTAAGAAGTGATATGCGATATATATAATCGACATTTCTTCGATTCTATTCGCTTTTTTTTGTATTTCAAATCCTACTTTAAAAAATTTTTGGTGACAGTTGAATAAAAAAACCGCGCAATCTAAACCAGGTGGCGTTGTCTACCGCTTCAACTGTTGCCAAGCTTAAGAGCCACGCGACAGGCATCTACTTAAGGAGGCTATGCCAGGGAACTTCAAAACAATTAATTGTTTCAAAAACACATTTTTCAAAATTTCATCCTAAAATAATATTTTTTATACCATTTATGGATAAAAGCAGTTAAAAATTCGTTACAATTACGTATCATTATAAAAGAACTTGCATTTATGTGATTCAATTTTTAAAGAAAAATCTCTGGTATAAAACTTTGTCGCTTTAATATAAATATCATGCATTGTTTTACTGCCTTTGCAATTATACATTCCATTTAGTAAACAAAGTTTACTTTATAATCGACTTCAAAAAAGAAACAATTTTGTACAAAAACGCGTATTTTAGATATTTTCATTTCAGAAGATATTTTTACATTTATCTTTCGAAAACATTCTTCAGTTTGGAAATTTTTGCTTTGAGCTTTTATTATCGATGTAAGGAAATATCTTTATTCATGTTTTATTTCACACACTCCTAGAATCTAAAAATGGGCCATATTTATCTTTTTTAATATCCCTAATAGCTAAAATTCTAAAAACGGAACTAAAGACAGAAAATGGGGATCTATTATTCTGAAAAGAACAATATTTGTTGTTTTAAAATAGTTACAGCATTCATTTGCAATAAAGTTTAAATTTTAAAAGATAATGAAAGATTTATTTTTACAGTATTTGAATGTCATATTTATTTTATTTTATTCATATTAAGTGTCATAAATTTAATGTTCTAGCGAAAATTTCATTAAAATGAGGAATTATTTTAATAAGTTAAATGTATTTTCACACTCTAACTCTTTCCAATAATTCGAAATTTATTCAGCTGGTTGGTCAGTTTGTAATCTAAATTTCTAAACAGCCGGAGGCAAAATAATCATATTTTCATAGGTAAATGATTTCCTTGGCTTATTTCATCACATTAGTTAATGATTACGTCTATACACGATTAAATAATGTTTTAGATATCAATACTTGTTTATCTGGAAAAAATAACTTTTTTATTTACATTAGAAAAAATGTGATTGATCGTTAGTAAGAGCATGTCAATCAGCCAATCTGGTATACTGTCATTCATAATTTTTCTTTATAAATGGATTACACACAGAAAAATGGAAAAGCGAATCTTGTCAGGAGACTTGCCATCTTTGTGATACTAGACGTTTGCCAAGTACATTGACAAATTTGCGCAAAATTGCGCAAAATTTTAAACAATCAAAACACTACATAACATTTCTAGTTAGTCATCAGACACAAAAGTCGTTTTGTTTTACTATGTTTCTTTAATAATGTTTCATCTGATGATCAGTTTTGGCTCTAAAACTTGTCAGACGATCAGTTTCCCTGGTACAGTTTTCATTTTCCTCAAATTTGACTGGTTAGTCATATGAGAGGATAAATATATATATATATATATATTCCAATCTTGTCAATAGATTAAGAAGAATTTTTCATGTGTAGAGTCTGACTAACTTACCTTGTCTGGTATCTGCGGCTGTTGACTAACTCTCCTAGTCAGATAATTACCATTGTCGACTAGCCTTCTTTGTCTGATAACATTAACCTTCCTAGTCTGGAGTATCATTTTGGAAAAAAATCAACTAAACACGCGTCATAGTAAGAACGGATGGTGCTATGGTAGCGTGTTTGACTTCTGACACGGAGGTCTTGAGATCGGATCCCCACAAAGTCGTTTTGTATTTTAATTTTTTCAAGTGGAGATTCTGATTAACTTTCATTGTCCGGTAACTGTGGTTGTTGAATAACCTTCCTGGTAAGATAATTACGATTGTCGACTAGCCGTCTTTGCCTGATAATATTAACCTTTCTAGTCTGGGGTATTGTTTTGGAGACTTGTTCAGCTAGTACACTTTTTAACTGAAGTTTTCTAGTCAGCCGTTTGGGTTAGTCCATTCTGTATTGTCAACTGAACATTTTGCCTGATCACAGTGACTAACTTTTTTTTTCCTGTGTGTAATTATTTTTGAATAATTAACAACATAAAATTACATTTGAATTTAAACAAACATTTAGAAACGAAATAAAGTAGAAACTTTCCTTAAATTTTGTTATTTTTGCATCAAAAATTAACGACTATTTTTTAAAATACTTTTTATACCATTATTTCCAAAAAATGAAATTTATAATACATTCTCGCAGGTAAATTTGCACTTTTCCTGTATAAATTTATTACAAATTTTATGGTATGACATAATGGTATGAAAACAATAAAAAAAAGAGTCGACTGTGGCAACCCTGGGAATCAGCAATGCAAAGTGTGTACATCGCTAGTATATTTTGCCTAATATCTCTTATTGTCTTATCACACGGAAGATTTTCGTTCTACATTTAACGCAACAAAATGTTATGAAGACTTTTTTCAGGTGGTAATCGGAAAAATCCATCAACAAAAAACGCGCCTACCCTGAACATCATTACGAATTCACACATGTTACATAGCCATTACATGTCACATTTTCCTGATCATCCATAGTCAGTGTTCATTGGAATTCCTCCACAGTCAGTGTCGGACGAAAGGCTTTAATATGCGGGTTTTCCCTCTAAAAGGGCGGCATAACAATAAACATTTATTATTGATATTATTTCTTTTTCCATGGCATATATATATGGATTGCGGAATCCGATATCTTTAGTACTGTTTCTTACACAGAGAAAAAATATATACCACCTTCGTCTAGAACGAATATGTGGTCAGTTTCTAAATTCCTAAACTAGAAATATAGATTTCCGAGCTATGCGCATAAGGCACGCCAATAAACTGAATAAACGAAATTATCGAGAATTTCTAGTGTACACATTTCTAGATTGTGAAACAATATTCTGAATACTCTAAGTATTCTGAATCATTTACATTGCGAGAAATTCTCGCTTGATTTTCTAGAATTGGATCATAAACCAAGATTATAGTTGCAGAAACCTGCCTCTTGTAGTCTCATTTATTTGCAGAGATTTTTAAATAACTTTGCTCTCGAGAATATAGGCAAACGCTCTAGAATTCTAATAGGGGCTTCTAGAACTCGCTTTCCAAGAATGACTAGAATTTATAAGGATCACATGGAACAATTTTTTCTAGAGCCACAATTTATATTCTAGATGTCAGTTACAGAATTTTTTCTCAGTGTATAGAATTTGTTTCTTTATTTTAATCCATAATTAATTAAAATAAAGTTTATTAATAAAAACTTGTGATACTTTAAATGTAGGATAGTACGAACCATGCGTATAGAATATGAGTAAAGAGGAGTTAAAATTTCATCTTGACAGGTCCGGAAAATATAATCATTCTCTGGAGTTGTACTCCAGAGAATGGTGAATCCAGACAATCATGAAATTCATTTTACTGCCATACAAACAATCTTGATTAATTAATAAGTTACACAACATAAAACTAGTGAGAGAAAATTCCAGTACTTAGTATTTCTGCTAGTTTTTTCGCTAATATATTTAATCAATTGTGCCATTCTGTTTTCAGTAACCATTAATCATTTTAGAAATTTATGCAATGCCATTACACACCATTTCTCAAAGTGTTGACAAGTGAAATTTGAATTCAATTTGGAGGCAGTTTAGATGAATGAAGAATGTCATTCCCGGACTTTTGATTACCAAGCTGGTATCAGTGCTTTCAATAACACATTGTATTGAGTTAACGAATTCATTGTTAAAATAACATGAAAAATGACTTATTATTTTCAAATAGCTAAAAATACATTTTAAAACGTAAAGCTAAATTAATTAAAGATATAGGATATCGTAATAATTTTATGACAGTTATAAATAATTTTCTTAAAGCATTATCCAGTTATAAATTTATATCATAAATTTAAAAGTTGTGTTTAAGCCAAAGTTAAGTTATCGTAGGGTTATAGCTAATTTAAATTTTTATTATAAAATCATAAAGGAAACATTAATTATTTAATATAAAATAATGTTACATGGTTACATAGTGTAGATCTATGTAATATATTATTTATACCCAAGTTTACAATGATAATAGAACTACTAACAAGTATTAAATTTCATTTTAGAAAAACATTCATTGTTATTTGAATTTTTTAAAAAGAAGTTTTATTACCATTTTTCTGGAAGTTTTAATTGGCAAGGAGATAACAGTGCCTTAAACAAAATATAAAATTAAAAACATTGTTTGAAAGGAGCATGAAAAGAATTGTAATTTGGAAACAATAAACAGCATATTTTAAAAAGTTAATTTTTATGTATTTAATATTTTAAGAATGTATTAATTAAACTATATTATTTACATGATTTATTGCTGTACACTTAAGATGAAAATCGTTTGCGATTTGAATTTGAAAAAAAAAAAAAAAAAAAAAAAAAAAAAGGTTATTTACAAAATCAATTAAATTTTCATGTTCAATTGAAAGAAAAATGACTTTACTGGACAATCTTTTTGACAAGCAGATATCAATGATTTTTTTTTAACACATCATTCTAAAATGAGACATACGTACAATTTAATGTAAAATGAACCTTATTTAAAAACAGCAAAAAGTTTATTTTAAAATATAAAATTTGACTAATTGGTAATGTAAATAATTGCATTAATTTTATGATTATTATAAAGGATTTATATTGATAATTATGTGATAAATGTTGTAAATAATTAAAGATGCAATTTCAAAACTACCGATCAAAATGACTTCATATTTACCAGAACAATCGGGAGACAATGGGATTTTGTTTAGCAAAGGAAAAAAAAAATAATTCCAAAATGTACCGATGGATGGCGCTGTCAGGGTAATATCACGGAAAAGACCTAAATGCATTCGTTGCTGTTAGCCGAAAGGTAACTATGGACTCCAAGGGTTTACGACAAAATTAGCGAAAAGACAAAAATATGTGTTTACACATACTTGCCAACATACTAATTAATATTCCGTAGTGTTGTAAGCCCCGCCTTTTTTTTCACACCTGAAAATTTTTTGAGTAATATTCTCGAAATTCGATTACGATTAAATAAGAAGAAAAATACTCTAAAACGATACTGGCGTGAAAAAGAAGGCGGGGCTAACAAAACTACGGAATGTTAATTAGTAGAGCGAATATGGTTTACAGCGAAGACAATGATAGTTACGAGAGAAAAAGAAGAGCCTCGTGAAACAAAACATTACGGATGCTTGCCAGTTTTTCGCACGGGGAAAAACATAAAAGAAACATGGAAAGCAAAGCTAATTAATTTGACCTGTTGACTAGATATTGTTTATTTTCATTTGTGATGAATACTAAGCTTTGTTCAAAACTATTGAAAAATTTCATTGGAAAACACTGCGATTTTTCACGTATGAAGAACGAGTAGAAAGTTTAAACAACTCTTCTTATCCCTTTAAGTGTTAAAATTTGGACAATTTTAAAATTTTATCTTAATTGGGGCATAAGAGGAGACATTTTCTAAATTTCTCGCTTCTGCAGTAAACTACTGCGATTTTCCTTGTGCGAAGAACGAGTAGAAATATTAGGCACCTCTTTCATATCCTTAAGGATTAAATTTTGTTAGTTTTTATCTTTTACTTTAAATAGGGCACAAGAAGAAACATATATATATATTTTAATTTGAAGCTTTTATTGAGAAAGCCTTGTAGTTTTCCTCGTGCAAAGAAGGAGTAAAAATGTTGGACGTCTTCTTTTCCTCCCTTAACGGCCCTCTTCACTTACCGTCGCCGGAAGCCCGAGCCAATGTTATTGTACAGGGAAATTTTCTTTGCAAATAACTTATTAACTAATACATATTTTTAAATTTGGTTTTCACATTCACAAAATTTCCAACTGTTAAACTGACGGATTTTTTTTTAAAATGTATTTTTTTTATTTTCAATATTTTATTTTGAAATTGCAAAATGAAAAAATTTCACATATTGAAAATTCGTATTTTGCAACTTCAAAATAAAATATAAAAATTAAAAAAAATATTTTTTTAAAAAAGGTCCGTCAATTTAACAGCTGGGTGTTTTCAGAATGTGAAAACAGAATTTAAAAATATGTATTAGTTAATAAGTTATTTGTAAAGAAAAATTTCCCATAGAATAACATTAGCTTCAGCTTCCGGCGCCGGTGAGGGAAGAGGGCCTTTAAGGACTAAATTTTAGAAAATTCTTATCTTTTTCCTTAATTAGGGCCTCATAGACTCTTTTCTAAACTTCAAACTTTAAATGGAAACCACAACGGTGAAAAGGTTAAGAACTTTAACATCCCCTTTCAACCCCTCAAGGGTTAAATTTCGTTAAATCCGCTTATAGTGAGCCTCTACGTCATGGAAAGAACCAACCTTCCAAACGGCATGATTTTAGCTTTGGCGGTTTGGACTCGACATTGATATAGATGGATGAGTGAATAAGTGATATTTTGCCAATATATATAGAGATATGAGAAACATTTTCATGTTACAGAAAAATATTTTATTCGTATGAATAACAAATACAAACTTCTTTTTAGAACAATCATATTTATTTTTTAAGAGTGTTGCCATTCGAGGGTTATGTTTGATAAATAAATTATTTTTGAAATAATTCATTTGTAACAAACGATAACTGTTCAAATTTTTGAGGCTTATGAATAAATACAAAAATAAAAAGTATGAGAATTATTATTATTAAAAATGATTCATTGACCTATATATAATGACCAGCTAGTAATAAATAAAAGGAATGTTGAGTAAAAATCTTTTTAATGAGTACTTATAACTATTATTTATTTATTTATTTATTTATTTATTTATTTATTATTATTATTATTATTTACACAAACACACCATAAAATTGTGCGGTGTTTATATTTACAGTCGGTGACAAAAGTCTCCGAACACTAGCAAAAATTCCTATATAAAAAAATACACTTAATACAGTTTCGTTAAATAAATCCTTGTCGAATAATGTTTTTAGACTGACTAAAAGCAGGATTTGACAAGGATTTATTCAATAAAACTGTATTAAGTGGTTATTTTTTTTTTATATAGGAATTTTTGCTATTGTTCGGAGATTTTTGTTACTGACTGTACGTAATTTATCGTTAATTATATGGATCTTTTATTTTTCTCAAAGTATTTAAAAAATATTTTTAATTACATTTTTAACTATTTTAGAATGAATGGAGTGAAAAAAGAGGAAACAGGTGGATGTTTTCGCGAATGTTAAACTTATATTATTACAAATCCTCAATCATGTCATGCCATTGTAGTAAAACATGTCAAAATACTGGCTTTGAAGAATGATGAATGAAAAATTTGAATGAAAAAATATTCAAAACGTGTTTCGGATCAAAATTATTAAACGTTCTACTTCATAAGACGAAAAAAAATGTAGATGTATTCGTTGCTTTGTTCTATCTGCACCCATGCCTATTATTTTCGTTATGAAACAATAATGCTGTTTAATTTTTATTTTGATGTTTTGAATTTATTTAAGTGAAAATCTCAAAACAAAAATTTACCAACTTTAAAATTTAGAAAAAAAAAAAAAAATCTTATTTAAGATTTATTTTAAATTTATTATTTAAAATTTATATAAAAAATTTCTTCAATATTTAAGATTTATTATATTTCATGATTTTTTACTCATTTTAAATTTCGACTTTTTAAATTTAAACAATTGTGATATCACTATTTACAACAAATTCTTACCATATTATTGGCATTGCTCCGTATATTTCATAAATATTAATGTTTACCACCTATGCGAAAATTTAAATTATTTTTGGTAAATGCGTTTGTGTCTAAGTGTGCATAAAATTATACCATCAGAATGTTATTAATAAGGTAACTGAACAAAGTGAAATTAGTCAATCTGAAAATTGTATGTTTAACCATGTTTATTTAAGATTGCCCATACGTATAATTTACAGTTCTTTAACCACTTAACAATCTTGTAATTTTTTAGAAAACGGTATAAAAAATGCCTATTTTTTTGTTAAGGAAGTTGTATAAAATAAAGTGTATGAACAATACAACTTGCCAACCATCTGATTAATAACCGTACAATTGTTAACGCCCCTTGAAAAAACGCCCAATTTTCCACACCATTTTATTTTTAGAGTAATTCTCTCCAAATATTCTTACCATTAAATGAGAATAAAATTACTCTAACGAAATGACTGGTGTAAAAAAAAGGCTGATACTTAAAATTGCACGGTTCATAATGAGATGGTTGGCAAGTATGAACAATTCGTTTTTATTTTTTAGAATTTTTTTTTGGTTTGAAATCAAGAAAATTTAAATTTGCAGAAATTCCAACAGTCAGGGTTATTGAGGTCGAATTTTGGTTTTCTAATAAATAGAAAAATGAAGGATATTTGTTTTAAACATCAAAACAGAATTTTATGAAAAGAATTTTACGTATAGTACAACACTATACGTATAATACGCTGTTCTGAGTTTCGCTATCCGAACTTTCATAAATATAATTCATTTCCGAATTACTCTCAGACACAGTTATACTAAAATCAGAATACGCATCACTTTGTGATTCTGATACCATAATGTATACAAAATAAATAAATAAATAAATAAATAAATAAAAATACCACAGAGCACAAAACGAAGTACATTCAAATACCTAACTGAGCTAAGATTACAAAATAAGTATTAGAAAATTTTAAAATTAAATAGTACTGACAGTTTAAAATAAACCTATTGTCCCCAATTAACTTTAAAATAGTCTGTTATTTCCATCTAGAGTGTAAAACAAGAAATAAAAATATTTCTGGTATTAGAAATGGTTTGTTTTTAAATCTTTTTAGTGCGTTACTTATTCTAAACTCCAGCTCGGAAATATCACGGGCACTAGAAATAAAGAGCGAAAACTCACCCCGTCTTTTTCACGGGCGGAAGGGGTTAATACAGGGTGATTATAATTAAAGTTACGATTCCAAAACGCTATAATTTTAAAACTACCCATCAGAGGGATTTGATATTTTACCAGAGCAATCGTGAGGCAATGACATTTTGTTTGGCAAAAAAAAAAAAAAAAAAAAAAAAAAAAAAGTTCCGAAATGTGTCGTTAATATCCGTAAAGTATTTGTTTCATGAAGTTACTCTTTTTCTCTTTTCACTATGACTGTTTCCGCTGTAAACACCTATTCTTGTCTTTTTACTAAAAGAATTAAAGTAAACCTTTGAAGTATATTGTTTCCTGCTATTCCATCGTGTTGCTAAGCACATTCCTGTGTTTAATGAGTCCATTTAGGCGTTTCCTCTGACATTACCCTGACAGCGCCCTCTATAGGAACATGTTGGAACTACTTTTTTCCTCCCACAAACAAAATTTCATTGCCTCACGATTGCTCTGGTAAAGTACCAAATCGCTCTGATGGATAGTTTTAAAATTATAGCGTTTTGAAATAGTAACATTAATTATAATCACCCTGTATATTCAGTAGGCATACATCTTAAAAATGGAGTGAAAAATCAGCAAAAACTTATAAATAAGCTAGTGTTTAATTACTCACCGCTCTATTACTTCCAAGAAAAATGTTAATTTTCCTAATTAAAAAGTTATTTCTTTTCTTTTATATAATTCATGTATTATTTAATTTCTTTTAAAAATATGTTAGTTCGATTCAGTTTCAAACAGCAATATTAAAATAATGAAATCCATGAAATAAATATGAATCAAATAACCGAATGTTTCAATTAATCGAATAATTATTAATTATTTATTTAATAACATTAAATGCTTTAAGTGGTATGTCAGTTAATCTATTAAATCGAATTATAGATTAAATTGTAAATCGATACGTAAATTAATTAATCGTATAAACGATTATATATATCTTTTAGTGTTATAAGACCTTGATTGCTGCTTAACCCAAACTTTTCTGTAGAATTTATGCTCTAACGTTTGCTTAAAACAATCTTTTCAACAATTAAAAGATGTCTGCATTTATAAGATGGAAAGGAAACAGCAGAATTTAAAAAATCTTTTCAAAATATTCCTTCTTTTTAGAGTTTTTTTTTTCTTTTTTTTTTAGAAATCGCAGAGAATTTACTTCAGAAATATTCGGATGAGATCATCTGACGAGTTTATATCTGCCCTAATAGCACAGTGACGGTTTGTGACGTCACAGTGACCATTTGTGACGTCACGTAACGTCCCAGTGACCACATCGACTGGCTGTGCTATTAGGGAAACTAATAGCCAGTTGGACAGAATTGAAGGAATCTCGGTATGTTCAGAGACCTGATCAAGATATCGGCCAAATTATTAATCAACCGGATCTGCCTGTTTGTTTCAAAATGGCGGCCACGTAAAAATTCCAAACTTACACGAAAAAGCATTTATGAATCGAATTAATTGCGGTTGGTGTACATAGAGTATATCGAAATCTCACTAAAAAAATTGACATGTTATTCCAACTTAGCCAGTAGGGACCTATTCGTGTAATAATGAAATAATTACATTATTACATGAATGAGCAGTAGAGATAATTGTAATGTATTTTATCAGGCAACGATTTTCCTGTTTCGTTAAAAAATAGATTGCATTTATTCAATACATTTTTTTTTGTTTTTTTGTTTTTTAATGATTTTTTTTTTTTTTTTTTTTTTTACGGGGGATGGGAGGGAAGATTGTAGAAAAATAATTATAATAATAAAAGATATTTTATACAAAATAAATTTTTATGATTAGCAAAAGATAGTAAAATGGAACCAGTTTTTGTAGAAATTTAAGGAATGTGGGAATCTACTAAACAGGCAAGACAACTGAACAATTACTTTTGTTAAGATTGAACATTGTACTATTCAGTATTTCACTTATAAGTAGCTGATAAAGAAAATTTCCCCTATTTTCTAGGTTCGAATTTCGAGAACTGAAAAAGAGATAAAGAAGAATTTGTTATAATGAGGAAATGATTTTGACTTCAATGGTCTTACTATTGGGTTGGCAACTAATTTCCCGCCGTTTTTCTAAATTGGAAAAATCTATATGACATTAAATACTTTTGGCACGAAGTTGTACATAATTCGAAAGAGAATATATTGTTCTATCTAAATATATGTTTCGTTGTTACTAAGATACATTTTCTTGTTATTTACAGATCATTAACATGGAATGTCAAGTTGAAAAGAATGAGCATTTTCGACACCTCCTTCTTTTTGCCTTTAATCAAGGTTCTAAGGTCGCAGAAGCTGCTCGTAACATTTGTGCTGTGTATGGAGTAGGTGCTATAGCTGAAAGAACCGCCCATGATTGGTATGCAAAGTTCAAAAAAGGAAATTTTGACCTCAAAGACGCACCTCGTTCTGGCCGTCCAGTTCAGTTCGATGAAGAGCGATCGAACCACCTTTTGCATGAAAATCCGCGTCAAACAAGGGAACTGGCAGAGACAATGGATTGCTCCCACACTACTGCAGAGAAGCATCTTCACTCGATGGGCAAAGTTCAGAAGTGTGGAACATGGGTGCCTCACTTTAAGGGTGAGGCTTAAACGGCGGGAACTTAGTTGCCAACCCAATAGATCTTGAATATATATATATATATATATATATATATATATATATATATATATATATATATATATATATATTAATTTAATTGAAATATGATATAAAAAAACACAGTTTTAATTTAATTGATATTAAAAGCAAATGTCAACATTAATAAATAAAAACCTTGTAAGCTAACATCACAAACTGTAAAAACACACAACAGTTGTTTCGGGTCAAAATAATTAAAAACAAACTTTCATCAAGTTAAAATATAGAGCCTCGAATGCAGCATGGAAGAAAAAATTATTATCTTTTGTAGTTTATGTAATAGGTTAGGAAAAATACTGTTCATTTTCTTTCAATACCAGTACTTTCATTTTTATTTATTTATTTTTCTTTTACTTATACATTTATTTGTTTACTGCAAATTTATGCAAACTTCTACTGCAAAACTTAACAAACCATAATTCATTTAAGAATTTTGTAGCTTGAATTAAAATTTGATTATATTTTCATATTGGAAAAGAAAAAATAAATAAATAAAGGAAAAGAATACAAGAGACTGATGGACATTGAAAATCGAACTTTTAATTTAATGTCTCAGAATTATGAAAGTTTGCAAAGATATTCGTTGAAATGTATCAATATTCAGAAAATTAAAATTTCTGTAAAAATTTTTTTATTAAAAATATAAACTAAAAACTAAAAAATTTGAAATTTGCAAACAATTTTTAATTTCATTTTCTTCTCGTAAATTTTCCATTATCATAGATTATCAATATATTCTCAATGTATATGAGTATTCATTTATTTTATGGAATCATTAATAAGTCAAATTTTTATGTGTTTTAATGTTAAAAAATTGCATGAAATTTCAGCATTCAGATAAAATAATACTTAAGAAAAAAAATCATCATTAAATCCATAAAGTAATACCGAAATATGTTTGGAATATATTGATAAATTATAATAATGTGAGATCGAGGGAAACATTTAAAAATTAATCACTGTGGGACTCTTAAAAATCTTTAAAAATTTTAAATTACATTTTTTTAAATAGTATTTTAGAATTTTTGTAAAGTATGTAGTACATTAATAAGTTTCAATGCATATGTATGCAAAATTTCATAATGCAAATTTCGTTTTATCACGTCCCTTATCTTCTTAATACATTAAACTAGAATAGTATACAATGAAAAAATTAATTCAAAAATTTGTATTTTTATAACTTATACAAGAATATTTTAAACCGGAAACGTACAAGAGTAGAATATTCTTTTATATGTAATAAAAGAGCATGTACATGGTACATTTTAATAAATATAAATAAAAACATAGCTGTTTTAAAAAACAAATGTAATTAATTTTTCACCTTCTAAAATACCAGACATAAACAAACGCAAGATTTTTGTTAAATATATTCATAGTTATTCATTCTCCTATAGTGAAAGAAAGTTTAAATTAATAAATTAACGCGTACTCCTTATATAATTAAAATCACAAATCCTAATCTTATTGTTCAAACTTAGTCTATTGTTTCCTTTATCTCCATTGATCTCACTAGAAATAATGTTAGTGTACCCTAATTAAAAAGTTTAATTAACGTTTCCTAAAAAAAAAAGGCCACATTTTTCTGTGTTTTTGTGTTTATGCATCAGAAAGATAAGAGTGTTATTAATACCAACAAAAAATTTATGAGCAGTAAACAAAAGAAAAATATCATATAGATAGATAAACATCATATTTTATTTCCCAAACTACGTATTGTTTAACATAGGTTAAACCTCATTGTTACTCAAAAATCATTACTTATAAAAAATAATCTGGTGTGTCACTCACTCTACTTTCTCTTACCCTGAAATTTAGTACTATAAATACAAGCTGGAGATTAAGAGGTAAGATAACGAGTACTGTTATGTAAACCTATGTTAAACAATTCAAAATTAGGCTTAGGAAGAGTTTTATATGATAATTAGTTCTGTGTGTGTGGGGGGGAGCTGCCACCCCCCTCAACTCCCCATTTCATTAATGTACAAAAAACAAGTGATGAATATTTAGCTTAAAACATACATTATTTACCATATCTCTATGGGGAATTTATTTCAATTCCCGAACAGCTTTCCTGGAAATGATAAAATATTATTAGTAAAGCACATCCACTAACAACAAATAACTAGTGTGTTGTGGCCACTACACGACTTTCTTCTATATTTTCCTATACAAATTCACTCAGTAAAAATAATTTATTAAAATTATTATTTAAAAAAAATTATCTTCCATGATAATGCACACGGTTTCCATATTAGAGAAGTAGTATAACACTAAATATCCCAAAAAAAGTTGAATTTATTCTCAATATTACATTTAAAAATTTATTTATTTATTTTTGTTAAAAATGAAAAAAATCGATAACTTTATTTAAATTATCTCAGATCGATGGTTGAACCATTCGTTTTAAATGTATTGGCGAGCTCTTTTGAAAGATACCCATCATGAAAATTTACTCCCCTCGAGGGGAGACTCCCCCCAGGAGGAAAGGCGAGGCTCCTACATACACAAAATTTTTTCCCAGTTGCCTATCTCTATTACACAAAATATATATTCGTTTCATTTGGTTTAGTGCAGTCTATAGATGTTAAACTCTACTTATCTGCAATTTCCCCCATAGACGTAATGTATGTGAATACTTTTGAGTGTCCCTGTACACGAACCATTGGCTTCATCTCAACGAAAAGCTTACTGTAGCATCCCTATATGATACACATTTAAAATACCGAGTTTGGAATTTCTGCTACTATTTGTTCTTGAGATATGCTGATAACAGACACACAGACAGACACGCAGACCATTCGCTAAAAACATGATTTTCGTATTCATGGGACCTCAGAACATGTAAATATAACAAAAACTCATGTTCAAAATTTTGACCCTAAAACTATACTTTTTAACCCTATGGGTAAAAGAAAGTAAAAATATCGTGATAGTCGTCATAGATATAAATGATCTGGATTCTGAATTGAAACCAAAAACAACTAATGATGTTAAATACAGGGTCGGTCAAAAGTCCCTCATACCCGCCTATCCCGGAAATGCGTCAGAATTTTGAAAAATGGCGAGATACTTTTTCAATGAATTATCAAGGAGACCTCTTTTATGAAAGGAAGTCTGGACTTGGGGGCGGGAGCTAGGGGTACGCTAGGGAGGGAAAATTTAAAATTTTAAATAGAAAGGTATGTCTTGTGATACATCTGTAGGAAAAAGTTTCTTCAAAAGAATTAATTTCATATAAATAGTTTTGTTATGCGACTATTATTAAAGGAGATACATGAATATAAAATAAACATTTCAAAACTCGATAAACTCATGTATCACCTTTAATAATCATCGCAGTATAAAACTATTTATATCAAATTCATTGTCTTGAAGAGACGCTTCCAGTGATGCATCACAAGATATACCTTCCTATTTAAAATGTTAAGATTGCCCTCCCTAACGGGCTTTCAAACCTCACCCCATCATAGCTCAAAAATTTTTCACTGAAAGAGGTCCCCCCACGAATTCATTGAACTCGTGTTTTGCTATTTTTTACTGACGCATTTATTATAGGAGAGCGGTGTGAGACATATTTTGAGTTTTGAAATGTGGATTTTATATTCAGGTATCTCCTTTAATAATCAACGCAGAACAAAACTATATCTATTAAATTTATTGTCTTAAAGAGACGTTTCTAGAGATGCATCACAAGACATACCTTTGTATTTAAAAATTCAAAGTTGTTCTCTATAGTGGTCCTTTTAGCCCCCTCCAGGACCAAAAATTTTTCACCAAAAGAAATCCTAATCGAAATCACTAAGCAAGTGTTTTGCTGCTTTTCAAAATTCTGACGCATTTCTGACACATGAATGAGGGGGGGAGGACTTTTGGGGGATCCTGTATTTAATAGTTTATGAAAAAAAAAAAAAAATGTATAATTCAATTCAATTTTAAAGTCTTTGACTACTGAAAGCCAAAATTAATATATTTTTTTTAACAACGTAATAATAATTGAAACTCAGATTCTTTAACTATTAAAACTGATTATAGTTTTTGTTATAATAAATATTTGAAATTTCCTATAATGCCTATCTTATGGTTTGAAATTTTTGTAAAATATTAAATTCTACAGTATTTCGAGTTCGTTAATTTACTGACTTAGATTTAGTGCCTTAAATATATTCCATTAAATATCTTAGATCATTCCATTCACCTTTTTGATTCTTTTTTCTTCTCTTTCTTTTTCTTTTTTTTACTTTCTCTTACCCATAAGGTAGAGAAAGTATTGTTTTTGGGTCAAATTTTCGAACGCGAGATTTTGTTATATTTACATGTTTTGAGGTCCCCTGAATACGAAAATCATGTTTTTAGCAAATGGTCTGTGTGTATGTCTGTGTGTCTGTGTGTCTGTCTGTTATCAGCATATCTCAAAAACAAATTAAGGCAGAAAGTTCAAACTTGGTATTCTAAATGTGTATCATATAGGGACGCTACAGTAAGATTTTCGTTAAGATCAAGCAAATGGTTCGTGTACAGGGACAATCAAGAGAATTCTAATACATTACGTCTATGGGGGAAATTGAAGGAAAGTAGAGTTTAACGTCTATAGACTGCACTAAACCAAATGAAACGAATATATATTTTTTGTAATAGAGATAGTTAAGTGGGAAAAAAAAATTCTGTATGTAAGAGCCTCGCCTCCCCCCCTGGGGGGGAAGCCCCCCCCTCGAGGGGAATAAATTTTCATGATGGGTATCTTTCAAAAGAGCTCGCCAATACCTTTAAAACGAATGGTTGAACCATCGATCTGCGATAATTTAAAGCAAAGTTATCGATTTTTTTTTACTTTTAACGGAAAAAAAAAAAAAAAAAATCGTACTTTTTTTTTTTTTTTTTTTTAAATATTGAGAATAAAATGGACTTTTTTTGGATATTTGGTGTTATACTACTTCTCTAATATGGAAATCGTTTGCCTTGTCATAAAAGATAATTTTTTTAATAATAATTTTAATAAATTATTTTTTAAAAAGAGAATTATTTTTTAATAACCGAGTTAAATTCTATATAAATGTAGGTGCATTAATAAAACGGGGGGTTGAGGGGGACGGTAGCCCCCCTCACACAGAACTAATTATCATATAAAACTCTTCAGAAGCCTAATATGTATTGTTTAACATAGGTTTACATAAAAGTACTCGTTATCTCACCTATTAATCTGCAAGCTGTATTTACAGTATTAAATTTCAGGGTAAAAGAAAGTCATTTGAGTGACACACCAGATTATTTTTTAATGAAGTACAGGGTGATTATAATTAAAAGTTACGATTCCAAAACGCTATAATTTTAAAACTACCCATCAGAGCGATTTGATATTTAGATTTTAAGAAAAAAAGAGTTTTTCTAAAAATATCATATAACACTGCTAAAAAAAAAACAAAAAAAAAAAAAAAACTAGCGTTTCACATGCAGATTAATTACGTAAAAGGCAACTAATACTTTCATCGAATTATACTTTAACCACATTTCTTGCGACCATGGGAGCCTCTGGACAAATTAAATGATTTCTTTGAAACAGAAAAGGCCAGAATGAACTCTTCCCAGTTTCGTCTGCTCAATCATGTGATAGAGGAAAGCGAATAATAGACTTTCTTTAAATTTAGTGAATAGTGAAGCATTCAAAGCCTGCTAGTAATTTTAAAAACCATTTATACACTATAAAAATGGCAGATGAAAGACCTTTTCAAATAAAATAAAATAAAATAATTAAAATAGATAAATAAATAAATGAAAAAAAAAAATTAAAATTACCGAACAACCAAACAGATAGAACCTATTAAAAATATATTATTGCTTTTAAAATTTATACAATTAATGGTATCGAGATGCTTTTAGGCATTATTTTGTGGAATTTACTCAAATTTGTCTACAATAAAAAATAAAAGTGGATATTTTTGTATCCAACAATAAGCAAGTTGAAATGTTACAATGAGAAACTTAAAATTCATAAAAGTTTGTTTCATTAAAAGAACCTTTGTCAGCCTTTATTTAATATAAAATAGAAAAATGAATAAAACTTCAACTAAAAGATGAAGAAAATATCGGAAACAGATTTTATAATAATGATTGCTATTTAGAAATAAATAATGTATAAACATTGACTACTAAATTTTCGTGCACGTTATTATAAAAAAGAAAAAAAAAGTATGAAACTAGATGCAAAATAGTATAACTAGTTGCTTAATCTAATGAACAATTTTTGAAAACTTCTATGAAGTCCGTTCTAAAGGTTTCTAGAACGTTTTAATAAACACTTATATATTTATTACGTAGGGCAAAAGGAGTAATTATGACGATAGTGTAATTGTGACCAGTGTCATTTTTAAGGAAACTGTAAATGATATTTAAAGAAATAATTATAGATATGAACCCTGTAATGTGACTCCATGGCAAAAATTCCTCATCATTAATCTAAAAAAAACATCTCAGAAATTATCCATTTGAGAGGTAGTTGTTTCAGTTTTATACCAGTTCTAGTCAATACTTTATCGGTATCTTTAAACTAATATATATATATATATTTTTTTTTTTTTTTTTCTACAAAATACTGTATTTTTTAATTGCGTCATATATCTTTCCAGGTTGGTTGCGGTATGTCATACAATATTTATTGTTGTGTTCCAAATTCTATTGTATTTAACTATTTCTTTTTCATTTATCAAGATTTTCAGATTAAAAAAAAATCAGATATTCCCTTTGTTTAAAAATTGGCACTGCACAAAATAGGTTTAAAACGTAATGGCAATGGACTGATAACTGACAAATTTAAATTACATTTACTAACATATATATATTTATCTTAAAGGGCTAAAACATCCTTTCAGAGTAAATACCATGAGCATTTACTCAGCCTTTCAAATTTTCACTAAATAAGAAACAAAAAATTAAGTTCATTAGTGTTCACAGAAAATAATTTGGCAGTAGTAACCGCCTTAATTTCTCCAAAATTTAGAAGTCTCTTGTTTTTTAACTCCCTTTTCAAATCAATCTAAATCAGATGAATACAGAGAGTGTAGCATGACAATCAATATTGCTTTGCACGGCCTAGCGTTGTTGTGAAGCAAATGAAATTCTTTTGAGGAACAAATATTTGTTTGTTTTTTATGTATTTTTTGTAACAGTAGAAATTTAATCTTAAATCGCTGTTTTGTACGATTTTAGGAGTAAATTTACACATCATGCTATTTTTGAAACTTGAAAAAAAAAAAAAATTAAATATATGAGATAAAGCTAGGTCAAATGGCGCGGTTGGAGAAATTGCGCAAATAAAGGATCAGATGGAAAGAGTGGCGCGCACTCGCAGTGATTCCAAGTAGTTGTACTACAGCAATATTGGAGTGCCTACATAGTTGTGCAAGTTGATTATTTCGACCATCGAGGATAAAAAGTCGTTAATCTGTCTTCTTTTCCAAAATAGATGCTTGAATTTTCATACCTCTTTAAAGAAATTTCTATAAAGTCAGTAGTAAAAAATATTTTTAAATTAAAAGATTTTTTTATAACTTACTTACCTAGACTAACGGTACGAGCACAAGCCTCTCTGAAACAGAATAATTATTGAATAAAAGGCTGCGCAATCTCTCGTACAGAAATGGGTGAGTTTGTGCATCGCTATTTACGTAGAGAGTTATTGTTCTAATCCATTTTTTATGCTAGGAGAGATTATTCAGCTTATTGGTAATGACAATATGATGAGGATGAGTGCATTTTATCACTAAACTGTACAAGAAGATAACTTTGTCAAGTGACTTTACGGGATTAAATGTGTTTCTTCTAGCATGTGACTGCACAACAGCTGCAACATTTACAACAATAAATGCATTAACTGTGTATAACGACAATTTAAGTCAGCAAATAAAAAGGTATTGAAATTGAAAGTTAAAGAACTAATTTTAAATTAAGAGTCATATATAGTAACTTACTGTTATTTTTTTATTTTATTTGGGCTCGTATTTTTTTATTTTTATTTTTTTAGTCTTTTTTATTTTATTTTTCAATTAAAAATTTTCAATTATTTAAAAAATTCTCTTATTTTTCTGATTCTTTAATTATTAGGTTGAAATATTCTCTCCTAATTACAAAAATCTTATATGAATGTCATTTAAGTGCAATTATTATTGTTAATATTATAATTATAGTTATTATTAATAACAAATAACAATCTTTCGTACTCCATGTGAACAATCACGAGAACCCTGTAAGGGCAGATTTCACAAAATAGATCTTTTGGTTTGTATTACAGATATTGCATAAAATTAAAACATAACAACAAAATAATAATTGAAATGCATAAAAAAGAATCAATAAAAAACTATTTGGCATTGGTTTAGGAAAAAATTAATTTTGGTTATTTCATAATATTCTCTTTAATCGCGTGTAAAATCTAACTTTCTATTTTCTATTTTCTAAAATAACATTATATTTTTTAAAAACAATTGATACACGTGCATTAGCGGTTGTGCATACCTGTCCTGTTCCTTTAACGAGTATTGTACTGCATACCAAATTAGAATTTTAAATTAATGAAATCTATAAAATCTGTATTACCTTAAAATAAAACACGTATTATAAAACAAATTTTCTCATTAATATTAATTTATGAGGTGGAATTCTCAAAAATCATAACTAGAGAAGTAAAATAATTATCAACTTTTCAAAAAATAAATAAACAAATAATAATAATAATAATAATAATAATAATTCAATTAAATTCACCTTCGTATTTTTTTTTTCTTTTTTTCCATATCTTTTTTTTTTTTTTTTTTTTTTTGTTCATTTTAATAATTGTATTTTTGAAGCCTGCAATATTTCTTATCATAATTTTTAACTGTATTTACAAAAAAAAAAAAAAAAAAAAAAAGAATAAAGAGTAAAGTAAAGTAAAAAAGAAAAATAACACTGAGAAAATAATATGCCGCCTTCATCTACAACGAATAAATGGTCATTTTCTAAATCGCTTAACTAGAAGTATGTATTTCCGAGCTATGCGCATAAGGCACGCCAATAAACTGAATAGACGAAATTATCGAGAATTTTTAGTCTACACATTACTAGATGGTGAAACAATATTCTGAATATTCTGAATCTTTTGCATTGCGAGAAATTCTCGCTTAATTTTCTAGAATTGGGTAATAAATTAAGGTTATAGTTGCTGCAACCCGCCTCTTGTATACGCAATTATTTGCAGATATTTTTTAAAAATAACTTTGCCCTCGAGAATATAGGCAAACGCTCTAGAATTCTAGTAGGGGCTTCTAGAACTCGCTTTCCAAGGGGACTAGAATTTATAATGATGATATAGAACTATTATTTCTAAAGCCACAATTTAGATTCTAGATGCCAGTTACAGAACTTTTTTCAGTGAAATCTTTCAAATATATGCATGGTGATAACAAGTAAAATGATTACTTTCAATTCATATGGAATTTTATTTGATAAAGCATTAAACAATAAAAAATACTCAAAAACAAGAAGAATACCTACATATAAAAAATAATAAGTGTACCAAAGAAAATTAAATTAAAGTTTTCTATTTTATTGGAAAACTAAACTTTCCATATTTTACATAAAACTATTTATCAACAGCAAGGATAATTCAGAGTATGTGACATATTTTTGGTAATATAATATTGATCTTTTCGTAAAAAAAGAAAAATTAAACGTCTTATATGCAAAGACGGGATAGTCGTTCATCTTTTGCAATTGCTCGATAATGGAAAGGAAATTTCTTGAGAGATTTTGATCCTTCCGTCAATAACTTTCATAACTTTGTCCTGATGAATTTGGGTACCTTCTCTTTGCAATTCATCATCAACAATAAATGACAGATTAAAAAACTTTTTAAACGATATTTTTTAATCTAGGTTGTCTGGAATAAAACAATTTTATACTAAGTAAAAAATATTGGTTGCAAAAGACCATGATAAGGATAAATATTTCTTGAAAGTATTTAAAGTATTCCGAGCTTTCTGAGATATATTTTTCAAAAAATTTTCGTTGACGTCAATTAATTTACAGAAAAAGAAATTAATAAAAGTGTTCTTATAAAGGTTCAAATAATTAAATTTAATATACATTTTCTTCCTTTCTTTCAAGTAACATAATAATTTCAGTTTTTAACAATAATTAACTTAAAATAAATATAATTTTACATAATTTCTTATTAATAAGTTTAAGTTATATATTAAGAACTGCAATATATATATTCCAATATATATATATTTTACACTCATGTATTTTAATAAATTCAATTTTAAAAATAATTCAACTGTGTATACAGTCGGTAACAAAAGTCTCCAAACCCTAGCAAAAATTCCTATGTAAAAAATGTACACTTAATACAGTTTTGTTAAATAAATCTTTGTCGAATACAGTTTTTAGACTGACTAAGAAAAGAATTCGACAAGGATTTATTTCACAAAACTGTATTAAGTTTACTTTTTTTATATAGGAATTTTTGCTAGTGTTCGGAGACTTTTGTTACCGTCTGTATATACATACATACATGTAAATACAGGGTGATTGCGATTAAAGTTACGATTTCAAAACGCTATAATTTTAAAACTACACATCAGAGCGATTTGATATTTCACCAGAGCAATCGTGAGGCAATGAAATTTTGTTTGGCAAAAGAAGAAGAAAAAAAAAAGTTCAAAAATGTGCCGTTAATTATTCGTAAAATATTTGTTTTATGAAGCTCCTCTTTTTCTCTTTTCACTATGACAGTTTTCTGCTGTAAACACGTATTCTTGTCTTTTTGCTAAAAAAATTGTAGTAAACCCTTGAAGTCTATTGTTTCTTGCTATTCCATTGTGTTGCTAACAACATTCCAGTGTTTAAAGAGTCCATTTAGGCGTTTCCCCTGACATTAGCCTGACAGCGCCATCTATAGGAACATGTTGGAACTACTTTTTTCCTACCCCAAATAAAATTCCATTACCGCACGATTGCTGTGGTAAAATATCAAATCGCTCTGATGGGTAGTTTTAAAATTATAGCGTTTTGAAATTGTAACTTTAATCGCAATCACCCTGTATATATACAGTTCAAATAATTTCAAATGTTAATAATAATATTAATAAAAATACAAATGTGAACCACTCCTCATCATTTTCTTATATTTTGCAACGCGTCTTACAAATAGCAATTTTTACATTATGTAGGATATTGAAATTGGACTAATGTTTAAAAAAAAAAAATCCTGTAGAACAGCGTAATTTTTTTATGAGTAGCAAATGCATTTTTTACGTATCATAGCAGTGATTAAGTCACATAACAACGATTCTTGACATTTTTGCCTCAAAACCATGTGCTAAAATTTCATTAGAAATAATAATAATAATAATAATAATAAAACTATTGCATATTATAACATACGCAAACAATTTTTTTTCATATGTTATAATGCAAACATTCCCATCCATATTTGAAACATTCCCAGAATAATAGATTTCTACAAATTTGTAATTTTTTCCTCGTCCTTCAACGCAACAAAAATAATTAAATCCATTCCGACTTATCTGAGCGAAAACATCATGAATGGTTATATTACTATAGCTGTCAAAAGAAAACACTAATAAGGAAACATTCAAAACTTGTCATCTTCAAAAAGTATTGAAAAAAATATAAGTGATTCTACTCTTCATAAAACACCAGAAAATGAAAAAAATAATGGCTGAAATTAATTACAGCGACCACACACTTTTTTCAAAATTAAGCACATTTGGCGATTTCACACTGCTAGGCGATTGATTTTGAGTACTTGGCGGAAAAGCAAAACACGGTTCTGTTCGTACACGGCAATCTCGGTGCTAGCAAACGTATCATCTAATAGCGCTAAATCGCCAAATATGCTTAATTTTGATAATTTTTTGTGGTCGCTGTAATTCATTTCAGCCGATAATTTTTTCATTTTCTGGTGATTTATGAAGAGTAGAATCACATATATTTTTTTCAATACTTTTTGAGGATGACACCTTTTGATTGTTTCCTTGTAAGTGAAATTAAAAAGAGAAACAAATAATGCATTTATTATTGCAAATAAAATATTATTCGACTGTTTAATGCTTTGTTATTCATATAATTCTTTATTAGATAGTCATATATGTATAACCTTTCTGTTGTTAATTTAAGAAGAAAAGTAAAAAAAAAAAAAAAAAAAAAAAAAAAAAAGCGTTTTGCAAAGATTATTAAATCTTTCCAACCGTATATACTCTTCGCTTTCTTTTAATCTTCAACGTACTTTGTTTCAGCTATTTATGCTTATAGCCCTTAATGTATGTGCATATTTTTGTATTACCCTGTAATTATTAATGCTAACCATAATGTATTTTATGCAAAACATTGTGCATATTCTGTGAATTTTATTCTTCGAGAAAATTTTATGCATATGAATAATTAACCTGAAATTTATTATGATTTGTGCAAATAAAAGTTGAAAAATATGGTTTTAAGTAATAATTCTCTTGAAGCGCAATGCTTTGGATTTCTTTCGAGTGGCCCTGTATACAAACAAAGCGGTGATATTTATTCCATTTTTGACAGGGGAAATCCTATAGTGAACTTTAATAATGTATCTCATTATCAAGAAATTTCAAGATTAATTACGGGAGTTATTTGCGCGGACACACAGACAAACCGAAGTCATAATCACTTTTGAACTTTGTTTGAATGTGTTATAAATATAGTTTAAGTGTATTTCTTCTCTGGAGCAACAAAAATTATTTACTATACAGCTATATGTTGCTCTTAACAAAGATATAGCTTTCTTTCGGGAAAGATTAAAAAAAATTATTCTTCGTTTCTGAATTTATTATACTTTTTTCCAATATATAATCATTCATTCTACTTTATTTAACGTATATTAATTTTTTTTTCATAATGGCAAAAAAATTTATATTTCCTGGTTTGTGATCTTTATACAATAATATCCTTATGTGCAATTGATCTTGGTCTATTTCTCATTTGTTTTCATTTTGTATGGGTGGATAGGAAATTAATATCTAAATTTCTTGTCTTAATGTTTACAGATATGCAAAAATTCACCTATTGTTGAATACAATTTTTCAATTAATGCCCCTGAAGATTGTCGGATATTGCATGGTTTAATTTATTTCATTCTTTCATTCTTTTCCTTTCCTTTCTTTTCTTTTTTTTTCTTTTTTTCATCTTTTAATAGTTTTTTTTTCTTTTTTTTTACACACACACACACATACAGACATACTTACAATGCGACCCACCGGAATACAATTCTTTTAAGTGGCCTGCCAAGTATTTTGATTTCCACATGCCTGGTATAACACTTTTATTTCCCTTAAAAAAAAAAAAAAAGAGAGAGAGAGAGAGAGAGAGAGAGAGAGGGAGATACTAGTTTTTTGCATAAAATAAATTAAATTTTGGGTTTGTTATTTTCGTATTTTACACCATTTGTTCATTTTTCCTCAAAAATCACCCGTACTCTGCAACAAATATGAATAAATGTAAATAAACTCTTCTATTTCTTTTTTTATTATTAATAAATATTAGTGTAATTTTTTTTCCTTCTATATTTGTGATAAAATTCCTTTTCCTTACATTTAAAAATATGCTTAAAAAGAGTTTATCAGTTTTGTTTAGATTAAGGAGAATACGAGTTTCTATGAAACATTACAATCGTTTACAATACACTGCACAGTTTTTAAACTTAATGGTGAATTAAGTATAAACATTCTATATATTTTAAACTATATGATAAATGAAATCCGAAAGAATAAATAATTCAGTTTTAACAGATAAATTATATTTATTCCATGCATAGCAAACTGTAGACGCCTAATGCTATTCAAATTATAAATTGTGTAAATAATTACGCTTAACTTTAAAGTGAAAGGTCTCAATTCATAACAAGAGAACAATTTTCAAGCGATAATTGAATAAACACATTAAATCAATCTCAGAATAACTTCAAAGCATTATATTGGCATGCAATTACATTTGGATATAATTTATGGTCTCTGAATTCTGGCAGATTTTGGGGAATGCAGACTCGCTCGTAATTTTATTTTATTAAAAATGAGACTAAATAAACAAGTTTTATTTAAGAGAAAAAAAAATATATATATAACACAAAGCTACCTAACATAACACAGAGGAACCAAATGCATATACTATTAAAATTTGGGAATTAGAAAGCTTATAGTAATGAAATTAAACGTCTTTATAGAATTATTTTCATATTTTTATTTATTTTTTGAGATATTTTAAAACGTTATAACGAGTATTACTTAAATTGTACGATATTTATACTTTAATATGAGCAGAAATAAAAATTTAAAAGGTCGATTTTCTTGAAAAAAAAAAGTCATATAGAATAGAACGATAGTGAAATACTTATTTTCGTATTCGAATCCCACAGAAAGGAAGAGATTTTCTTGTATTTATTTTCCATCATTCGGGAAATTCAGGGCACATTCGGAAAAGCACATAATGCATTGAATTATTGGAAAATGATCAGTTTGTAATAAGAATTTCTGAATCTTTACTTTGTGTAAGGTGGTTGCATTTTACAGTTGATCTTTCATTTTGTGAAAAAGCTAAACGTTATGTAACGTAATTTAAAAAGTTTACCGATATATGAGAAAGAACACCAAATATGAAAATTTATACTGAAAAAGGAATTTAAAAAAGAAATTTTATAAGAACCACTTTACTTATAAAGGAAAAAAAAGTTCAAGGCATCAAATTTAATATTTAAAATTTTGTTGTCAAAAAAATGAAAACCATTTTTACATATTCTTCAATTTTATCATAAAATAAAGTATCAAAAATGAATGTTCTGGTGAATGCCTTATAAAAATGAAACAGAAACAGTTACAGAAAATGAAAAGACACAAACACCGTTGATTTTTCAGTAATACTTTTAAGATTTTTTAAGATATGCTGTAAAATGGTCAAAACATAACGATATTCACATCATGATATGACATGATAAACATCATGATATTCATGGCCAAAACATCATGAAAATCATGATATTTTCTTTCGAACTTCGTGACAGCTTTAATAGGCGGTATCATTTTAGTATATGCGATTTTCGCGCGATGATGACTATGGTCCACCAAAGATTGTTTTAACACGTTCACGCCAGCGCATTTTGTTTACATAGTCTTCTCAAAAATATCCGAGCACTAGCCAATAATTCCGATATCAAAAAAGTACATTTAAAATTGTTTTGTTCAATAAATCCTTGTTGAATCATGTTCTTAGACTGACTAAGACAATGACTCGACAAGGATTTATTGAACAAAGCAGTATTAAGTGTACTTTTTTTAGACAGGGATTATTGTTAGTGCTCGGATACTTTTGCTGCCGACTGTAGCTGTGACTGACCGGTGGGTCACGCCGACGTGAACGTGTTAAACTGCTTTCTTAAAGTCTTCAAACAATTAAGTAGTGCGTTTGTTTTCATTTGTTTATTAAAGAATTTGAGAAAATTCGGACATTGTAATGCGAATTTACATACTGGCGACGCGATGTTCCATTGCCACAACAAGTATATCTGTACTGAAAAAAGCTTGGAGGAAAAATATAAGAGGTCTTGCAGTAAGACGTTTCAGTAAATGAGGTTAACTGTTGTCTACCCCTAATGGCTGCCGTTAAAACAGCGCTACCGCAGGTGCCTTTGTGATACTACCAAAACATTAGCTAGTACTGTGTTAATAATAGCTTTAGCGGTTATGATTTTGACATCAGGTTTTTTCTGGACATGCCAATTCTTCATGTATCATTCCTCCAAACACGGAACTTTTCCTACGTATGTTGAAATTAAGGGATAATCATTACACTAGACTTATGTAATTCAGTTTTGGAGATGGTCAAGAATTACATCTATGAATCATGAGGAGAAATGCCATTACAATTTTGATCCTCCACATCAGGTTGGTTGGTTGGTTGGGTTCTACGTCGCACTGGTGCTGCACAATGGGCAATTGGCGACGGTCTTGGTCACACCCTAGAGGTCTCAACTTCAGGAATGTTTTCCCTGGTTTAGTAGCTCGACGACCTGCGTGTGAATTCCAGTTCCTGGCAGAGCAGAACTGACTAATGTTGATCAGATACTGTAAAACAAAAGGTTCATACAGATATTTGTTGAGAGCGGCATTTCCCTACCACTTACTGACAGCAGTCATTGCTACTTGACTTCCAGCCTAAAGAGTAACGAGCTGAATTAAATGTTGGCATTATTTTTTTTAACTAAAAGTGATTAAACATGCATTAAAATAATAATTTCGTTGAGATGTTGCATCAGATAGGGAAATTATTTACACGCAGCTGGTACTTTTTGTATAATTATAAAAATCTATAAGATATTATAAAAAAAAAATTGTTCAATTTTAAAATATGGGCTTAGAAAAGAGTTTATATGCAGTTGCATGACAAATAAATATATATTTTGTGACGTCAGTAATGGCACTTTTGGTTAAAAAAAAAAAAAAAAAAAAAAAAAAAGACTAAATAACCTTAAAAAACAACAACAACAAAAAAAAAAAAAAAAAAAAAAAAAACAGAGAGCAATTTTTTATATTCGCAAATTTACAATTATGGTGTTCGTTATAACATTTTTATCCAATTTGGAAAGGAAAACGATAGACTCTTAGTTTTTCTTTAGAGCTAGATATTTGTGAAGGTCAGACTGATTGCTTTAAGATGTAAACTAATATATTAGAGAACGCTAATTTTGTGCTTTTTACTTCGAATGTGAAAATAATGTGGTTTAATACGATCTAAAATATATGCGTCAAAAATAATGCTAATATGCCAAATTACATTTACTAAAATGTACTGTTATCATTTGAACAACATTTATTTTCTGCTTCTGATAGTATTTTTGAAGATTTATTTAATTTGATAACCACTCTTCTATTTTACATTGCATTTAATTTTTTAATGCTATAATCGTATAAAATTTGTAGGTTTTCTTTTATTATTTTCGTAATTAAATTTGATAATTTAAACTAATGATTGTCAATTAATCTCTAAGATTTAAATTATATTTATCGATATAGTAAAATCAGGAGCTAAAATAAAGTTTAAATAACCGATATAATTTAAATATTGTATTACAGTAATATTGCTTTTAATTTTTATTTATATTCGATCTTAATGTATCTATTATTATTATTATATTAAATTAATTAAAAACACTTTAAAAACACGTTAAAAATACATTTACTAAAATATAAAAAAACTTCCAAAGCTTTTCGCCTACATACAAGAAGGCATCATGAGGGAATTTGGTTTTACACATACTTCAGAGCAGTTATATGTACTTTTGAATCACATGGTTAACAGTTAAGCAAAACAGTTAATGATTCAAATGTACATATAACTGCTCTGAAGTATGTGTAAAACCAAATTCCCTGATGATGCCTTCTTGTATGTAGAAGAAAAGCTTTGGAAGTTTTTTATATTTTAGTAAATGTATTTTTAACGTGTTTTTAATTAATTTATTACAATATGACACGTGTTTTTAATTAATTTATTACAATATGACACGTGTTTTTAATTCAACTCTTAACTGGAGTTTGTTTATATTATTATTATTATTATTTTTATTTTTAAAGGCGCACATATTTTTTTAATATGTCTGTGTAGCTAACTTTCTCAAATTTAATTTCCTTTCACAAATCCCTTCCATGGAGGATCAAAATTCTGAAATTCTGATGGCATGTCTCCGGACCACCTCTAGGGGTGTGTCCCAGACCATCGTCAATTGCCCATCTACGCAGCACTAGTGCGACGTAATACCCAACCATCCATCCATCCTTTTACAAAATGTAATATAGTTATTTGTATGCTAAATATAATTTTACATAATATTAATCAAAAAATATAATTTTTTGTTAAATTCTTCGATGCAATATACTTTGAATATTCCCTTAACTCTAATGTAAAAGTTAAAGTATCTCGAAAATGTCCAAAATTGTTTGAGAGAAAAAGAAAGAAAGGAAAAAAGATGAAAAAACACATACCCCGAAGTCTATTTTTGTATTTTGTTTACTCATTGTTCCTTATCGCAACATATAATTTTACTCCGAACGATAAAAAAATAAAAATAAAATAAAAATAAATAAATAAATAAATAAAAATAAAATAAAATAGTGCCATAAATGAAATTAAAGGACGGCAAAATCAACCTTATAATTTTTAATAACATAATTTGCACGTAAAATCCCGAGGCATATGTGTTTTATTATCTTAACATATAAAAAGAATGTTCTTATCTTTTTAAATTCGCTATGTAACAAAGTATAAACATCCGCATAACAGAGATATTTTCCCTTCACTATTATGGTAAAATAATCGCCAATTTTAGTAAATGTATATTGTTTTCATTATTTTTCATACTGTATTATATTACAATTATATGTATTACTTACTTCTATAACAAAAGAAAAACGTACGAAATATATATAAGAAACATTCTTTGACAGAATTGTAGAATTTAAAATACTAAACATAAATAAATAAAAATTTATAATAAAATGTACTGAAATATTCATGTTGAATAATAATGAGTGAAAACTTTTATTGAAAACACTAAATATTGCATAAGCACGGGACGATTATCGACAGGGTCAGTACTATGGGGAAAAATATATCAGTACTATTTTTCATTAGGTGAAAAAAAGCGATAAGCACATATGCAGTACAAAAGCTTATTTTTTAACCTGATGAAGAGATATTCTTATTTATTTTTAATCGAAACAATCGCTGAGTATTTTTTTCAATTTACAGGATTCAACTACAAACTTCTATCCATAGTTTCAATAATAGATCTTTGACAGAATTAAACTAAGTGTCAGTGGCCCACAGATTTTTATATTGCGATTAATGCTTTTGAAAATATTTGAAAAGAATGCCTTCAAAGCTTTATTTGTAATAATCGAAGAAGGTTGTTTTCTGTAATGTTTCGTTTCGTTTGAAGAGTTGGTTAACACTAAAAGCTCTCTGGTATAAAAAGATTTAGGTTTATTTCTATGTAAAAAGAAAATATATATATATATCATTCCTTTGTTTAACAGTCAAAACTGTTTACTTTCTAATTTTTACAATAAATTTAAACTGCAGGAATTTTCTCGTTACATCTGTTTAGAGTTATACTGCAAATAATATTCAAACTTTTATGCGCTTTCTCTGTGTTGATAGTAATTTTTAGAGTTTTTATTTGAGGCTGTCTCAAAAATGAAAATATTAACTTAGTCAGAAACATGCATATTTTTAATTAGTTATTTTTTAAAAGTATTTTTTTAAAAAACCTCAATTTGCGTATTTTAAGATTTTTCATCACACAAATTTCTATACAAAGTTTTTTTTTTTTTTTTTTTTTTTTTTTTTTTTTTTTCACTGAAAGATTTTTTTTAAAATTAATAACCGGTAATTTCCACAAATGACATTTATCTATTTTTTCTAAAATAGTTTCAAAATATTCTATTTTTCTGAATAGTATCTTCTCTTTATACAAAAACGAGTATCTCTAAATCTTTTTTTGATAATCTTAATAAAAATATCTCAACAATTATTATATTACTTAATAATAATAATTAAAAATATCCTCGCAAATGTTTTGAAAAGTAAATAAATTAGATTCCAGAATTGTGCTTAGAAATAGCACGGTTTTTCTACTTTGCATTGCAATAATAATAATAATAATAATAATAAAAAGTCAAATAAATGTTGCATTAAAGAAATTCTTAATAATTTTTTCTAACATTTTTAATTATAGTGTCGTTAGAAACACACCATTCATAGAAAAATACAATACACCGAAATACTCTTTTTGTAAAATGGTTAAAAAATTTGTAAGCAAACACCATTAAATTACGAAAACACGTAAGCCCTTTTCGTGTCAAAGTAGTTAACTAAGACGACTCCTGATGTACCCGATGATTAAGTAAGACTCCTGATGGATTTAGGCACTACTGAATCATAACCTGCATCGCTGCTTGATTGCAGCTCTAGTGCCAGCTTTATCATACAAAATGAAGGGCGCACTGAATTATTTAAACTCTAAATAATTGTTTTGTTTCTTTTAAATGAACAGTTTTGTTTACACATTTTTTCATCATTATTTTATTTGTTAGTCAATATACTTAAAAGAAATTTTTAAAGAAGTTTAATTACTATATTTTAAATCAGCATATAAATAAATAAATAAAAATCCCTTGAAAACATTTAAAACTTCCCTTCAGGTTCCCACTGATTGCATTGCGCCTTTACTGGATATTTTATTTTAAGGGCAATAACTGGATGATAGGGAATACGGCTATTATTCAAGAAATACGTTTTTCGGAGAGTTATTTCTCAGAGCATCATCTTTACTCTTTGAAAACAGATGGAAGAACTAGAGAATCTTCCCAGCTGTAAAACTTTAATTTATTAAAAAAAAAAAAAAAAAAGAATTAAATAAAAATTTAATAAAAAAATTCGGAAATTAGGCTTCGGCGTCCATTGAAAAAAGTCAAAACGGACCTCTATGCAAAAGTCTGTAGGTCTTCAACCATCCTTTTGCTTGCAAAGCGACATACATATATACAAACACACACACTTCTTCTTTTAATATATATAGAAAAGAGAAATAGGCTTTTTTCTGCATGTGATAATATAAAATAAAGAAATATTAATTTTAAAATTATTCTTATAATGTTTTATTTTCTCCGTTAAAAACCCACTGTTTAAATAACGACACATTGTATACACTACTGGACAATAATCTTGAATGTAGTACCATTTTCCAGCAACAAAAATATACTGCAACTTCAAAGATATATTAATTGATTTATTAAAACAGGAATAAACTACTACGTCAGAAACGCCAAAGAAAAATTATTGAGGTGCATACAGCTGTTTCGGTAGCCTAAAGCGTACCGTCTTCAGTGCAAAAATAATTCTTTTGCAATTCTTTTTGCACTGAAGACGGTACGCTTTAGGTTACCGAAACAGCTGTATGCACCTCAATAATTTTTCTTTGGCGTTTCTGACGTAGTAGTTTATTCCTGTTTTAATATTCCAACGCCAAGTCTTCTGCTATTATTAATTGATTTAGTTCAATCATAAAATAATTAATCTTCCCTGTTTAATATATTGATAATAAAACTTTACGAAACTTTGAGCTATGCATTGTTTTGCACTTATAATTTGATAAAATATGAATTTTTGACGCAAAGACTTTATATATTTTCTATATAAGAATTAAAATAAAATATAAACTAGTGAGATCTTTGATTTACGCTATTTTTAAAAATACACAATCTACACAGTAAATTTCTTTTCCCTGAAATTATCATAAAATTGGAAGAAATTTTCTCAATGTAAACCTGTTTTATATACCTGTTTATGTATACCTTTGTACCCTATGCATACCTGTTTATTATCTAAATAGTTGATTACATCCATATGCTATTTTATATTGATGAGTATCTTTATATAAAAAATGGTATACATTATGTAATTTAATATAAAGAAATATAAATGAAGGTCATACACGTTACACTGTATTGTATAACTGGCATAATTGTACTAACGTTCATACATTATGAATGTAAATCAAACATTTAAAGTTACTTTTCTACATAACCGAATACATACATATCCTAAACGTTATTTAATCACTAATAAATGTAACCGTTAGCGCACGTGATGAAATAAACCAAACGAGTCATTTATGTTTGAAAATGGGATTATTTTGCCTTCGGGCGTCCAGAAATTTAGATTATAAAATGATCAAACAGTGTAATAAATTTTGAATTACTGGAAAGGATAATAGAATGAAAATACATTGAACTTATTAAAACAACCTATCATGTTAATGGATTTTTCACTAGAATATTAAATTTATAACTTATATAATATAATTAAAGGAAGAAAAATGTATTATTCAAAAACTGTAAAACAAAACTTTCTAAACAAAAAAAAAAGCGACTCATTAAGAAGGAGTTATCCGAATGGGACAAAAATTGGTAGATGTGATGTACATGTGGAGAAAAACAATAGATTACAGTTTAAGAAAATTTGAATGATTTAATCAAGAGAAAGGGCCTCACAAAGTATGCAAATCAATAATGCGCTGGTCCACTTCTGGCCCTTAGGTACGCAGTTATTCGGCTTGGTATTAATTGATAGAGTTGGCAGATGTGCTCCTGTGAAGTATCGTGGCAAATTCTGTCCAATTGGTGAGTTAGATTGGTAAAATCCCGAGCTGGTTGTAGGACCTTTTTTTATGATACTCCAAACGCCCTCAGTGGAAGAGAGATCCGGGGATTGAACTCAACCCCATTGCACTGAGCCACCTATTAAGGGTCTTTGAAGTCACGAAAGTACCAGTAACACGTAGTATCGATGATAATGAAGAATTGGAGCTTTGAGTACCACTTTGACGATTGACCGGTTCTCACATTCTGTCCTGTCTTCAGGCCGACCGTTTTCTACCTGACAATGTGTTCGACCATGGTTCACCCATTCCTGTCAATATTATCTAATAGTTTTACCGCTCCTATCCAATTGACAAAAAAATCGCAGATTAGACCAACCGGCTTCTTTGAGCCCAACTACATAACCGCACTCAAATGCTAACATCTGCACATGTTGTTTGCTCACCTGTATGCGAGGCATATTACTGTTTTTCTGAGAAGATGGAATAAAATTCTCAAAGAATTTATGACCTAGAATCAAAAATTTTCATTTTTAATATTCTTCCAGTTGTGCAGTTGAGATGCGGCTGCAGGCAGCGTCGCATGCTCATTCAATGGCAGCCAAACTTTAAAATTTTACATTTTCCATCGAAACCTATATGTATGTCAATTTTTGTCCAGTTTGCATTACTCCTTCTTGGTGCGTCGCTTTTTTTGTTGTAGAGTATAGTTAAATATTAAAATATTGTTCCTTATCAAATATGCATTCAATATGTCTCGTTTTTCTCTTATCGTTTAACTTACAATGGGTCTAAAATTTCTTCTTTCCCTGAAAAATTGCTCTTTTGAAGTTGACTGTAAAGCGAACTTAGTCTTCTGTACTAACCATATATTAACACTTTTTAAACTGAATTTAAATAAATATTTTTTAAAATATCGCTTTATCAAAAGTTTGTTTTCGAAATTAAATCAGAACACGATTAACATTCTATAATATAAACTCGGTATCGATTTTTAGTGATCTCCGATATAAATAAAATTTTGATAAAGATAAAAAAAAAAAAAGAAAAGAAAGAAAGAAAGAAATATTTGATGTCACAAGCGCAGTCGTTAATTTTGACGCTTTCTCCAATATACCTGTCAGTGACAGGTGTCATTTACAAAAATTGTGAATTTATTTGTTAAATGTTTACTATGAAAAGCATCTTGAAAGCTATATTAAAATATTTTAAAAATGCTTCTACTAAATATTTATTTTAGAGGAAGAAAATTCTTTAGTTTTTCCTCTATAATATTATTACAAATTTTACAGCAACTTTTCAGCTTTGTACAAGCCTTACTTAACATTAAAGTTTTTTACTGTTTTAGTTTACATAACTGAATGTGGATATACTTAACATTAAATAAAATCAATGTATCATGGGGAAAAATAAGAGAAAAACTATAAAAAATATCCTTAATTATTTAAATTTTATTATAACAATGTACTGTAAATTGTTATATCTCTAAAACATATTTTTTAGGTTCGTTCTAGGAATTTAATTAAAGCATTATTGGAAATAACATAATTTTTATCTAAAGATGTATTTGCTATCAATTAAAGTAAGTCTAAAAGCACTTTTAAAGAATCTGCTTTAAATCTGTTTTTCAAATAACTTAATTACGAACTGACGAATTTAGTGTATAAGAATTAGAGGATATGTATTTATTCAATTATCACATCAATCATAACTCTGCCCGAACGTGAAAACTAATAGAGAATACCAGCGATATCATAACTTATTACACTGGTATATACTGTATACTGTATTTATACAAATTATTTTCCTTTAAATGAGAAAAAGTTAAATTAGTTCTTGTAACATAAAAAAATAACTAATTAAAAAACAGACACTACAGTTAATTCTGGATTGTACAGTCATATAATTAGAAAACTCTTGTAATTAAGTACAAGAAAATCAAGAAACCAACATTTTGAAATAAATGACTGAATAGAATTGAGTTAATTATATCATATTCTGAAAAATGAAAAGTGAAATTAGTTTTGTTAAACATGGTATATACACAAAACTCTTATCATTGGTGTAATAAAAGACATAGAAACTATCTGAAAAATACGCTAAATGTAGCGAGATTCTAAATCATTTTGGAAATTTACAAAAGAATATATATATATACATATATTTTCTAAATATCATTTTTTTAAATTACAGAGCAAATTAATAATAACATATTTGATTACAAATCCCTTTGCAGCAAAATAGAAATGATAAAAATAATTTTTAATAAATTTAAATCTTAGAAAAGTATTAGAATATTTTTAACTTTTAGAAAAATAGTGGTCATCTCTATTAGAAACATAAATATTTAAGTTATTTGGTTTTAGGTTACATATTTCATACTTCATGATGCAAAGCTTGCAAATTTTAAATTGTTTCCTGTAAAACCCTAAATTAAAATAGGGTCTGATAACAAGCATACTCTCTCCTCCCCTCTCCTTTACTCCCCTTAAGTCATTTGGGCAATGTAGCGCGATTTTTAGACGAAAAGACAAATAAGATTACTTCCGTTTTTAATACATTATGCTTGGAATAATGGAATATATATTTCCGGATTTGCGCCATTTCCGTTTTCTAAAGGAACGATGGCGACGCCTATCACGCTTTAAACGAAATTATATTTATGGTCTGAAGATAAATATTTTACTCTTAATTTATAATAGCTTTTATACTTTTAGAAAAACATAAATAAATTTCTTTTTACTAAATACACTTAGTTTTAAAGACCGAAAGTTTTGTATCGTAGAAGCGCTCTTTTCAAAATGCTTACACTGTAAATACAAGTGTCTGAAATTCAGACACAAATGTGTCTAACATGGGGTGTTCAGTTTTAAGATGCTAAAGAGTGTCTTATTTATTTCAGACACTTGAAGTATCTTAAAAGGCACACCGTTTCACACACTTGAAGTGTCTGAAATTCCGCCATCTTTGACTCTATCTATAGTGAATATTTTTCATAAATAAATAAATAAAAAGTTGCACGTTATACTGTTTATCTGGGAAAATAGATTTTAGATTCTCCTAGAGTATAAGAAAGAAAAAGTAATAATTTTTACAAGGAATTTATCCCTTGCCCGTGCCTGGAATCGAGCCGAAAACCAACGGATTGAAAGGCGAAAATCTTCCCAGTCATGGCACCGATACACACGGTGCATGCTGCTTGTATAATAAAATGTATTCTAGTATCCGTAAAATAGATCGCAGTTTTATTTATTTGCAATAAAACTCTTTGTAATAACTAAATCTTAATTCATATTATTATTTTAATTTTTATGTGTAGAGGTTTAGAGTTTTTTGTAAAATGCGTAATAAATATGAGAAAATAATAGACTATGGATTTTAAATGATTTTTTTAAAACTGGTATTTACAAGAAAACAATCTATGTATATGAAAAAAAAAATTCTTTTGCATTTTGAAGTGTAAGAAACATTGCGGGAGAAGTGAATTTTTAAAATGGAAAAAAAAAAAAAAAAAAAAAAAAAATCAATTATGCACAAGTTGTTGAAGATTGTTTAGTTACAAGTTCGCTTTCTTAGCTACAAGTTACATCATGCTTCGCTTGTCTTAATATTTTTGGTTTTATTACGTGTGAGAACTTTAAATAAAAATTAACTTTATTTTTTAATTTTTAACCGAACAAGTTTCGCGTCTAAGTATTTTAAATAAGTTAACTACTTGTATTATATAAAATAATATTAAATTTATTTAATGCTAAAAAAATGTTAAAACAGGGTATGCATGCTGCTTAAATTAGATTCCATATAAAAAATTTGTTAAGTAATACAAACGTCTGAATTTCTAAGTGTATCAATTTTGAAATGTCTGAATATCTAAGTGCCTAAATTGCAAAATGTCTGAATATATAAGTGCCTAAATTGCAAAATGTCGGAATTTTTATGTGTCTAAACTGTAATATGTCTTAATTTCAGACATATCAACTTCATTTAGACACTTATCTCAGCTCATTTATTAAAAAACAATTATGTGTCTTAATTTCAGACAGCACATGCGTCTAAAATTTTGTGTACTTAAGTGTTTCAGACATTTATGAGTCTGAATTTATGACGTTTCTATTTATAGCGTATAGGTTACTTTAAATTTCTTGTTGTGAAAATATTTAAACAGTTAATATTTTCGTGATTTATTTCCGGTAATAATAAATTTAATGAATAATTAAAATGTTATAAATATTTTCCATAAAATAATACTTCAAGTTTACAATCCCAGCAGCGTTCCCAACTTTTATAATTTATTCACGGACATTTTTAGCCCCGCCTTCTTTTCGCACCAGAAATTTTGTAGATTATTTCTCTTAATATGTGACAACGATTAAAAAAGAAGAAAATCATTTTTCAAAATTTCCAGTATGAAAAAGAGGCTGGGCTAAAAATGCTCGTGAATAAATTATAAACGTTGGAAACTCTGAATCCCAGATACAAATGTAATATACATATAAATTGAATTAAATTTCGGGAATTTTACATAGTTTAGAAAATAGTTTTTTAAATTATTTATTTTATAAAACACTTTTCACAAATTTTAAATTTAATCATGTTTGCAGAGACTTTAATCTACTTTTCAATAAAATATCAGCACATTTTTTTTTAAATACACAGGTTAGACATATTACATCTAACAGATTTAAATTTTGAATTACTTCCTGTGCAGACGTGCTGTCAAATATTGGAAAAAATATTAATCATGATCTTTTGTAAACATGTATCTCTTAGCTATGCAGCTTCATAGACAAACTCTACGACATCCACCTGAAGCAAATTACAAGAGAAAACTGAAATATGTATTTTCTCATCGATTTTATAATCATTTTTCACAAAAAGAAAAAAAGAGAGAGAGAGAAATGGATAATTTTTACCTTTCCTGTGATGCGTTTTTCTATTGCTCTACAAATACTTTTCAATAAAAAGTTTGAAGATTACTTTATTTGTAGAGACGTAATTAAACAAGAAAATGAATGAAAAGTTTGCAAAGATTTTAGATTTTCAGCTTGTTTCTTGCCCGATTATAAAAATGTCCTGCCATCTATAATGAATTTTATTTTTACAATGTATTATAGCTACTATTAAAACTATTATTTAACCTTGTATGTGTAAATAAAGAAATATAAAATTGATTTTTTCTTTTAGAAATCATTGGAAAATATTGCCACTGTAAAATAAAAATTGTATTAAATGAATTGTTTAATGATTCAACGAGGTTAGTGAACTCTTGAACGAAAATAAATTGATTTTTTTTCCTTTGTTCATTCAAAAACTTGTAATTTCTGAATCTGAGAAAAAGTGACTCGTATTTTTTAGTCAGTGTACGCAGCTTATATTTTAATCCTTTATTATATTTTAGTTTATATATATATATATTTGTAAAATGTTACTTTCTCTAAATAATTAAAAAATAAATTGAGATATGGAATGATAGCCTGTATTTCAAATTTCTTTCTTTCTTTCTTTTTTTTATTTTGTTATGCAGACAAAATTAATTTTTGAAGAAGATTACAAGATGCATCTGAATAACATATGTTATTTTGTACGTGCTTTATCTTGTATAAAGAAATTAAAATATGTTTTAAAAATTTCGTCTTTGTTACTGCAATGCATTTAATTCTTTTGCAAGTATCTATGTAAAAGGTAGACATTCTATTTATACAGCTTTCAATGAAAAACATGTTGCAAACAACCTAAATAATCTATTTTATTTTAAATTCATTCTAAAAATATTTAGTGAAAGAAAAGCTCGCAAATGATAGACAGACAATCTAAATACATATTTTTTCTTTCTTTGTTTCTTTCTTTTAATTATTATCTTTCTTTCATTTCTTTTTCTTCGAGGTGCTAAGAATAAAATTATATTTACAACTACATAATGATCTGAAATTTGTGATATTAATTTAGGCTTGATGGAGACGCAGGATAGTTAAATATCAATTTGTGATATAAAATCTAGCCACAACATGAATCTTGACATCTAACTAGATATATACGAGTGCAGCATCAAAGCGATATTGACGCTGGAGCTGTGATGCTGCGTTCGTGCCTATTTTAGTTTTCACATGAAAATAGGTTGTACTACTCTTAATATAAGTAACAATTGTCGCAATTTTGTTTGATTAATTTATGTGTCGTCATATAAAATGTCTTATTTATTACTTTTTCTTTATTACCAATGCGTAAACGTAGTTGGGTTTTGAGGAAAACTGATTCAATATATATATATATATATATATATATATATATTGAATGCAAAACAAATGAATATAATCTATAAGAAGTTTTTGTTAGAAAAGGTAAAAAAAAAAAAAAAAATGATTATTTTCACTGTTAAATTTAATTTTACCAATAATATAGATTTTGATACAAATGCTATATTTAATACCATGTATTATACCTGCCTTAGTTTCCCAATTTTGTAGATTACTACTTTTTTAAGTCAGAGTTTATGAATACATCCCAACACTCAAATTCTTATTATCTTTTGCCGGTCATAATGTCCAAAAAAAAAAAAAAAAAAAAAAAAAAATTCATGAAATCAAAAACACACACGAACAGGAAAACAATAACTGAAACCAAGAATAAATTTTGACTATATTAGAAATAGTTAAATGAACCAAATTTTGAGAAGATAATCAGAAAGTAGAATTTTTACTTTCTGCCGTTTAAAACTGCGGGAATCCCTAAGCTTAAATCAATTTGATTCATGTTGTATGTGTTTTTTCATTTCTTTTTTTTTTTTTTTTTTCTAGATCAGAACATCTTATCACTTTAAACTCTCCATAATTCTTTAGATATTGATTTTAATTTTCATTAACAAAAATTTGTAAAACTGATTTTTGTATTTAATCGAATTAGGCTTTTGTCATTAAATAAAATTACAATTCTTTTCCTGAAAAATAAATTTAAATAAAAAAAATATACACTAATTAATGTCTACAATACACTTCACAGATTGGTTCAAAGCTATTAAAAATAGAAAATATCCAGACAACAATATGTTAACAGGTCGCGTAAATTGTTATTTCTGATGTAATTATAATTCATAACCATATTCTGTACGCCCTTTTCAAGTTTGAACATAGAAATACTAATCACCCTGCACATAAGATAAAGAATAACTACACTAACAAATAATAGAAATATATTAATTTATTTTGTAAATCCAAAATGTTTAACCCTACAAGGCACACAGTTCAATATGTGGAACACCGACTTTAATGGTTCCTATAGCTATAAAACTATTAGTAGCGACATCTCTTGACATCTTGATAGAAGCTACTGACATTTAGCAATGTAGTAATATGAATCTTTACCTAAAGATGTCGTTCGTGTTTTTGTTATAGTGCACTCAGTGTGAAATTTGAATGAAAGTGATACGTTAGTCGTTTGTCTGAATTCAAAAATAAAAAAAGAATAGTTATTGAACAGTTTTGACTCGAAAGAAAATACTGTGTGTTATAACGAAGTGTATATTTTGCAGAGGTAAGTTTTTTTTTTTTTTTTTTTTTTTTTTTTTTTTTTTTTTATATACATTACAATAGTAAACGTATTAGTAAATCGTATTTTTATGATGAGCTAAAAAGTTGATTTTCCCGCAAAATATGGTTTTATTTTTATTTTTATTTTTATAAGTTTTCCCTATCTTCTGATCACTAATTACAGTATTATATATATATATTATGTTTATAAACATATTCACATTGTTAAATTCTTCGTATGGTAAAATCTTTAGAGGAAGATGACTCTTGTTTTTATTGTTACCACGAATTTACTTCAAACCTATTTTTTTTTCCTAGACAGATGAATGTGAATATGAAATATTTATTCTAAAGGCATAATTTCACGATCATACAGAACCTTTTCACGATTAAAAAATAAAATCTCAAAATAAAAAAAACATTTTTCGTAAAACTTTATTATAACTGCACTTAAAATTGATCTACCAGTTGTAAACTTTAAAAAATATTTCTCATCTGAATAGAAATTTGGAATGCAATAAGAAATCTCACATTTGATTTTTAAAAGATTTTCCTCAAACACACACATTGTTATACAACGTAAAATCTTTGGAACATATCAAAAGAAGATTTTCAATACTTTCCTTTTTACACTTTGCTGCTGTTGACAAAAATTTTATGTTAAATTTGAAACTGAAATATGATTGTCAACAGGAATTCTATGAATATTTGATATTAAAGGTTTAGAATATGCAGTTCAAAACTTTTAAAACTAATTCATGTCTTCCAGATACATCGTCTACTTATGGCTTATGTTCCATGACAAATTTCATTTGTGTCTCAAGAAAGAGGGGAAACTTTAAAAATGAAATAACCGAGATTTCTAAAAATGAAATTTGAATATCTAAAAATATATGCAAAGTGTCTGTTTCAGATAAACAAGCATATTTTAAGAATTTTTTTTCTCTTAAAAAAAAAAAAAAAATTCTTTGAAAATTCAATGGTATCAAAATTACAAATTTGTTAATTGTTTCATTTGTTTATTTGTTTTTTCTTTTCTTTTCTTTCTTTCTTTACTTATTTCTTTACTTTTTTATTTTACACTTATTTTTTGTTTTAATTATATTCTGGTACATTATTTCTGATTTAAAGATAAATGGTCAATTCAAAATATAGTAAAGTACCGAATTTTCGTTTTTTTTTTTTTAAACTTCAGTTTGGTTTCTTTTATGCACATACAAAAACTTAAAGTTAAAATGATAAAATTTAATGACTTTGACGTGAAAGAAACATAAAAAAGGAAAATTGAGCTGAAAAAAAAAAAAAAAAAAAAAAAAAATGTATTTCTTTACATTTATTCTGTACACATAGATTCAATATATACCACTATAAAATAAGGTTAATTCAGTATAAAGTACGATTTATTGTCCTTTTTTTGTTTAATTCTTAAAAAGATTTAAAGCCAACTATTAAAATAATAATAAGGCAAAATACAGTTCTACGAAACTAATAATTTTAAGTAATAATATGGAATTACATAAAAATAATATGGTATTACACAAAATGAAAAGGCGAAGCTGGCTTTTGCAAATTGAAATATGTAAAAATCGGGGAAAAAAATGTGCAAAGCAAGGGAAATGGTGGGGCAATTCCGACTTCGAGTTTTCCGGTTTATTATTTGAGTTTATTGCTTTTATCATAACTATATAATGGTTTAGACTAAAAATTTATGCGCACAAGAATATGATGGGGAAATAAGAAGAGATCATCTAGGTCAATTAGTTTTAATTAAACTTGAAATGAATGCAAATATTGAACATTTAAAATTCCAAAAGTTGATTTTACTTTATTTTAATGAAATAAATTTTACATTAAATTAAAATTCAGATTCCATTTCTTTTCAACAATTCTTTATGAACATTCATATTATCAAGTTTATTATTTATTTATTTATTTATTTATTTATTTTTTATTTTTTATTTTACATTATTTAAATAATTTTTTTTCAAAACTAAAGAATAAATGTCTTGTGAAAAAGTATCTGGTCGTTGTTCATCTCTGAAAATTTGGACAGTAAAAAGCTCTTCATATATTTTTATGCTGACGCGTGTAATTTTCTGAAACTTAGTCTACAAAAGTTTCGAGTCTTCCAATTTCTAGTTTATCATGATCTAAGATTTCAACATATTTTTTAAGAGTTTAATTTTCTTTTTCAATTTTCAGCTTTCTGAGAAAAAATATTCTGTTACACATTATTATTTATAAGTATTTATCTATCACTACTGACTATAAAAAGAGAAAAAAAACTTTAAGAAGGCTATATATAGCTTTTAATTATAACTGAAAGGGCCGTACATTTTCTCAAATCTTTGAAATTGCCAAAAAGATTTTCTTGGTAGTATATAACGCTATCATATAAGGAGTTGCATGAGGTTTCATAAATATCTTGAAACATACACTATAAACCATAAAAAAAAAAAAAATGCTTAGAACTGAACACTAAGAATGGAAAATCTGGTATCATGCATAGATTATGAAATATTGTCGAACATTTCAGCACGTAATTATAAATAGCAGGATTTGCACGTTTTGCTGGTAATTGCATTTAAATGAATTTTTATAAGAAAATTGAATAAAGTGAAACAAAGAAATAATTAAATTGTCGAAAAACCCGTTTTGGATATGGTGCATAATTTTAGACTTTAAGGTTTATTCCCTAGTAACACATCAATATCGGTCCAGTACCGCTCATTATCACCCGAAATCACACGAACATCGGCGAAGGTCTCGTCTTTTTTACCGATCTTGTCCGACCATGCCCGATATTGCCTAGTGTTGGACCTATAATTAGTAATTTTCTAAAAATTTCAACATTTGGTTTGAAATTTAAATTTTATTTAAATTTTCAAAAAATAGAGGACAGAAATTTTTTTAGCACCATTATAAATACAATAAACCAGTATATATTGTAATTCGACCGCTCCGACGTAATCCGATATCGGCCGATAATGATAAAAAAGAAGTGTGCTAAACAATATTGAATGAACTGGGATAACCCAATGAACTGGGATACTGTCTTTTTCCCGCTGCCACTGGTTGTATTTTGTCACCTGACTGCTTCAAACAGTTGGTGCTGCTGTAGGTGGATCTTTCTTTATCTGTAGGTTTTGTTTCTTATCTTGTACTTGCTTTGATTTTGAGTTAATATATATTTAACTAATTACGTTAATAAGGAGTATGAAAACAAGTACTTACGTTAAAAAGAACTCAAATTAAGTTTAGAAAAAGTTGTAATTGTCACATAATTTTGTGTGAGGGGTGCGGTAGACCTTCTCAATCTACAATTTGAATACAGTACCGACGTTTATATAGAATTCAAGTCTGACATTAAATTAAAAAAGTATTCGGAGAACTTTCACCCGCACCCATTTCTTGATATGTATCAATTTTCATCAAAATTTTCAAGTCACAACTTAACATGAACATCAAAATACAACATTTGAAATGTATGGCATTACTTGCTTTTAAATTATTATGATAACAGACAAGCACTTTAACCAATCACATTCAACAGAAAAGCATGTTTTCACTCAGTTATTGGTAGCCCTGTATATGTCTTCTATAAATTATTTACACACTTCGTTGTGGTTTCAAATATAGTCCAACATTCATAACACACAGCACAACCGGGAATGCACTTGCAACAATAAAGTCAAATTATTTTCTAGTTCTTTTGGGTAGTCGTGTAAACGAACGGTAAATGATTTTCATATCATATTCTACACGTGAAAAATGTTTTTATGCATGAAAAATCTAGATGTTTATTCGATTTTGTTTAGTGCAGTAGTAAAAAGAAATTTTGCCCATAGACGTAATGTGTTTGAATTGTCTTGGAAATCCCTATACATGAACTATTTGTTTGATCTCAACGAAATTTTAGCGTAGCATCCCTATTCAATAGAGATTTAAAATACCGAGTTTGAACTTGTTACTATTACTTGTTCTTGAAATATCTCTAACTAACAGATATACAGATCGACCGCTTAAAAACTGATTTACGGATTTAGGGAACTTGAAAACGCGAAAATATAACAAAAAGTCAATTTTTAAAATTTGACACAAAAACAAATCTTTCTCTATCATATATATGGGTATAAAAAAGTATAAAACTAGCAGGAATTTTTAAAACTCTAGAATATGATATGACCAGGTTTAAGATTTACACACATTTGGGGATATAATTGAAAATTGCTAGAAATGCATTTTTTGGGATGTATTATGCGTACTTTCCAAGAATGTTTAAAAAGAGTGATGACTTCGGTTTGTCTATCTATCTTTCTATTCGACTGCCCACGATCTAATTTCTATAAATAATTATAAAATACTTTGAAACTGATATTGTGTTTTAGTTTATTATGATATGTTCTTTATAGAAAAGGGTATAAATAGCAGAATCGGTGTATGCACAATGATTCACAAAAATTTCTTATGCATTATTTTGCATCAGATATATTTTTTAAAGCACATTTTCATATCTTTACTCTGCACACAACATAACGAAATTTATGTACATTGATAAGTTTTGTCAAACTATTTTAAGCAAATTAACTGTTTGAAATAATTTTTATTTCCTTTTTTAATATTTATAACTTGTATTTTAATTAATTACAATATGTATTTCTTCTATAATATCGATATTTTTTTATTTATTGAAAAGTTACGATTTTTAATGGCATCAGTGGTTATATTAAACATAAGTAAACACTTCTTAGTTGCTTTGTTAGCTATATTAATTCGTCCTCTACTATTATTCATATTTAAAAAAAATATTTTTATATATTTTCTTTGAAATAAATTTATGACTAAATATAAGATTTATTGTTTTATAGAGGGAGAAATTAGGAATGAAAGGTTTAAAAAACTTAAAACTATTATATATAATTGCATCCCTATAAATTTATAAATGTTTAAGAATCTGTGTCGTTGATTAAAAGAATTATGCGTCTTTTTATTTATAATTTCTGTCAATATCTTGAAAAACGTACAAACTGCACTTAGCTATACTAAGTTTATTTTTTTTCTTTTATTACTGTAAGTATGTCTGAAAACTACAGTAAGATTTTTATTTATGTTTTCAACAAATATCGAGAATGTTTAAATATGCCCTATCTATTTGGAATCTGATTAACTGCAGTTTCCCCAAATTTAATAAAAAATATCGTTTTTTAAGAAAATTTAATAAAATAAATTTTCAATACACAAGTTCGTGATAAAACAACCCACAGTAATATAAAGAATGTAATTGATGAAGTCAAATAATTTATCTACCACTCTATTTCAAACGAAGAGCGCAAAAAAAAAAAAAAAAAAAAAAAAAAAAACACGCATCATCTTCAAGATTTTTATGCACCTTTTATACATTTTTCCCGGTGATGTAATAAACTACTTCGACGAAAGAATAATCGTGCAGTCGACTTTCTTTCAAAAAGTAGGATTCCTATATATCAAAAAAGAAGTGTAATGAGAAGTTTTGACCGCTTTATTAATAACTACCTTATTTTAAGAAGAAAAATGTGTTTTTATTATTATTATATATGGATTTTATTTAAAAAAAAAAAAAAAAAAAAAAGAAATCTTGATTATTATTTGTACTTGAGAAAATTAGGTTTGATTTTAGTATTTAGAAAGTAAAAATAAGATGTCTCTAAATTATAAGCATTATACTTTTAAATAACATCAAACTGTACCAGATTTTTCTATGATGCATAAAATATTTAAAAGCAAACAAAATAGCTTGTAGTTGGTGCAACAGTTGTTTTAGGTCACTCTTCTTCAGGCGATAAAAAAGCACTAATGCAGTTGTCGTGCTCAGTTATGACAATGTCAGTAAAGTTTTGCGGAATAAACGAATTGTGTAGTAGTTTATTAAAATCAAGTGAAAATATGAGTTTGTAAATGGGCTGTCGCTCTATAGTTAGTTCATGTACATTAATGGAAGTTAAAGCCTTATCAGACACAACGGTTTTTGGAAAAACGAAGTTTTAAGCCGACTTTAGCGCCGACTTTTCCTCGGCGACAACACCGTAGAGGTTAAAACAGACGGGTGAAAAGTTGGATTAAAAAAGTCTAACTTTTGACTCTTATCCCTTTTCTTGGCGCGAATAAAATACGCAGTGGTTAGTGTTAAAATTTCCTTTCATTTGTTTAAAATGTCGCATTATTATTTCTACATTGATCTTTGTTACAACTATTGTCATATCGCCGTACGAAAATAAAAACGATTAATTCAAAATTCTTATCATTTAACGATAAAAGAAATGTACTTAACAATAATAATTCTTGTTCAAATCTTTAAAGACCTTTAAGCGATTTCCATGTTCCGCCATCTTGGAAATATGATGTATCAAATAACTCATCCTGATTGGATGAGTCTGTAGAAAAATTGTGTATAGAGACAACTTTATCAAGATAGCACTGAAAAAGTTGGACAAGTTCGGTTTGAGCTATGACACAGGGAGTAGACACAACTTCCTCTGGAAAATCGGCGTTAACCAGTGGTTGCCTCTAAAATCGCCTATAAAGTCGTTGTGTCGGATAAGGTCTTTAGACTGGGACCAACGGTCTAAAAAGAGTAATGAACTACTAAGAACAACCATCACTGAAATGGATTCAAACCTGGCGTCTGTCATTTGATGACCAGACCGGAAACTATTCATTAATAGATGGGCAGAAGTAAGGATATACAAAATTAATTCTTCTTTGGCAGTATTTAAACAAATGTGAATTTAAAATTACAGCCAGCTGGAGACAGCAGGTGTTCGAATGAAGTGAGTTCTTAACTTGGATTTTTATTTATGAACTAGTTGGTTCATGAACCTTGAAAGATCTGACTGTATTAAACTTCCTTTCGATTCCGACTACGGCGCTCTTTTTCTGTTTCAGAACTTACATCATTTTGTTCGCTCATCGTTGAAACACCTTTCAAAATTTTAATGTAGGGAATTCAAGATCGGTGGTGACTGCAGCACCTTCTCCTGCGCCCATAATAATTTTCAAAGATATCCATATTTTTGGTATTAAGTATCCGTGTATATCGGCTGAATGGTGGCGCTGGTATGCTGTAATTTCCCTTGTTTATGGGCGTGGATGATTACTGTTTCTGTTCAAATCGCTCAAAAATTGTAGAAAAAAAAATGCTTTCTTTTCTATTATTCAGACCGATCTCTGTCCTTCCTTAGCTCAGCCCGAAAGAGTTGAAAAATATGTACTTCGAATTGTAAAGATGGCGTCTTTAAAATTATCATTTGGTAATAGGTGTCTCAAAAACTAAATACAATTTTAATTTTCTTTTCACAATCTTTTCCAGCAAGCTTCTATGCGTCCGTTTGTTGATTTTCGAACTTCTCCGTTTTGTAGGGCTGAACAAAGAGTTTGGTAACACATATACATCAGATTTGTATACTTGACTCGTAATCCGCTTGTAAATCTTCGTCAGATAAAGATAGATAGCACATGACAGAATTACGATATGAAGAAAACGGAAAAAACATCCAGGGCTATAGCGGGAATCGAACGCCCTCTCCTACGCTCGAAGGCGATTAGCAGTGTGGTGATATAACCCCTTGGGCATGGAGGGCCCAACAAAGAGCTAGACAGACAGACAAAAAGTTAGACTGAGAAGATATCTCCTTTTATTATTAAGGATTGTGGTGGGGGAATTATGGGTACCAGCAATTATGGTATTACTACTATAAATAAAAAAAGAGAAAAAAAAAAGAAAGAAAGAAATCCTGTAAATATGATGATACGGTTAATGTTTTGTAGCTACTTTCATTTCATGAAGTCCTTTTCTATGACAATTTCGAAAAATATATATGACAATCATTCAGAAGTTATATTTCAAACACATTCAGCACTTCATATATATTGTAAATATCTTACGAATAAAATAAAGTTTACGTCAAATGCGCTTAAAAAGTTAATTAGATCTTTTCTTAACAGAATTCTTTTGTTGCTAGTTTCCTTTAATTAAGCTATTTTCGATCATAATCAGAACTGGAATCTTTTAAGAAAAATTATTGACCTAAATAACAAAGAATTAACCACACCAAATTGATAATGATACGTCTGTATAATAAAATGTATTTCTTGAAAACGATTTAATTTATTTCAATTAAGAAGGATTTAAAAAAAAAATAGCAACTGAACAAAAGTTTTGTTAATTACTTTTATTTAGATATTTCATTGTACGTAATGCATTTTCTTTTGATTTTTCCATGCAAAAATGAGACAATTTTTGTTACTTTTTTTTTTATCAGTACAAACTTTAATAGCTGTTCGAATATATATATATATATTTTTTTTTTTCAAAAAAAAAAAAAAAAAAAAAAAAGGAAATAATATTTTATTTAAGTGCAGAGGTAATTTTAGTAAAATTCATTAGTAAAAATAATAATTATAGATTTCTTCCCAGAAAATTTCTAGATATAAGAGAAAATAGTTAGTATTTTAACACCAAAACTGTAATCTAATTCAATACACGTGTTCGCTAGCTTTGATTATCAACTCGTTATTCGTATTTTAACACATTAAGGTCAGCAATAGGGGAACCGTATACACAGAGAAAAAAAAAATATATCGCCTTTCTCTAGAATGAATAAGTGGCCATTTTCTAAATCCCTTAACTAGAAATATAGATTTCCGAGCTATGCGCATAAGGCACGCCAATAAACTGAATAGACGAAATTATCGAGAATTTCTAGTGTACACATTTCTAGATGGTGAAACAATATTCTGAATACTCTAAATATTCTGAATCATTTGTATTGCGAGAAATTTTCGCTTGATTTTCTAGAATTTGGTAATAAACCAAGATTATAGTTGCAGAAACCCGCCTATTGCAGTCTCATTTATTTGCAGAGATTTTAAATAACTTTGCCCTCGAGAATATAGGCAAACCCTCTAGATTTCTAATAGGGGCTTCTAGAACTCGCTTTCCAAGGAGACTAGAATTTATAAGGCTGACATGGAACTATTTTTTCTAGAGCCACAATTTAGATTCTAGATGTCAGTTACAGAATTTTTCGTCAGTGTACTTTTGTTCTTTGACATTGTACCACAAAAGGAAAGGATTTTAGTTTGCTGATCGAGGTGGCCGTACAATGTACAAGAAATACTATAGATATACAGCGGATATTTTGCAACGTTTTTTTCCTTACATTTTCCTAAACATAAGAAATTTTGCAGTACATATTTCACTCTGGTACAACACCTAATTTAACCTTAAAGATATAAATATGTCAGGGAATTTTGGTTTACCCTGTTCAATCGCTGTAACTTTTAATATATTATCCAGAATTTCAAACATATTTTCCAGAATTTCACCTTATATTTTGATGATGTTCATACTACTACCTTTCAACGTATAACGCTCATATATATTTTTATGTCAAACAGAAAGAGGTTTTTGAAATTAAAGAAGTATTATAAATTGTCAAAGATAATAAAAAGACATGAATTATGTATATGTATATTTGGGGAAAATATTTAATATAGGATATCTTTTTAAAAAATTAAGCTTAAAATTTTAATGACCTCTTTGATGTTATGTTCTAGCGAGATAAGCTTCTTGAATATAATATAAAATTTAATCTTAGAGAAGTTAGTGGCATGAAAGCAGATTATTAGAAAAATTAACCTGAAAAATTTCTTTATCAAAAAGATTTTTTCTATTTGTGATATTAAGCAAAATGCAAGAGATTACTAAATTATTAGAACTTAATTATAATTTTTTTCTTCCCTTTTCTTTTTTTCTTTATATCATGAGTGAATATCATAATATCATCTTTATCAAAAAAAGTTTTTTCTATTTGTGATATTAAGTAAAATACAAGAGATTACACTATCAACCAATTTGAAGAACTGAATTTATAGAATTTAATTATAATTTTTTTCTTCCCTTTTCTTTTTCCTCTATATCATGAGTGACTATCATAAATCGTCATATGCAAAATGTGGCAATAACTCTCTCCGTCATTTTAGATGCACAAGGCTTCTTACAACGCAAATATAATTGTAACCATACCTTATATAAAACAAAATATGTTAAAAAAAAAATAATAATAATAGAAATATTTCAAATATTTTCATTCAAAGCATCAGAAACTTCCAGGAAAAATACAAAAAATAGAGATTAGTACAAAATTTTAATTATATGAAAGACCAAAAGGGTTATAAAGTTCCATTTAGATTACAAATATAGACATTTATTTTTCCATCTGTTAAAAGGAAAAATATTATGGAGAAAGAAAAAAAAAATGATTCGACATTCCCCCCCCCCCTTTATTGAACAGAAAAAGGATAATTTAGGCTTGAAAGAGAAAAAGAAAAAAATAATATATTTTGAGAAAATCATTTTCAAAGCGCAAGCATTTACAGAAGTGATCGTTAAAGTTGCGTTAAATTGTTCAGAAAATGGTAAATGATTTCTAAACAATAATTTTCTATTTTTGTTTCCTTTTTTTTTTTTTTTTTTTTTTCCCCGATTGAGGCGTTTCTTTTATCAGAAACAAATGTCTTTCAAAATCAATGTCTTTTAATGTAAGTCTAGTTTATAATATATAGATTTTTTTCCTTATTATTATTATTATTTATTTATTTTGAAATATTCCATGTTATAACAAGAATGTTGTTTAACGAATGTCTTAATAAAAATATTAAAAAATATAATAAATTTTTTATTTATATATGTATGTTTATCTTAAAATTATAAACATGCTTATAAAAAATGCAGGGTGTTCATAAATAGGTATAAAGTTGTAACAGTTCTTGTTTTCTTTATAAGTTAGTTATGTCTGTCATAATGAGTTATTAATTATTAAAAAACAATATCTTTTGGAAGATATAATTAGGATTACAGAAGATTTACAATTAAATATAAACTCTGCGCTTTTCAATTTTATCATTTACTTATTCTTTTAGTCTTTCTACACTGAAGCACGTTTTAGTAACTGAGATACACTTTTGGATTTTCTTTTTTATTAATTTCTTGCAAACTTGCTTTGATTATGAATCAAGTTAAGGGTAAAAATCTATTTACATTAAAATATTTGCTATAACTAAATAACTGGTTTTGCACACGCAATTGTACATAAAAAAAAAGAAAAAAAAAAAAGGGGTTGTGTGTGTGTGTGGTGGTGGCGGTGGTTGTGGGGGGATAAAGGAATGTATCATAAATGAACTATTATTATTCAACAAACTTAAAGCTGATTTCTTATCCTATGAAAGTTCTATTTTTGGCTCTCTAAAAAAAGCGAATATCTATTACTGAATAATAAGAAACTGAAAAATCTTATACAGTTTTTAACAATGTATTTCTGAAACATGTTTTTCTTATACAAAATAGCAAATTGTATTTATATATTTTTTTATTTATTTATTAAATGTGTTTATTTCTTATGCATAAAATGGGTGTTCTTTAATCATTATTTCTACGAATAGGTTTGCGTTTTTTAATATATTTGGAAAGTAATTTCATTTTTCTCAGCAGAGGACTTAATTGTATTTTTTTCACACCATCTTCACAATTACCATTATATGTTGTGACAGCTGATATAGCAAGGCTTGCTTGTGAAAAATTTCGTTTTATTCTGCTCAATAGGTTTTAATAGGTGCCCTATCAAATAAAGAAAATCGGAAGCGATATTTTCGGCATATTTTGTTTTTGCTATCAAAAAGGCGAAAATTCTGTTCAAATAAGGAAAAAAGGATACGATATGTATACAGAACATTTATTTAAATAACACCAAAATCAAATTTGGTTTACTAAATTTTGTTCCGGCAATTTTTAAGTTAAAGATGTATTACGTTCTGGAAAACCAGTTCATGCCAATGAAGACAAAATAAAGTATTGGTTTATGAAAACTACCAAATAACAACTCGTGAGATCGCTAAGAAACTATTATATTGTTAAATTTTCCTGTTATTATGTTATGATATTTTTACCTTTTGCATTGTACTTTTTACTTTTCACAACATTATTTTTTGAATTTAATCTTTTTATCTTTTACATATATAAATTTTCCTAATCCTACTAAATTACTTTAATAGTTTTAATGGCCTTTTCTCTTTACTTTTCTTAAAGTTGATGCTTTCCTTAAACAAAAACTATTTACTCTTTATGAAATAGATATACCATCAAATGTTGTTTACACTAGTAAATTGAACTCTGCCTGGATATATTTGTTTTTCTTTTTTTTTTTTGTTATCCATACAAATAATTCTAATTTCAAATAAAAATTTATCAAATTATTAACTCTAAAATTCAATAGATTACAACCCCTTTTTTTTTTTTTTTTTATAAGAGATAGCAAAATCAAATAAAGAAACACAAAAAAAAAAACTCGAGTATAAATTTAATTCTAACTTATTATTTTTACAAGTAATTTAATATATCTATGTTATCTGAGGTAATGCCAGAAGGTTACGGTAAAGGGTTTTTCTACAAAATTATCAAACAATCTTAATTCATACAGATCTATATCCAAGCAAGTTCATATCCCTACCTTTTACTAAAGAAAGCATCAGCATTTATTATACTTTTGTACGTATAGTGAAATAAATAAAATTACGAACTCTTTACTCCTCAGATTGAATATTCAAAACAAATTCAATGAATAATTTTCTTTAATCATAACTAAAATAAAACCGCGTTGTGTAATTTCAATTTTAACCCAGGTAAAAAAAAACACCAGTGATAGCAATGTCCAATTGTTACCTATCTTGAAGGACACTGAACAGGTATGAATTAATTAATTTCTTTAATCTATTTAAGTATTTAAAATATTATTAATAAATTTGCATCTCTCCTATATTTGATCTAGACCTGCTTATTTTCACTTCTAATTCAAGTATTTCTATTATCAAAAGGAATCGGGCAGTACTTAAATTAAATAAAAAGAAAAAGAAAAAAAATGTAAAAATGACTTTATTTCTTCATACCTCTGGACCTAAAAAGGAAACTGTTAGCTCAATCCTCCTCTGGAATTGCAAGCAACAAAAATTTAAGTTTCATTTGTTATAACCACCTATTATCATAGTCTAAATAATATACATAACTCTTTTCTCTTTTTACTTACATTACTATTAGCAGTCAAAACACAATTCCAAATCAGAGGATTGAACCAACTCACTGCCCATGATTCCTGACCATATTTGTGTTTAAAACTCACATAAATTTTACTTGCTAACTCGGTTATTTAATCTTGTTAGGTACTCATTACGAATTACCATTAATATACTAAAGTTTTACTATAGACTAATTAAAGCATCTATAACCTGCTCAATAACTACATGAATACCCATCCGTTTAATTATTCATAAAACATACTCCTAAATAATCAGGGGACACTGCTATCGCTGTTATGAATAAAAACAAATATTTATAATATAATTGTTCTACCTTAAAATTTACTTTAAATAATTATAGGATCTCATTATATTCATAAATAAAATAATACAGAAAAATAATCATATCAATAAAATTTATTACGCTTTTCCAAGAAATACACTCTTATTTAATGACAAATAATACCAGCAATTTATTGAGAAATAAGTATGGATTTTTATTACACATTTTTCTAACATTCTCTATATATATATTTTTTTTTTATTTCCTTCTTAAACAGTTTTTTTTTTTTTTTTTTTTTTTAAATAAATTCACATGTTCAGGGTGCTGAACTTAATTGTTGGGATAAAAGTTTAGACACAATAAAAATATAAAATACTAAGAAAGATATCAAGACTTACAATTCATCGAAGATTCTTCCAGGAGTGGGGACGCTGTCCGGAGAGGTGGCCTTTCACGCCGCTTGTCATAGGCAGGGGCTTATCTGGTTTGGGTACTCTAGGTTTTAAACTCTGGGGGAAAACTGGAAGTCTCCGATCAGGGCTTTCTGCTCTTTACGATGTATTTCTTCCATGGCCTAAATCAGCTTAACATTTATTTATAAATTTTTATTCCTAAGCAGGGTCAGGACGCTGCTTCGCTGGAACTCAATGGATGCTTATTTATTTTGTGCCGCCCTACTTCCCCCCTCGCATTTGAGGACGTCTCAAGTAGGGTAGTCGGCTCGATAATACTGTATAAAATTCTGATTTTATATAGTTCACATTCCTTGACCCGCTTTTGTGGCTTGCCTCCACAGGAGAAAATGAATCGAGGGCCGTTAATATTCGTAGAGGTAAGCCGAGACTCGCTTGCATCGCTGTTAAGACCGCTCCGATGAAGGTTTTCTTCCACCGCTTGCCGGCCTTCTGACTCGTTACGGGAGCGCTTCCTGAGGACGCCCCATCACCGTGTAATTTTCCATGATCATTCCCAAAAATCGAAGGAAGTTCGTAAGATGAAAGAATCAAATCTCAGGAGTGCCGGAGCTCGCTATCCTTACTAGCATCTCGATTGAAGTTAGTAATAAAAACCAATCTGAGGGAGCTTGAAAGCCCCCTCTGCTTTTTAAAGAGAATCCCTTCTACATCTCTTTCCTCGATAGAGGCTTAACGTCGAATCATTAATTTTTTTTTCCAAAAAAGCGAAGAGCATTCCAGCTAGTGTTGCCAGCCGGGATTTCTAAATTATTCACTACCCAATGAAAATCCATTCCCTCAAAACAACCACACCTAGTCGTGATTCCCCCACGCGGTGATAGGACACCTCGCCTCAAGGAGGGACATTTCTCACCCCTATGTAATGAAGTAAAAAAAAATAAAAATTTCCCGCCCGATGCCCTGTTGTGAAACAAAAACATCTGGGATTTTTTTTTGTCAACTCACAAAATTCCAGAATTAAACTCTGAACTCTCCTGACACTATTCGCGAATTTATGTAATCCCAAGATCCCCTTAAATTCTCAAATTACGTACCACTTCCACCATTTTTACTAGCAAGATAGCATTTTTGAGTTTCCAAAAACAAGAATTTCTGCGAACGAGGTACAAACCACACACGAACAAATTCCCTACAGCTCCCTAGCGCTTGTTTTTTCCCAGAAAATGGAAATTTCTGCGACACTGTTGTCAACACCATCTGTGGGCAAAATACTCTCCCTTTCCCTCGAAGTAAAAACAAAAACAAAAAAAATATATAAAAGTCATTCCATTCCCACCGCCTATCTTGTTTTCGTAAATAAGCTAAGAAAATTCTTAAGTGCAACTACACCCAATTTTTGAATAAAAAAAAAAACGAAGAATATATATAAAAGTTTTTTTTTTTTTTTTTATAAAATTAAACCATTCGTGTAACGTTTAAAAATTATAGAAACATAGTTTTTGCAGAATTGGTAAATTAAAAAAAAATTTAGTTTCCTGACATTTAGAAATTATAAAAAGATATAGTTTAGTATATTTGATAAATTAAAAAAATTCACTCTCATGTACTAAGGGTTTAAAAAATATATAGTTTTGTAAAAGTATACAAGTTTTGAAAAAAAAAAAATGAAACAGTTCTGGTAAAATTTAAAATATTAAGATTTAAAAAATATTGTTTCTGTTGAAATTCAAAATTCACCATAACATATTTCACCCTCCCTTTTATGCCAAAAAAAAATAAAATTTATTTATTTTTTTTTTTTTTTTTGAAGAAAAAGAGAATGTTAAAGTGTCCCAGGCGAACGTATAAATCAAACAACGATCCATAAATTTCCCAGAACCACCAAACACACACCTTACCAGAAACCCCAAATCAGGCCTTATATCTGAGATTTCTGTCCTTCTCCAAAAAAAAACTAAGTTCCCAAAATTAAAATTGTACTAAATAAACTAAGTTCTTTTAATTAATACCTTGCTCAAATAATATTAAAATTAGTCTTTGTGTAATACATATAAGGTAATAATGTAATCGGTGTGTATAAGGAATGAAAACAGCAAACGGGAGTTTGCTACCAAAATCGTAGCTAAAGTAAACAAACTCGATGCTGCGAGCCGGACTGTTTACAATCAACAGCTGATCTGTTCTCTCTTTGCGCTTAACAGCAGACGATATTTTTCTACCTCTTCCGTCGCTCCACCTTATCAATAAATACATTCGCGAAGAACCGTAAGAGGTTTTTTCTCCGACTGAAGCTAACGGGAGTTTCTTTTTCAACTGAAACTAACTGCAGTCAACCACTCAATCTGAAGAACCGCTATTTTCTCTCTCCTGATGGGGAGTTCTCCAACCAACCAACCTTACCGACGCGGTGATGTAAATATTTACGACAAAGCTAATTTACTTGCTATACTTCAAAAGGGACTTGACATTTTTGGGATTGAAATTTCCCTAGGCAATAAGGTTTTGTAATCTATCGGACAGGGCCACACGTCCGGAAGAATCCTTTACACACTACATTTTACATAGAAATAAAATAATAATTGATTACATAGACATTGTTACATAGAAGATAATATAGCATAATCACAAAAAAAAAATTAAAGTTAGGAGTGGAATGTGCCAGGGGGTCTTACTACAGTTATTTATTTTATCTCTACCACACTACAGCTACAAATTGAGTCTTAAATTCTGCTCACTCAGTGCATAACCTATGAGGTAAACAAAGATTTTTCTTTTGAAATTTACACAAAGTGCAATGTTCATAACCCCAACATATCCAAGTCAGGAAATACTAAACTAAACTTTAGAAGCTAAATATTAAAAATTTTGATATTTTTACACTTTTTTTTTTTTTTTTTCCATTTTTTTTTTTTTTTCAATTTTTATTATATTTAACATTTAGTCCTCAGTTTACTCGAAACTATCCCAATTTACCTCCCTGACCACTCATATAATAAATCAATATGCACTGAGAGACCTCACTACTTCACAATTAACTAAGTACCTACATGTAAAATTCTTTACCTCACTGAAACTCAATTTTAATAACCTAGTACATAAAAAGAATAATTTCCAAACCTTCATAATTTTTTCTAGGAAAAATTCCAACTATTACTATTTAGTTGCAAGATATTTGAATAAGGTTAAATGGAACATACAACGTGGGCAGCTCGAAGAAAAAGATTTGAGTGACTACAATTTTCTGGTCTACCTTTCCAGAAACAACAATCGAAACACTCGATTCTACCTTCAAATTTTCACTAATTTGAATCTTTTCCCAACATAAACTTTTCTTCGAAGAGTCTACAATTTTCTGGTTTACCTTTCCAGAAACAACAATCGAAACACTCGATTCTACCTTCAAATTTTCACTAATTTGAACCTTTTCCCATCATAAACTTTTCTTCGAAGAAAAAAAAATTTGCCTCATACTAATTCTTTACCACTAGCACTATATTGCTATCAACATTACCCAATTTCCAGAGCATACCCCTTCAGTCAGTGAGAACTTTGGAAAGTACTAGCAACAAAAATTGTTGCCCCAATATGCAAACTCACAGCCCTTTACAAATTTCTGTGGGAGACCCACGACAGATTTATCTTATTTAAATCTGCTAGCACCGAGTTTTCTGGCCGACTCCCGTTCTCACATTAACATGTCCAAAATTGAAAATTTTCCCTTTCATAATATCAAAAAAAATTTTTTTTAACTTCACATTATGTCAACTTATACCTACATTGAGAAAAAAAAAAAATCTATTTATAGAAGCAAAATTAATTTCTGTTTCACTGGCAGTTAAAAAAAAATTTTTATACTCCACCGTAGCACATTCACTATGTTTTTTTTTTTTTTTTTTTTTTTTTTTTTTTTCAAATTTTACACCCTGCCACACTGAGAGATGGTCACCAAAATATATCCAGGTGGTAGCATTTTTTTTTATCAAACTATTTTACCTTTATCTATTTTCATATTACTAAAATTATTATTATTGTTTTTTTTTTTTTTTTTTTTTTTTTTTTTTTTTTTTTACACCGAAAATATTCAGATGCTGGAAAGAAGCCCCTTTTTATTTACGTAAGCAGGTAGCCTTAACCCAAAACATACTTTGGGGAAATTTTAATTACATCTTGCTGACCTACCAGAGCTGGTACAGAAAATTCAAACTCATGCACTTAGGCACTCCATACAGCTAAAATCTCTAAAAAAATCAACTCAACACGAGGAACTAAACTGCAGTAGAACTATCTCAGTTCTACGAGCAACACAGATTTTAAGCTGCATATCCATACTAGCTCACAAATTACATAAAATAGAACTTCCCCCAAGAAAATAAATAATTCTATCTTTTATTGAATGATCCTCCACCTGCAGTAATAATTCTCTCTCTCTTTTTTTTTTTTTTTTTTTTTTTTTTTTTTTTTTAAACTTTAAAATTGTGACCCACACTCAGAGTGACAAAGTATCTCCAAGAAAATTTCTCACTGAACTTGCATTTTTTTTTTTTTTTTTTTTTTTTTTTACATCATACAGTTCAAATCACACACTGTTAATGGATATAAATATACTTCTATAAAAAAATCAATAAAAGCACAAAACACAAAAATAAAAAAATTATACAGATAAAAATACTGCAAATTAATAATATTAAGCATCACAATTAAAAAGAACCTTTTCTATTCCGCAATAACGATCATGTGAGATCCTGGTCTCACGGCGCCATTTATTATATTGTTAAATTTGCCCGTTATTATGTTATGATATTTTTACCTTTTGCATTGTACTTTTTACTTTTCACAACATTATTTTTTGAATTTAATCTTTTTATCTTTTACATATATAAATTTTCCTAATCCTACTAAATTACTTTAATAGTTTTAATGGCCTTTTCTCTTTACTTTTCTTAAAGTTGATGCTTTCCTTAAACAAAAACTATTTACTCTTTATGAAATAGATATACCATCAAATGTTGTTTACACTAGTAAATTGAACTCTGCCTGGATATATTTGTTTTTCTTTTTTTTTTTTGTTATCCATACAAATAATTCTAATTTCAAATAAAAATTTATCAAATTATTAACTCTAAAATTCAATAGATTACAACCCCTTTTTTTTTTTTTTTTATAAGAGATAGCAAAATCAAATAAAGAAACACAAAAAAAAAACTCGAGTATAAATTTAATTCTAACTTATTATTTTTACAAGTAATTTAATATATCTATGTTATCTGAGGTAATGCCAGAAGGTTACGGTAAAGGGTTTTTCTACAAAATTATCAAACAATCTTAATTCATACAGATCTATATCCAAGCAAGTTCATATCCCTACCTTTTACTAAAGAAAGCATCAGCATTTATTATACTTTTGTACGTATAGTGAAATAAATAAAATTACGAACTCTTTACTCCTCAGATTGAATATTCAAAACAAATTCAATGAATAATTTTCTTTAATCATAACTAAAATAAAACCGCGTTGTGTAATTTCAATTTTAACCCAGGTAAAAAAAAACACCAGTGATAGCAATGTCCAATTGTTACCTATCTTGAAGGACACTGAACAGGTATGAATTAATTAATTTCTTTAATCTATTTAAGTATTTAAAATATTATTAATAAATTTGCATCTCTCCTATATTTGATCTAGACCTGCTTATTTTCACTTCTAATTCAAGTATTTCTATTATCAAAAGGAATCGGGCAGTACTTAAATTAAATAAAAAGAAAAAGAAAAAAAATGTAAAAATGACTTTATTTCTTCATACCTCTGGACCTAAAAAGGAAACTGTTAGCTCAATCCTCCTCTGGAATTGCAAGCAACAAAAATTTAAGTTTCATTTGTTATAACCACCTATTATCATAGTCTAAATAATATACATAACTCTTTTCTCTTTTTACTTACATTACTATTAGCAGTCAAAACACAATTCCAAATCAGAGGATTGAACCAACTCACTGCCCATGATTCCTGACCATATTTGTGTTTAAAACTCACATAAATTTTACTTGCTAACTCGGTTATTTAATCTTGTTAGGTACTCATTACGAATTACCATTAATATACTAAAGTTTTACTATAGACTAATTAAAGCATCTATAACCTGCTCAATAACTACATGAATACCCATCCGTTTAATTATTCATAAAACATACTCCTAAATAATCAGGGGACACTGCTATCGCTGTTATGAATAAAAACAAATATTTATAATATAATTGTTCTACCTTAAAATTTACTTTAAATAATTATAGGATCTCATTATATTCATAAATAAAATAATACAGAAAAATAATCATATCAATAAAATTTATTACGCTTTTCCAAGAAATACACTCTTATTTAATGACAAATAATACCAGCAATTTATTGAGAAATAAGTATGGATTTTTATTACACATTTTTCTAACATTCTCTATATATATTTTTTTTTTTATTTCCTTCTTAAACAGTTTTTTTTTTTTTTTTTTTTTTTAAATAAATTCACATGTTCAGGGTGCTGAACTTAATTGTTGGGATAAAAGTTTAGACACAATAAAAATATAAAATACTAAGAAAGATATCAAGACTTACAATTCATCGAAGATTCTTCCAGGAGTGGGGACGCTGTCCGGAGAGGTGGCCTTTCACGCCGCTTGTCATAGGCAGGGGCTTATCTGGTTTGGGTACTCTAGGTTTTAAACTCTGGGGGAAAACTGGAAGTCTCCGATCAGGGCTTTCTGCTCTTTACGATGTATTTCTTCCATGGCCTAAATCAGCTTAACATTTATTTATAAATTTTTATTCCTAAGCAGGGTCAGGACGCTGCTTCGCTGGAACTCAATGGATGCTTATTTATTTTGTGCCGCCCTACTTCCCCCCTCGCATTTGAGGACGTCTCAAGTAGGGTAGTCGGCTCGATAATACTGTATAAAATTCTGATTTTATATAGTTCACATTCCTTGACCCGCTTTTGTGGCTTGCCTCCACAGGAGAAAATGAATCGAGGGCCGTTAATATTCGTAGAGGTAAGCCGAGACTCGCTTGCATCGCTGTTAAGACCGCTCCGATGAAGGTTTTCTTCCACCGCTTGCCGGCCTTCTGACTCGTTACGGGAGCGCTTCCTGAGGACGCCCCATCACCGTGTAATTTTCCATGATCATTCCCAAAAATCGAAGGAAGTTCGTAAGATGAAAGAATCAAATCTCAGGAGTGCCGGAGCTCGCTATCCTTACTAGCATCTCGATTGAAGTTAGTAATAAAAACCAATCTGAGGGAGCTTGAAAGCCCCCTCTGCTTTTTAAAGAGAATCCCTTCTACATCTCTTTCCTCGATAGAGGCTTAACGTCGAATCATTAATTTTTTTTTCCAAAAAAGCGAAGAGCATTCCAGCTAGTGTTGCCAGCCGGGATTTCTAAATTATTCACTACCCAATGAAAATCCATTCCCTCAAAACAACCACACCTAGTCGTGATTCCCCCACGCGGTGATAGGACACCTCGCCTCAAGGAGGGACATTTCTCACCCCTATGTAATGAAGTAAAAAAAAATAAAAATTTCCCGCCCGATGCCCTGTTGTGAAACAAAAACATCTGGGATTTTTTTTTGTCAACTCACAAAATTCCAGAATTAAACTCTGAACTCTCCTGACACTATTCGCGAATTTATGTAATCCCAAGATCCCCTTAAATTCTCAAATTACGTACCACTTCCACCATTTTTACTAGCAAGATAGCATTTTTGAGTTTCCAAAAACAAGAATTTCTGCGAACGAGGTACAAACCACACACGAACAAATTCCCTACAGCTCCCTAGCGCTTGTTTTTTCCCAGAAAATGGAAATTTCTGCGACACTGTTGTCAACACCATCTGTGGGCAAAATACTCTCCCTTTCCCTCGAAGTAAAAACAAAAACAAAAAAAATATATAAAAGTCATTCCATTCCCACCGCCTATCTTGTTTTCGTAAATAAGCTAAGAAAATTCTTAAGTGCAACTACACCCAATTTTTGAATAAAAAAAAAAACGAAGAATATATATAAAAGTTTTTTTTTTTTTTTTTATAAAATTAAACCATTCGTGTAACGTTTAAAAATTATAGAAACATAGTTTTTGCAGAATTGGTAAATTAAAAAAAAATTTAGTTTCCTGACATTTAGAAATTATAAAAAGATATAGTTTAGTATATTTGATAAATTAAAAAAATTCACTCTCATGTACTAAGGGTTTAAAAAATATATAGTTTTGTAAAAGTATACAAGTTTTGAAAAAAAAAAAATGAAACAGTTCTGGTAAAATTTAAAATATTAAGATTTAAAAAATATTGTTTCTGTTGAAATTCAAAATTCACCATAACAAAACCGACCAAAGTGGAGAATATATAATTCAATAAAATATTTATACAATATAAGAAAATCGTTTCATTTTCAAAGGAAAAAACGAAATTATTTTCCGAACAATCCAATTTGATGTTAGAGGTCCGTGAGATTTTATATTATTCATTTAGTGGTCTTTGAAGTCCAAAAGTTTCCCGGAATTCCATCCATTAAAATTTTACAATGTGTTCATGGAATGATTCATAGTAACAAGGGAGATACTTTTTCTGATTTTCTGTTTTCTAAAATATTATAATTTCAAAATATGTATTTTCTACTTAATTAACACTTTTCAATAAAAGAGAAAAGTGTTTATGCCTTCAGTTATACCCCTATCTGCCCGCAACTTATTTTATACAAATATTTTCACTTATAATTGACATAAGTTAGATAGATTCATTGTGTATTCTCTATTAAAAATGTATATATACAGTTGAGCATCGTTTATACGTTTTTCAAAGGACCGTTCCTAAAAAACGTACAACTGAAAATTCGTTTTAATATTAATACACAATAAAGTATCATATAAATAATAAAAGTGGAATCAATTTTCATGATGTCATTTACATTTATTCGACAAAGATGTATTTTTAATTAAATTTAAAATATTTTTAAAAGGTGGGATAAAAATTAAATGATAATTAAAAATATAGAAATTCAGAAAAAATCCTCAAGATTTCGATTTTAACCTTTAAAGACAAAGCCTTTTGTTTTCAAAATGAAGATTATATTTTTGAAAACGATTAAAAGGGTAAAAAAAAAAAAAAAAAAAAAATCCTTGTTTCTCCAACCGTAATGTCAAATCATCACGATAAGAAATAAGAAAATTTCCCAGTATCTTATTCAAGTCGCCCAACGGAAGTGAGTAATAAATCTTCAAGCAGGAATAAACTACTACGTCAGAAACGCCAAAGAAAAATTATTGACGTTTCTGACGTAGTAGTTTATTCCTGCTTTAATATTCCAACGACAAGTCTCCTGCTATTATTTAATAAATCTTCAAGTTTACAAAATGCCTATAATGTTGTGGGTTTTCCCCATTCACACCCCATCTCTGAAATCAATTAAAGGAGAGAGTGGGAGGTCTACAAGTGGTCACTGGCTAATTTTATACCTACTATTCAACCTAGAGCCCTCGATTTACAGAGTAGCGACACGGGAGGAACGGGCGCTAGTTTGAAGATAAGCTCGCTCCAATCTCCCAGTATTTCAATAGGAAAAAGAAAGGGATTAAAAGACTGAAATCAACAAGGACTTCTGTAAATCGCATATATTTAAATGTATGTTATTTTTAAGTACTCTTCAAATTTTTTAAGCATAAATTGTGAAATGCATGAATGAATTAATTAATAAAAAACTTTTTTTTCTTTAATTATTCCTACTTTATTGCTGGTCAAATTTTCATAACTTCCTTTAAAAGACAAAAATATCTATTTTATTAATCTACTGAAACTGAAAGACCGACTTTAGTATATATATAAAAAAAAAAAAAAAGAAAAAAAAAAAAAGAAAAAATCTAGAATAAATAGACTGGTTTATTATATATATAAACAATATTTTTATTGTGCTTGTGTAACACTAAAACAGAATATTAATATTGTATTTTTACAATTAATTGCAATAGTAACATTTGTTTATACATAGAAAATAACGCTTTTATTCAGTATAGCCATATTGTATAGAGAAAGGGTAAAACTAACATTACAAAAAATATAATCAGTTTATATTACATACGTAATAATAATGCAAAACTAAGTATTTAAATTTATAAATAAAACTTGATTAAAATTTGATAAGCATATGATTTTTTTAATTAATATAAAACAAAAATTTAGTTACATATTTACAATGGATATTTGGATTTATTTGGATTTTGATCTTTTGGATATTTCTTTCAAATAAATAAATAATAAAAAAAACCGAAGCCTATTTTTGTTTTCTGAGTAAAAGATAAAAAATTCTGCACCAAACAGAATTTAATTTAGTGTGACAGGACTTTTATTAGTCTATTCTTCCATATAAAGTCTTTCGGTAACTGTGTTGCATTCTTTAGCAATGGTTACTGCATTCATTTCTTAATTTTTTAACACGAGTTTTCTTAATTTAATTGTATATAGATACGTTGGATTAAAATAATCTAAGTCTGAAGAGAATAATTTCAATTAGTTTAATTGATAAAGACAAATAATTTAACTGTTTAATTAATTACTATTGTAGTTTTAGGGGTTTTCTTTCCTTTGAATAATTCCATTCGGATATTTTGAATTTTTGTGGCATTGGATCGTCTGTTATTCGTTATTTTACTGCATTTTAAATTAATATATATATACACACACACACACACACATATATATATATATATATATATATATGTATACATATATATGTATATATATATATTTACTATCATTATATATATACATATATATATATATATATATATATATATATATATATATTACTTGATGCGACTAAAAAACATTTTCTAATTGGTCTAAATATACAAAAAGTGTAAAAATAAGTAAATAAATAATAAATAACTGATTTATTGAAATTTTATTTTTCCGACTGAGTGAAAATAATGCCTGGACCGGGAGTCGAACCCCGGATCTTCGACTTACAAGGTCAAGGTCAAGGCAGCATTACTCACTCAGACAACCTTTAGGCAGAAACATCTCTGTCTATCATGTAGAAGCTCAACAGAAATAAGCCGCAGAAAATGGAAAACACCATTAAACAATGGGAGAAAGAAATACAATTTTTTTTTATTAAAATCACACAATCAACTGTGGAAGAAAATCATATTTAATGAAATTTTATTTTTCCGACTGAGTGCCTTGACCTTGTAAGTCATAGATCCGGGGTTTGAGTTCCGGTCCAGGCATTATTTTCACTCAGTCGGAAAAATAAAATTTCAATAAATATGATTTTCTTCCACAGTTGATTGTGTGATTTTAATAAAAAAAAAAAATTGTAATAACTGATTTATTTATTTATTTTTCTTTTTATTCTTAAAATATAAAGTTTCGTTCTTTAGCAGTGATTACTCTCAAAATTTCTATTGCAGGTGCTATATCAATTTAAATTTAATATTTTTTTTAACTTGTTGCCAAAAGAAAAAAACATCTTTACATATCAAAAAAAAAAAAAAAAAAAAGGTAAAGATAAAAGCAAATGATGACGAAGCGAAATGTTATATTAAAAGCAATAATCCTGTCGTACTAAAAAAAAGAGAAAAATACAGATTTTATTAAATATCAGAAGCTACAATTCTCATGCCTAAGCTTTTGCTGTAACCCTTTTTGGAATGAATATGTTAATGATAGTTGTTTTTCGTTTTAATAAAAATATATACACGATGTTTAATAAAACTAAAAATAATTTAATTAAAAATGGAACAAGTTGGAATTAAAAAATAAATAAAAATAAAAATTCTTGCACATATTTACATAGTATTGTTATATTTAGCGTTGAGGATCACAGATTCTCTTCTTTTCTTTTCCTTGAAAAATATTTTCAAGTTCGAGAAATAATTTAAATATATATATATATATATATATATATATTTGATGCATACATAAAATTTATTTTTGAAACTTTTCAAATATGTTAACATTGCAATTTAATGGCTTTCTTATTATCATCATCAGTAGTCAGATAATTTGTAATTTGAAAAACAAATTTTGTGTTTTTTTTTTTTTTTTTTTTTTTTTTTTTTTGCAATTTTATGAATTTTACATCCAGCAAGGTTATATGAAAAATTTTTTTAGCTTTTTCTTATTTTCAATTCTCTATGACTTTATATGTCCCCAGATATTAATAATTTGTATAAATGTTTTTCAAAACTGATGTCGATACACAGTTTTTCTAAAAAATATTTTCTGAAATATCATTTATTTTTATACTTGATTTTCTGAAACGTTTATGAAAGAAAAGTTTTCTTTCCAAAGTATTTTCTTTTTCTATTTTTCTTTATTTTCCTTCTCGGATTTAAACTCATGAAAATGTAAACATAATCCTTTTCAGAATTTTCATCAAACTCATAACTTCCCTTCACACCACCATAAAAAAACTGAGCTAAAATAATAATACTTAGGCATCGTTTAAACTCTTTACAATCAGGAACTGAAATTTTTATCATTACTATAGAAAAAGCGTTTTCAATGTCATCTTTCTTTTAAATTGTAATTATCTAAAACGAAAGTGATCTCTTCAATACACATGCAATGGCTAAGTATCAGTTTATCCACAAAATGGCGCCCGTGACGTCACTTACCCTTCTTGACCAATCCGAGAGCTAGCGGCAAAGAGAAAAGCGTGTCGCTACTCTGTAAATCGAGGGCTCTAATTCAACCCAGTCCTCAACTACTTGTTTCTGAACATTTCTCTTCTCCGCCCCCCCCCCTTTTCCCCGGGCTATTGATGCAGGTCACTCTTTGTTCTATAGCCGCACTTTGTTACTGTAGTTCTAAGAAAAAATAATCGAAAAAGATAAGAATAAAACATAGAGAGCACACATCTTTTTTTTTTTTAATCCTGGAATGAAACTTAAACTTGGGACTCTACAAGGGGGAAAAAAACGTATATATAAGTGAAATTAAGAATTTACTCGTGTCGTATAAATGAAATATTTTAACATTACAATTCAACGGAATGATTTGGGACCGAAGTCTAAAAACGTATAAAAAGTGCGCCACTGTAGTACCACTGGTTTATGTAGAATGCACAAAAGAATTTCAAAGCGTTAAGGTCTAGAAAAGATACTTATTTAAAGCTTATTTAAATATACTCATACTGCATAAAACATATCAAAATAAACGCACGTTATTCATGTGCACAAAAGCAGCCAACGTGTTAATGAACAGTTGCTACAGATATACGCATAGCATTGAAAGCTTTCAGAATCCAAAATAAAGAGCATATCAGCAGCGTGTAGTATTACATCATACACAGATCATATCTCACTTCAATCATTAATAACTAGAAAAGAATAAAATAAAATTTATTAGCTAACCAAAAAAAAAAAAAAAAAAAAAAAAAAAACTAATGTTTAACAGATATTTAAAACACCAATAACACGACAATAATCACTATATTTTTTTCATAGCGTTTTATTTAGAAGAACAAGATTAATTTTCCAAACAATATAATGAAAGGAGTGATAAGCAAAAGGATAAATTTAATACAGAAACTGATTGCTTATCATAATATCGACGACGTCTGAAACGTATTCGTAATAAATTGAGCAATTCTAGCCTTTTAATCAGATGAACAACCGAAGCAGCATTTAAAGTTGTTTCTTCTTGGAGATAATGGAGGTCTTGGATAACGAAATTCTTTTAACTTTTCATTTGTATATTTGATCAAAGCTATCCAGTATTTGACTGATGAAAGTGAAGATTCAGATAATTTTTCCATGATGTAAGGCGTATAGGCGTTTGCAAGCCAGAATGTTCCAGTCAAAGATGGGTTCTTACGAGGCCACCACGAAGCTCTAATCATGTAAACTTGAGTATCTATCCAAAATATAATGTCTCCTAAAACTAAAGGATCGTCAGTTTTAAGTTGCAGTCCGTCTTTAATAGTATCAGCATACTCAATACAGGAATTCATTAACCAGTACAGTTTTTCGGCCTCAGCCTTTTCTCTATCTAGAACTGATTGCTTAACAATATCTTTTTTCTTTCTGGAATTGCTGTAATCAGATAAAACATTTCCCATCTTCCTGCGTAAAATTCTTAGATATTCAGTTTGAAACCAAATTCAAAAGATTCCGTCTTAGAAATCAAAAGCCATTTTAAAATTAGACAATAAAGCAAATTATTAAAAGTTTTTAGTGAGCTTTTATAAGAATACTAGTATAGGATAGTTGAGAAGAATGTGCATTGATGATGTTACATTATTGTTTCTAACAATGAATTTATGACAACCATGTAATCCTAAGAAAAGAGTTTCTATTATAAACACTTTTAATTCTTTGAATGAGATTAGATTCATTATAAAATGGTCAACAGTATCGAAATGTCGGTATATTTAACTACTGTTAATTTTTTTTAGAGAACGTCAATTTAAATACTTCCCTGCTCTGAAAAAAAAAAAAAAAAACTTAACTTTTAATTAATTACATTAAAATAATTATGTATAATCGAAATCGGTTTCCTGTTTTTAAAAAGTGTCTTAATTTCTAATATGGAATTATTTGATTTTTTGTTTCTTATTTCTTTATATTTAAATATAGAATAGCTAAGAGGCAAGAGAATGGGAAATATTATTTATGATTGCAACGATTCCAGAGAAAAAATAAGAGGCCACTAATCAGTTAATTTGGGATAGAGAAAAACTGTATTGGTTGATAAATCCGTGTATTGAGTTAGCTGAAAAATTTAAAAACAATCTCATCTTTTGGATGGATACTCAAATTATTGTGGAAAAGATATAAGACGAGATGACATGTTTGGAAATACATGAAGCCAAAGTTGTACCAGCAGAAGTCATTAAGTAACATATTAATAATTAATATTTTGGTAGATTCAATATGGCTCCTGTATATCACAGAAGCTATTGTGACAGCCATCTTTGGTAAACAACAGTTAACTTCATTTGCTCTGCATGATGATTCCCCGTATACCCGCCTATCAGACACGGCAACTCATGAAAAACCAATTTTTGAGCCGACTTTAGAGCCGATTTTCCCTCGACGAAAACACCGTAGAGGTTATAACAGACGGGTGAAAAGTTGGATAAAAGAAGACTACTTTTGACGCTTATCACTTTTCTTGGCGAGAATAAAATAATTAAAATTTCGCTTTCGTTTGTGTAAAATATCGCACTATTATTTCTACTTTAATCTTTGTTGCAACTATTGTCACATCGCCATACGAAAATAAAAACGATCAGTTCAAAATTCTTACCATTAAACGGTGAAATAAATATGCTTAATGATAATATATCATTTTCAAATGTTCCCTTTAAATGATTCCTTTGATCCACCATCTTAGAAATATGACGTATCAAAATAGTGCATTCTCATTGGATGAATTTGAAGAAAAATTGAGTATAGAGACAATTTTATCAACACAGCTCTGAAAAAGTTGGGGAACTACGGTGTGCGCTATCACACTGGGAGAAGAGACGATTTTTCTTTTTTTGAAAAATCGACGTTAATCAGTGGTTAGCCTATAAAGTCGTTGTGTCTGATACGCGCTTTACATAATTTCCCCAAGCTCAAGTTCATATGATTAGAGCTCCGTGGTGGGCTCGTAAAGGGCGTATCAGATTCAGCAACTTTAGAAACAACCAATTTTTGAGCCGACTTTAGCGCCGATTTTTCATCGACGAAAACACCGTTGAGGTTACAATAGTCGGGTGAAAAGTTGGATGAAAGAAAACTAACTTCTGACGCTTATCACTTTTCTTGGCGTGAATAAAATACGCAATGATTAGCGTTAAAATTCCCTTTCATTTGTGTAAAATATCGCATTATTATTTCTATTTTGATATTTTTTACAACCATTGTCATAACACCATACGAAAAAAAAAAAAAACGATTAATTGAAAATTCTTATCATTTAACGGTAAAATAAACGTGCTTAACGATAATATTTCTTCTTCAAATCTCCACTTGAAGGGATTCCCGTGTTCCGCCATCTTGGAAATATGACGTATCAAAATAGCGCATCCTGATTGGACGAATCCGAGGAGAAATTGAGTATACTGACAATTTTATCAAGGCAGCTCTGAAAAAGTTGGGCAACTTCGGTCTGCGCTATCACACTGGGATTAGAGACAATTTTTTCCGAAAAATCGGCGCTAATCAGTGGTTGGCTCTAAAATCGCCTGTAAAGTCGTTGAGTCTGATACGCCCTTAAGAAGCCATCTTTGCTTTGAATATTTTGGCTTAGGAACGCCTAAACTCCTTACATCATCGAAAATTTATCCGAATATTCACTTTTCTTTGTTAAATACTGGATGGCATCAGTAAATTAAAAAAAAAAAAAAAAATTATTGAATTTCGTTATCCAAGGCCTCCATTTTCTACAAGAAGAACCATTTTGTGTTGCTTCGTGTTTCCTTCTAAATAAGAAGCTTGGTTTGTTTATTACAAACCCATGCCTAATTTTGGCGGCCTTATTTTAAGTAATGAGCTCCTGTATTAACTTTATGCTTTGTTTACAGCTGCTTTCATTCTTTTACTTTGAAAATTAATTTGTAATTAAATCTGTAAACAGTTGGTTGTTCTCTTAAAAAAAAAAAAAGAAGATGTTTTTGATGTTTAGCTTACGTTTCAGCATCGCTGAACCTCAATAGTAATCTTAGATCTTCTAAAATAAAAGAAACATGTATATATATATATATATTACAGTGGATTAACAAAGGTTGAAGTTGTTGTTGTTGTTGTTGTTGATGATGATGATCATGATATATACAGAGAGAGAAAAACACAGAAAAAAAACCTTAATTTCTTTTCAATAACTTAAAACAAGAAAAATAGTTTTTAAATTTGTAAATATATAAGCGTTGAGAAACGTTTGATCTCTCTATTACACACGTTAAAACAATTCCACATTTTTTTGTTTAAAATGTTGTTTTATAAAAATATCAGAGCAATTTTTATTTGTCGATGTCTAAACTTGCTCTGACAGTATCTCTGTGATGATTAGCCAACATTTAATGAAAGTTTAACAACGTTTACATGGCTTAAAAATATATGAAACGACAAACAGTTAGCTTTTTAACGTTAGACGTTTTGTAATTATAAGCATAATTATGCCCAAAATATGTGATAAGTTTTTAAAATAATAATTATATAAATATATATACAGGGTGATTCCGAGGTTATGAGACAAATTCGGATGGGAGGTACAGACCATAACAGGGATTCAGAATTGTATAGGAACCCATGTCTCCTAACATCATTTTAACCCTTTAAGAACCAGGCGATTTTGTGTGTATATGGACGTTAAAAAAAAAATTATATATACTAATGTTTGCATATAAATTAATAAATTCTGTTTTTATCGATGTATTTTATCGCACTGATTGGAAAAATACGATCATTGTGTACGATTTTGCGAAATCATGAAGCATGTAAGTTTTAAAAATTTACACAGTAGGCGGAGTTAGTAATACACAGTAGCGCAAAACATCCAGTTTTTAAAGGGTTAAAAGGATGTTTGGGGACATGGGTTCCTATACAATTCTGATATCTAAATTTGGTATTTTAAATTTGTATTATTAGGTGATATTACCGGAAGATTTTTATTTGAATTGGGGAAATAGTTTACATTCGAGGACACACAAAAAATATTCACGAACATTATCGTTTATGGGCGGAATTTCTCGTTACTGCATTTTATCATCTGTAGATATAAATATATATATATACATATATTTATATCTGTATATATATATATATGCACAAAATTATTTTTCACATACAATATGGTACAAAACATTTATCATTCGTTTACAGGTTCTCTCCCCCCCCCCCCCCACACACAAAAAAAAAAAAAAGAAAATAAATAAATTAATTAATTAAAAAATAAAATTAAAAAAAAATAGAGGGCGGATTTAGAAATATATTTTCGGTAAATCAAAGAATAAGATAGCGCTCGGGTCATACATTTTTTAATTTGTATTACAATGCTTTGATTATTATTATTTTTAGTTTATATATATAAAAAAAAAAAATCTCATTTAATTATGTATTGCTGCAATTGTGGTTAATATCCAATTTTTTTTTTTTTTTTTTTTTTTTTTTCTACTTTTCCTTTTGCAATACTGAATGGGGTTTAAATAAATATATAAAAGTCGTTTAAATAATCAGTTAACTACCGCGACCCCTAATTGAATCAGAAAAAAATATAAGATGCTTATCTTAAAATTTAAGCTGATAATTGATAAATTTAGAATTTTTAAATTTAATTTTATCTTGAAAGTAATAATTAATTTTTGTAATATTCTTTCCAATTTAAAATAATTTTTCTTCTGATATTTTTTTAATTATAATGAAAAAAAAAAAAAAAAAAAAAAACTTAAAGTAAAACTAGATTATTGAAACTAATTGCAGTCTCTGCATTTAAATATTTTCAACAATATTGAAATAATAATAGTGTACTTTTTTTTTTTTTTTAATCAAAAATCTAAGATCAGAAAAAAATGTGCAAAACTAATATTTTGTACCGAAAATTGCATAAAAATCTGATTATTTCGATTGAAATTTTTAATATACAATACAAAATCGAAAATTCAAAAAATGAAAAACCAGACATTTCGAATAAATTTAATCCTTCGGGGAAGCTCAAACATTTTTTCTTATTTAGTGAAGCATGTAAGGTGAAATTAAAGTCCAAAAACAGACCTTTTTATTCAAATGAAGAGATTTTTAACAGATTCTTCAAAAAGTCGTTAAGGTTTTTTTTTTTTTTTTTTTTTAAGTTTCATTAAAATTTTCGAACGAGAAATTTGCGTATTTCGGGGATCAGTTACAAAATATCATGAAATGTTATCATCAATCAACAAATAAGTCTGATTTAGAGTAAAATTACCACATATATTTTAAGAATCAAACTTCAAAAACAGCATTAGTGGATTAACATGGAAGTCTGCGTATGAAAATTAGCGATGAAAAACAGAAACATAAAACAATAATAAACAAATAAAAACATTTGAATAATTAAATGTGATGAAACTTATATATTTTGAATTAGTGTGACAATCAAACATCAAACAAGTAAAAATTTTACTGATTTACAATAAAAAAATCCGTATTTCAAAAAGAAGTTATTAAAAAAAAAAATTAAATTTATTAAAAGAAAATAATGGCTAGATATTTAGATAGATGTACTGTATTTCAATAAATACTTATTGATATGTAAATTATTATTATGTAAATTATTATTATTATTATTATTATTATTATTATTTAAAAATTCTCCAATAAATGTAATATGGCATGTTGGAAAATATTATTGAAATTGGAAATCTCGAATTTTAAGTGGTCAACTGCAAATGTAAAAATAAAAGAAAAAAGAAAAACCCTAACCTCTTGAAAAAAAGTGTAAGTAATAAAAATAAAGTGAATGCATCAAAAAGTGAGCGATTTGAATAATCGGAATTATATCGCTGCTTTTATCCTAATCCTAGACTGTATGCTGAGCATGTATTTTAGCATTAAGACTATTTTTCAGAATGTTTTTTGTACTAATCTTACCGTCATAACCTTTCATATATTTTCAATAAGTCTCATATGCATTGAGGTTTTAATATTTTATATAAATGCAACACATTTCTTCATTTTACTTCTAAATGACTCAAAAAAAGATTATTATTCTAAATATTAAAACCAATGTAACATTTAAATTGAGATAAAAAATACAAAAATTTAAAACTTTAAAAATACATTTTAATTAAAAACATTAAAACATACTCAACTCAGTATTAGTAACTTTCTCTCAAATTTTAAACCCGCTGTCCCTCCTCTTAAACGTCTAGGTGTAATCTATAGTATTCCTTGTAAAAATTGTGATTCTACATATATCGGTGAAACTGGCAGAACATGTGAAATTAGATTAAAGGAACATAAACGCTCATTTAAAACAGGATATTTAAAATCTAAACTCGTAATCCAATCTCTCAATAGTGATCATATTCCAGATTTTGAAAACTTTAAAATTTTAGCTTCTAATATAAATATCTATGAATCCCGTATTTTTTTAGAGGGCGCTTTTGCCAAAATGCAACATTCTGCCTTGAACGAGGCTAAAGCTATTCCTCCTGAATATTTAATCTTGCTATGATGTATTATGAATTTTTGTAAATGTTGTTTGTGCTTGTATGTTTGAAACTGAGGAGGGCTAGTGTTCTAGCCGAAACATCTGTCTTATGTTTTAATATTTTTAATTAAAATGTATTTTTAAAGTTTTAAATTTTTGTATTTTTTATCTCATTTTAAATGTTACATTGGTTTTAGTATATTAATGAGACGTATAAATTATGTTTAATTTAATAAATTCTAAATATTATTTAAGAAAATTAATAATTAACTTTAAATAAAACTTTTATTATTTTGCTTCATATTCCAATACTATCCTTATTTTTATTTTGAGGTATGATTTTGGAAAAAAAAATTCGTATTCAGAATCTTTTAAAATACTTCTTTAACTTTAAATAGAATTTCTGAATCGATAGGCAATGTCAAGGGAGTTTATAACAGAAAGAAATCTTTCATATATCCATTCTAAATCTCCTTTGATGCGAAATCGTTTTTTTTTTCTTTTTCTTAAGCATTGTTGTGAGGTATAAGAAAAATTAAAAATTCTTTTTTGAAACTTTTTTTTTATTCACAATAGTACCATAAAAAGTGAATGTAGTTAAATTTATGATGAAGTTCCTCTGTAATGATAGCATTTATATTGATTTTCTTTTAAAATTTTGAGGGAAATACTTAAAATTTATACCCTTAAAAAATGTATATCATTATAGTTTCCTTTTACCGTCTGTATTTCTATAGAAGAAACAACCTGAATAAAAAAAAAGTAGCCTGAATGTTTCTCCTTGTGAAAAGGAAAATTTCAAAATCTTAATAAGTGATGCAAAGACCAATGTTCCTGATAAGATTTTAAGATATTATATGTTTTAGTTAGACTATGTTAAAGTGAAAATATGCTAGTAAATTTCCCAGATATTTCATGACACACTGTGAAATGAGCTGCATAAACCTGCACGATGAATTTAATAGGAACCCCTTTTCTATAAAATATCAACCATCAGATGATAAGAAGATAGTTTTATTCATTATAGAAACATATTGCCTACATATTTAGAACACGTTGAGACATACTCTATTAATGTGGGTGGTTCATGAAATTAAAACTATTATTTTGTTATACAGCATATTTTTCTGATATTTTACGATATACCGTGAGAAACGGTACACTGAGAAAAAAATATACGGCCTTCATCTAGAATGAAAAAGTGGTTATTTTCTAAATCCCTTAAATATAAATATATATTTCCGAGTTATGCACATAAGTCATGCCAATAAACTGAATAGACGAAACGATCGAGAATTTCTAGTTTACACATTTCTAGATGGTAAAACATTATTCTGAATCTTTTGTATTGCGAGAAATTCTCGCTTGATTTTCTAAAATTGGGTAATAAACCAAGATTATAGTTACTGGAACCCGCCTCTTGTATTCGTATTTATTTGCAGAGATTTTTAAATATTTTTGCCCTCGAAAATATAAGCAAACGCTCTAGAATTCTATTAGGGGTTTCTAGAAATCGCTTTCAAAGGGAACTAGAATTTATAAGGATGGCATGGAACTATTTTTTCTAGAGCCACAATTTAGATTCTAGATGTCAGTTGCAAAATTTTTTCTCAGTGTATGGTATAACAGTAGGGCCTTTTCTTTCTACACAATTTTGGTTGTCTTATAATATACAGGTTATCCTTAGCGGTTATGATCGAAAATTTTTCAAATGTTCGATGAAGCTTCGCAAAAAACTATTTTTATCTGCATGATATATCATAAATATTTATCCACAAAATATCGATTGTCTTTTTATTATAAAAATCTTACCCCTAGTGATTATGTTAGCAAATTCCAGAGATGTTTTTTCATGCACTTTTATAAACTGTGTTAACGTTAAATGTCGTCTTTATTTGTTACGAATTTCTCTAATGTTTCAGGCTATGTTGATGTCGAATATTTACCGCTCTGGCTTTTACTTGCCAGTTGCTATGTTCTGAAAAAGTGAGCCAGTCGAATAAGGAATTTGAATAATCGGAATAAAGCCTAATCGGAAAAATTAGGCAAAATGTTTCTCTTTGTGAAAAGAAAAATTTCCAAAATCTTTAAATTATAAATAAGTGATGCAAAAACCAATGTTCCTGATAAGATTTTAAGATAATATATGTTTTTGTTATACTATGTTAAAGTGAAAATATGCTAGTAAATTTCTCAGATATTTCATGACACACTATAAAATGAGCTGCATTAACCTGCCCGATGAATTTAATGTGAACCTTTTTTCTACAAGACATCGGCCGTCTGATGATAACAAGAAAATTTTTTATTCATTATGGAAACATATTCCCTTCATATTTAGAACACGTTGAAGCAGACTCTATTAACGTGGATGTTGCATTAAGTTAAGACTATTTTCCTACAAATATAGGCCATCTAAAGGAACAACTTTAGTATATCCCCACAACGATATTTGGCGATTTTTTGTTGGCGATTATGATTAAATCATAAATCTAAAAATCGTAAATCATAAATCATAAAAGATAAATGATAAAATCGTAATCTAAATCATAAATCATAAAACATAAAATCATAAATCCAAAATAAACAACATATAGGCTGCCATATTATATCACAAACATTCTAGAACGACATCGTTATCGTTTAAAACGGCGCCAAAGAAAAATCGCCAAATTCAGCTGTGGGGATATACTAAAGTTACACCCATCTAAACAAATTCTTTTTTTTTTTTTTTTTTTTTTTTTTTTTTGTTATACAGCATATTTTTCTGATATTTTACGACAAACTGTGAGAAATGGTATGGTATAACCGGCGTTGCCAGATATGGCAGATTTTTTATTCAACAATCACAAATAATGTTTAATTGTAACGTTTGCCTATTCACTTCGAAGATTGATAGTCTATTAAGTATATCAAATGTCACTTCTAAAAATTATTGGTGACTATTGAATAAAAAATCCGTCAAATCTGACAACACTGGGTATAACATTAGGGGTATTTTTTTCTACAAAAGTTTGGTTGTTTTATTATATATAGGTTATCCTTAGCGTTTATGATCGAAATTTTTTCAAATGTTCGATGAAACTTTGTAAAAAACCGTTTTTATCTGCATGATATATCATAATTATATACTCAAACTAGTGTGTTGTGGCCACCAGAAGACTTTCTTCTATATTTTCCTATACAAATTCCCTCAGTAACAATATTTAAAAATATATATATATATATATATATATATATATATATATACGATTCTTTTTCCTAATTTTTTTTTATTAAAAGTTTAAAAAAAATCGATAACTTTGTTTTAAATTATCACAGATTTATAGTACAACCCTTCGTTTTAAAGGTACTGACGATACTTTTCGAAAAATACTCATCTTGAAAATTTACCCCCTCGGGACGATACTTCCCCGCCGGGGGGAACCGATGCCCCCACAGGCACAGAATTCGTTTCCTAGTTAACTACTACTATTATCAATAATTCATATTCATTTTACAATCACAAGTTTAAATAACTCTCATTATGTACATTTATACGAAATTTTGTCCTATACTGCCATGTTAAAAATTTAGGAAAAATGCGATCACAGCGCCATCTGTTGAGCGATTTATCCCCAAATGTAATCAGGACCAGTTTTTGTCAGGGTGCAACTAAATACCAAGTTTGATTACATTTTATTCATTGGTTCAGTCGGTAACAAAAGTATCCGAACACTAGCAAAAATTTCTATGTAAAAAAGTAGAGTTAATACTGTTTTATTAAATAAATCCTTGTCGAATCGTGTTCTTACACTGACTAAGAACAGGATTCGACAAGGATTTATTTAACAAAACAGTATTAAGTGTACCTTTTTTACATAGGAATTTTTTCTAGTGTTTGGATACTTTTGTTACCGACTGTTCGTGAGATACAGCGTCCACAAAAAACGTGATACACACAGACAGACAGACAGACATTTTCTAAAAACTCTCAATTCGTGTTCAGGACATTCCAAAACGTGCAAATCCATCAAAAAACTGAGTTCGAAAAATTTCACGAATCCAATACTTTCTCTATATTACATATAGAAGAAAGTAAAAATATCGACTGATAAAAATCTTATCCTTAGAGATTATGTTCACAGATTTATTTCACACATTTATTTCACAGATGTTTTATGATGCACTTTTACGAGCAGTGTTAACGTGAAATGTCTTCTTTATTATTGTTACAAATTTCTCTGATGTTTCAGGCTTTGAGAAAGTTGAATATTTACCGCTCTGGCCTTTACTTGCCAGTTGCTATGTTCGAATTCTGGTTCAGACGTGGATGCTCACAGTGATTCGGAATCTACTTTCAGAACCATGCAAAAAATAACCATTGCGAGCGACACTGCAAACGCTGATATTTCCTCCGACATAATTTTTATTAATCGGCGTAATATGATAGACTGCACTGAGATAAAAAATATATTACTTTCATCTAGAATGAATAAGTGGTCATTTTTTAAATCCTTTAACAAGAAATATAGATTTCCGAGCTATGTACATAAGACAGGCCTATAAACTGAATACACAAAATGGTCGAGAATTTCTAGTGTACACATTTCTAAATGGTAAAACAATATTCTGAGTACTCCAAATATTCTTAACCATTTATATTGCGAGAAATTCTCTCTTGATTTTCTAGAATTTGGTAATAAACCAAGATTATAGTTGCTGAAACCCGCCTCTTGTATTCGCATTTATTTGCAAAGATTTTTAAATAACTTTGCCCTCGAGAATACAGGCAAACGCTCTAGAATTCTAATAAGGGTTTCTAGAAGTCGCTTTCAAAGGGGACTAGAATTTATAAGGATGACATGGAACTATTTTTCTAAAACCACAATTTAGATTCTAGATGTCAATTACAGAATTTTTCCTCATTGTGGTGCTCTTTTTAAATGTATTTGAGCTTTCTCACAATAAACTGGTCATCCTTAGTTGTTGTTCTAGTAAATTTTCCTAACGTTTGATGATGTTTAGTGACAAACTATATTAACCTGTCTTAAGGGGACTTGGCGCTTTTGTCGGCACGACTGAAGTAAGTTTCTTATAAAAGCTTATATTTCCCTTTAATATTTATAAACTGAAGTAAATTAGGTTTGTTCCATAAAATATACACTGATGGAAAAAAATACCAACACCAGGAAGGAGCTGTGCTAGATAAACGAAATTTGGTAGGCGTGTTTATACATCTGAAAGATGACGTCGATTCAGATTTCGAGCTACGCGCATAAGTGTGGCGCTAGTAGCGACACTATGAACATGCAAATGAGGTTTGCTTTAAATAAGCGCTGTAAGGTTCGTGATCGTTATTTACAGTTGAGATTTGACGTAGTGGGTTAATGTTAGTCAAGGATGCCTCTAAGAAGACGAAGAAGCCATTATCAACAGCTCACTGAGTTTGAACGAGGTCATGCAGTAGGGCTACGAGAAGGTGGGTTTTCTTTCCGCGATATTTCAGAAAGACTTGGCAGGAATGTATTCACTGTGCATGAGTGTTGGCAGCAGTGGTCAAGGGAAGGTACTGCCTCAAGAAGACCGGGTTCCGGGCGGCCACGTGGCACTACTGAGAGGGAAGACCACCGTGTTCGGCGTATGGCTGAGGCTAATCGTACTGCCTCTGCAGCTCAAATTCGAGCTGCAGTTGGCACCACAGTGACACAACGAACTGTTACAAATCGGTTACTTCAAGGACAGCTCCGAGCCAGACGCCCTGTAGCGTGCATTCCACAGACTCCAAACCACTGCCGTTTGCGACGTGAGTGGTGTCAAGCTAGAGCTCATTGGAGGACGGAGTGGAGATCTGTTGTGTTTTCTGATGAAAGCCGGTTCTGCCTTGGTCGCAGTGATAGCCGTGTGTTGGTTAGAAGGAGGCCAGGTGAACGCCTGCTAGCGACCTGTCTGCGGCCTAGACACACAGGACCTACTCCTGGAGTTATGGTTTGGGGAGCAATTTCGTATAACAGCAGGAGCACTCTCGTGGTTATCCCACGCACCCTGACTGCAAATTTGTACGTCAGTTTAGTGATACAACCTGTTGTGCTGCCATTCATGAACAGCATTCGAGGGGGGTGTTTTCCAACAGGATAACGCTCGCCCTCATATCGCTGTTGTAACCCAACATGCTCTACAGAGTGTCGACATGTTGCCTTGGCCTGCTTGATCACCAGATCTTTCTCCAATCGAGCACGTATGGGACATCAATGGACGACAACTCCAGCGTCATCCACAACCAGCATTAACCGTCCCTGCATTGACCGCCCAATTGCAACAGGCATGGAACGCCATCCCACAAACTGATATCCGACACATGTACGACACAATGCATGCACGTTTGCATGTTTGCATTCAAAATTCTGACGGTTAAACCGGTTACTAATGTACCAACATTTCACATTTGAAATGGCTCTTCTCGCCAATGGCTCTACCTGTGATCTTGAAACTTTAATCAATTAAATATGTTACCAAGACAAATGTATTGCTGAAATTTCATTACTGTACAATAATTTTTTCTTGGTGATGGGATTTTTTTTTTCCATCAGTGTATATTCTGGCAACAATTCTTATGCTTTTCGATATATATTTTTTACAGATTTGAAAATTTTAAATTGCGTTTTTGCAGTCTGCATTTTTTTTTTTTTTATATAAATTCGCGAACTTTAAAATGCTAAAACTTCTGCAGATAGTTAGGAAAACATTTATATATTTTCGGATGTTTAATGGAATCTACTTAAAAGAATTGAGGATGAGTATTGAAATTTATTAATTGGTTTTCGAAAATAAAAAAATAAAAAAATAAATAAAAGTGCGTGTCTAGGTAAAAATTTGGAAAAAACATGCTTTTTGTTATATTTTAATATATATATATTAAGATATTTAGAAATCCATCCCTAATTCCTTTAAGTAGGTTCTATTAAACATAAAAAAAAAAAAAAAAAAAAAAAAAAAAAAAAAAAAAGTCTTTTCTTAAATATATGCAGAAGTTTAAGCATTTTAAAAATCTTGAATCCATAAAAAAATGCAAACTGCGAATTCGCATTTTCAAGATTTCAAATATGTAAAATTATATTATCAAAAACCATAAGAATTGTTGCCTGAATATATATTTTATTGAACAAACCTCATCTAGTTCAGTTTATAAGTATTAATTGGAAATATTAGCTTTTATATAAAAATACTTCAGTCATGCCATCAAAAGTGTCAAGTTTCTTTAAGACTCAATGATTATATTAGCAAGTTTTTCCAATGCTTCTGAAACACAATGGCAAACTGTATTTAACTACATTGTATTCAACATTGGTCCCATTGTCTTAAATACAAATGTTTGTGTCTCTTACGATAAACAAGTGGTTCTTGGTTATTCTCCAGGCAGATTCCCAAATCATTGATGTCGCACCGTGACAAACTGCATTAAACACACAACTGTATTAAAGACACACTGGGACTACTCAGTGAATCTCAGATGAATTTGAGATATCTTACAATATTCGTATTCACAATTCATGTTTTTCTGAGATGTTTCCATTCCACTTGATTTTCATCAAGATCCTTTAATCACTTCTAAATTGTTTTTTTTTGTTGTTTTTTAGTTTAAGGCCAATTAACTACGCTAGAGTCCTAGCCCGTATTTACCTGAGTTTTGGAGAAAACCACGGAAAACTACGAACGGCTAGATCGATGAGCACGACCTGGGATCGAACCCGGCAATCCCCATCTATCAGATTTGAATGCTGAACCGCTTGGCCGCTGGTGATCTTGAGGTTATTTTGACTGTAAAATTTTGAAAGATCAGAATAGTGACAATTTTGAACAAAAAAAAAAAAAAAAAAAAAAAAAAAAATGAACATATGGAAAAATCTGAGACAAAGGTTTAAAAAAAAAATACAGGGTAAGTCAAAATTAATATTGCGATTACAAACGGCTATAACTATTTAATGAAAAAGAATTTGTCGATAAAATTAACACAGAATGTAGAAGGAACTCTAAAATTTTGTATACATACGTCATAAATGTTCTATGTGACATCCCTTGGTCACACAGACAACATCTAGCGGTAGTCCATTTCACGCCCTACATTCTGAAGCATTTTTTCAGTCACCGACGCAAGCGCATTACAAATGCGTACTTTGAGTTCTTCAATTGTTTTGGGAATGGGAAGCACACACACCCTGTTTTTCACATAAACTCATAGATAAAAATCGCTGGGTCTCAAAGTACGCATTTTGTAATGCGCTTGCGCCGGTGACTGCAGACATGCTTCAGAATGTATGGCGTGATATGGATAACCGTCTACATATTGCCCGTGTGACCAAGGGAAGTCACAAAGAACATCTATGACGTATGCATACAAAATTTTGGAGTTCCGTCTACATTCTGTGCCAATCTTATCGATAAATTCTTTTCCATTAAATAGTTATAGCCGTTTGTAATTGCTATATTCATTTTGGCTTACCCTGTATAACATGTAAATTGCTACGCATTAAAATATACAGCGAATCTTGATATTGCTATAATTTTATTATTTATATATGCGTTTATCGAATGGTTAAATTTGTTTAAAATAGACAGTTGCTTTTGTTGGTTTTATTTTTCCCATAATCATATGTGATTTATAATTTAATTTATTCAATAGTGGTTTAACAGGTGACTTTCTTAAAAATTTTAAATGTTACATTTTTCATTTACTGCAAGCGTTTGTTAAGAAGAATATTAACTAATGAAATTATTCGTTCGGATCACCTATATATTTAATAGCTTTGTATTTCCCACCCCTCACTTATGCGCTAATCTAAGATATAAGACGTTTCACAAAGGTGATTTCAAATTTATATAAAGCTACAAACAGAAATGTCTTAAATAATAGGCTACCTACCATTCAGTTCGATACATTTACCTTATTCTAAATGAGGATTATTCTAATTCTTGAGTGATTATTCAAATGTGTTTTCTCTAAAAATAATAAAACTGAGTTAGTGGTTTTTCTTTAAACTTAACATAAAAATAGTATGTTTACATATTTTTCTAGATATGTCTACATGTTTCCCTAGTATCTAGTAATGCATCTAAACAAATGGTAATTAGCTTTTAAGTTTAGCTATTTTTTAATTTATAAGTTTTTGTGTTGTCTGACAAATTGTGTCCGAAGGAGAAAACACGGTTTGAATGTTTGCTCATCAATTTGTTAATTAATTGTATTGGGGTTAGTTTCATATTTTAGTTTATAGGAAATATTGCTCTATTTTGCTATGTTAAGAAACTCTTAAATTTCGAATAACTTACGAAATTTTCAAACAAGAATATTCGTAGTTCGTATTGTTCAATCCTGTATCATAAATGATATTTTAAAATTAGTCTGAATTCATTATGATGAACATGTCCCGAAGAATGGACGTGTATTCGAAATTTTGCCCTTTTCCGGTCTGATAAAAATGTCATAAATTTCGAATTGATTACGAATCTTTTAAATGAGAAAATTAAAAGTCAATAATGTTCATGCCACTATCCTAAATAGTACTCTAAAAGTCGTCTGACATCTTAATGTGGAAAATATCCCTCAAAATTTTTATATCTTATTCTGAAATGCTAAGAAATACATAAATTTCAAACAACTTACGAAGTTTTTGAATTTAAATTTTCACAATTAATTATGTTCGTTAAACAACCATAACTGATAATTTAAAGTTGGTCTGAAAAGTTTACAGTAAAAATATTTCATTTAATGCACGTTTAAAGGGAATTTTGCTCTATTCTGCAATGTTTTTAAATTAGAATGTTACAAATCGATAGGGTTCATACCAGTGTCATAAGTAATCTTTTAAAACTGTTCCAAACTCTCTGTAATGAATTGTTATTTAAATATCGTGTTCAGAGTCAAATTGACTAACACACTGACAACCTATAGATGGATAGTACACATATTTTATGATTTTCGGATTCCTCGTTCCTGAAAACGAGTAAAAAATAAAAAAAATTACTTTAAAATTTTACTGTTACCTATAGTATGGTAAATAACTAAAAAATGCATTATTTGTAAATTTTAATTTGTTTTAATTAGGTTCTTTTACAAGCAAAACTTAATTCTTCAATAGTTGTGTTAAGGTAAGACGTTAAAAAGCTTCCAATTAATTTACCTTGATTTGTACTTGCGTTATAAAAGGTTTGGAAACATTCATTTAACAAAGGAGAAATTTATCCCTGGTGATTTATCGTTTTCCAATCTAAAACTTCGAAAGCTACTTTAGACATACGTACTGTAATGACACTTTAATGAACTTTTAGAACACTCTACTCGCATTTTAAACAGCAGTGCAAAAACATTTTGTGAAAGAAAACATTAATCTGAATTTTAATTAACTTCAAAATATATTGCATTTCTTTACCATAATAAAATTCAGATTATTCAGAAAGAACTCTTAATTTCAAATTTAGATTTAGCACATATTTTTTCATATTTTTCATTTTTTAACAACAGTTCAGTCCATTATTACCGAAATGTATGAGTAATTTGAAATGGAAAAAGTTTTTTATTTCTAATACTGAATTAGTGGTATTCCATATGTTTCACTTCTTAATAACAGTTAAATCATTATTAACGAAATATATATGTAATTGGTAATTTCAAAAAGTTCTTTATTTTAAATCCTGAATTGATATATTACCCTCCTTCCCCCCTATATTTAATTTTCAGCAATAGTTTAAATCATTATTGCATGTATGTAAATGTAATGGTCATAAGAAATACTCTTAATTTTAATTTCAGAATTAGTATATATATTTATACATTTTATTGTTTAATATCAGTTCAAATAATAGTTAACGAAACGTATACGTGATTGGTAATTAAAAAGCTCTTCGGTTTAAATCAAGAAATATTATTTTCTTTCATGATTTTAATTTTCAATAAGAGATCATTATTATTAAAATGTATATGTAATTAGTGATTCAAAAAACAGTTAAAACTCTAGAATTAATATAATTTTTCAAAATTTTCATTTTTAAGAACGATTTAAATCGTTACTAATGAAGTGTATATGTCGTTGATAATTAGAGATTTTCTCAATTATTAATTCAGAGTGTATAAATATGTGTATATTTATTTCTTAAATTGCTAGATACACCTGAACTCTTACAGAGTGTTGAAAGTTGATTTAAATGTTACTTGCAGTGAGGAAAAATTATACAGCCTTCACCTGGAATGAATAAGTGGTCATTTTCTAAATCCATAAACTAGAAATATAGATTTCCGAGTTATGTGTATAGGGCACGCCAATAAGCTGAATAGACGAAATGATCGAGAATTTCTTGTCTATACAATTATAAATAGTGAAAAAATATTCCTAATATTGTTAATTTTATGAATTTTTTGTATTGCGAGAAATTCTCGCTTGGTGTTCTAGAATTGTGTCATAAGCCAAGATTATAGTTGCTGAATCTCGCCTCCTGTATGCGCATTTATTTGCAGAGAGATGCACTAAAATTTTCATCGAGATCAAGCAAATGGTTCGTCTACAGGCACATCCAAGAGAATTCAAATACATTATGTCTTATGGGCCAAATTGAAAGTAAGTACAGACTGCACTAAACTAAATGAAATAATCATATATTTTTTATTTGCATAAAATTATATTTCGTGTAAAATAGGTAGGAAAAATATTCACAATTCCTTTACAGAGCTACTTTAAAGAACTCGAACATAACGTAACTATACTTGGCATTGTATGGAAGTGTATTTCATGTATATGTACGTGTTATTAATATAGGTCTATAATTATGTACACAGTGTGGTATGTACATAATTTTTAGAACACATATACACTGAGAAAAAATTCTGTAACTGATATCTAGAATCTAGTTTGTGGCGCTAGTAAAAATAGTTCCATGTCATCCTTGTAAATTCTAATCCCCTTTAAAAGCGAGTTCTAGAAACCCCGATTAGAATTATAGAGCGTTTGCCTATATTATAGAGGTCAAACGTATTTAAAAATCTTTGCAAATAAATGCGAATATAAGAAGCGAGTTTTAGCAACTACTATAATCTTGGTTTATGACCCAGTTCTAGAAAATCAAGCGAGAATTTCTCGCAATACAAAGGATTCAGAATCTTTAGAATATTTCGAATATTGTTTCACCTTCTAGAAATGTATACACTAGAAATTCTCGACCATTTTGTTGATTCAGCTTACTGGTGTGCCTTATACTCATAGCTCGGAAATCTATGTTTCTAGTTTAGGGATTTAGAAACTGATCATTTTAGATGAAAGCGGTATATATTTTTTCTAAGTGTAGTGCTACCGAAAATTAAGCGAAAACATTCTTTTTATTAAACGTAATTGGTGGAAGTGTTTTACTATAATATATTATAGTCCATTTTCCTATTGGCTAATCCCCCACATTCTGCCGAATTATATTGTGTAAATAGTCGTAAAATCCGATTCCTTTCTCCGACTTTCGATACGTTCTCCTATGGACTGATGAGGGTACGTTAAATGCTACCGAAACAGTTCTCTGCTATTTTATTATTTCTTTTGTCATTCGAGGCTTCGATTTTTTATCTATGCTAATTTATGTATGGCTAAGTTTACTTTTAATGTTTATTAAGCAACTTTTTGAACTTTTATTTGTGAAACAAGGAATTTGTTTTTCTTAGACGTTATAACAACATTTCAGACGGCAATGATGATATGAAAAAATTTTTATCATTCGGTTTTTATCGATATTTTTAATGTTAAGAGGTTTTTGATTCAATATTTCTTTTACTGCCTAATTCTAAAAAATACTGTGCTGGTTTTAAAAAAGAACAACCAGCATAGTGTTTTAAAAAACAAGAGAGAGTTTCGAAAATAATATATTCCCAACAGCACACCTTCTCTAAATGATGTCCTCAGGATGTCCTACAAGGGAAAAGACATCCTGTGGATATCTTCAAGTTGTATTGTGGACAAGTGTGTTGTTAGGGATTATACATTCAAACAGATAAGTCCTAATATATTATTCAATAATATTAAATTCTTGTTAAGTATGATTTTTAATACTAATTTATAATTAAAAAAAATATCAGTATACTTTACATCAAGTTATGTTAATTTTAATGTTATATAGAATTTCAAAATTATTATTACCTTTAAACACTTTATGAAAAAAGAAATACATCATAAAAATCTGGACTGGAATTTCAGAAATCTTAAACCTTTTTTCAAAATTTTCTTTAAAATTTAGGCAACATAAGAATGAATGATTCATAAGTTTTGATAAAAGCAATTAAATTGAAGGTAAATGCAGTACGAACATTTAAAAAAAGAAATAAGGACAGGCATATAGATAAGCAATGCACATTTCAATTATGTATTCATGCCATGGATTTTGCATTATGTTAGAAATGATAATTATAAAATTTTCATGTATACGTAGAATAAATTTATTTAACTTTCATTTTTACCTATTTAATGCTATTCTACTTTTTTTCTAAACGTACAAAAGTAGAAAAGGATCAGTATTAAAGTGTCAATTTATTTCTTACATTATTATTTTATTGTTCTTTATTATTATTATTATTATTATTATTTTTATTATTATTATTATTATTTCAGTGCCTGTCTTTAGACCAAAAGGTAAAATCATATTTGTAGCAAATCGTTGAAACCAGAAAGGGTAAAAATTAAAAAATACTAATAGACTATAGCATGAAAATAATGACAGTACACTGAGAAAAAATTTTGTAACTGACATCTAGAATCTAAATTGTGGGTCAAGTAAAAACAGTTCCATATCTTCCTTATAAATTCTAGTGTCCTTTGAAAGCGAGTTCTAGAAACCCCTACTAGAATTCTTGAGCGTTTGCTTATACTATCAAGGTCAAATTCATTTAAAAATCTCTACAAATAAATGTGAATGCAAGAGGCGCGTTTTAGCCACTATAATCTTGGCTTATGACACAATGCTAGAAAATCAAGCGAGAATTTCTCGCAATACATAAAATTCAGAATATTCAGAATATTTAGAATATTATTTTACCATCTAGAAATGTATAGACTAGAAATTGTCGATCATTTCGTCTATTCAGCTTATTGGTGTGCCTTATACACATATCTTAAAAATGTATATTTCTAGTTTAGGGATTTAAAAAATGACCACTTATTCGTTTTGGGGGAAGGCGGTATATTTTTTCTCTGTGTAATTTTCTTGATAGTTTAAAGGATACAGGTAGTGTATTTCCAGTTACAATCACCTTGTATGTAACGCAAAAGTGCATGTGGTGTTTGATTTAAGGACAGAAATTATTACCCTTTCAGCGTTAAGCCCGTCTTTTTCTGTCATGCATAGTCGAAATAAAAGGCTGGTGTGGCTAAATTTTGAAATAAGATTTTGAACCGCTTTTTTTTGGTAAAATAAGATTAATAAATATGTGTAGTGTACAGTATTTAATTCTCATATTACTACTGTGCATAGTAATAATTTTATGAATCATTAAACAGATATACCGAAAAATGGCTAACGCTGAAATGGTTCAATCAAACGAAATATATTCCTCCTAAATATCAGAAATCTTTCATAAAAAATACAAAAATAAGAGAGAATAAACATTTCAACTATATAAAAAGCCAAACAATTTAGTTTTCTGAATAAAATTCTATTTATACTACAGATATAGACATTTCTTCCATCAGTTAAAAAGAAATCATTGTAGAAAAATAATTGATGGATTGTTGCTTTGTTGTTGTTGTTGTTGTTGTTGCGCAGGGAAAAAGATAATTTAGGCTTTAGAGAGAGAGCTAAGAAAAAAAAAAAAAGAATTATGAGAAAATCGTTTTCAGAGCTTAAGTATTTCCACCAGTGACAAAGTTAAATTTAATTGTTCAGAAAACGGTAAATGATTTCTGAACAACAATGTTTTTCTTCGTTTCATATGTTTCTTTTGTCAAAAAGAAATGTCTTTCAAAATCAGCTTGACTGGTTCTTGATCGATAAATGTTTTTCTAAAAATACATTTTTTTTTTTTTTTTTTTTTTTTTTTTTTAATGTTTCACATATTACAACAAGAATATTTTATGCATCGCCTCTCTGTTAATATATATAAAATAAAACCAATTTTGTCACATAATTGAATGTATAATCGTTTTCAATTCGAACGTTAAAATACACATATCATACATACAGAAAGTGCGAAAATAGGTATGCAATTATAAAAGTTTTAAATTTACTTAAATATTTTATATGAGTTACTTATTGTGAAAATAAAATAATAACTTTAGTTGGACGTATTTTGGATTATACAATAGTAATTACAATTAGCTTTAATTGCTGAGGTTTCTTAATTTCACTATTTACGAATTCTTTTAGACATCCAATATTTAAGCATACTTTGAGATTTTTGGTAGCCTATGAGACTTTATGCATTCAAATACAATTTTTTGGAAGTCGTGTTTGGTTTTTAGTCGAGTGTGAAACATATTTACACAAAAATCTCTATTATAAACCTACACCCGCTTTTGTACACACGCACAAGTCTTTTTGTAATTAAAACATAATTATATATGTTTGTGTGTGTGTGTGTACTGTAATTACTGAAAGACTCAAATCAAAAATACATTTTAAGTATTCAAAAGAAACTATAAAAATAGTTTATCAAAAATAAGCAAAATTGTCTCGAAATAGCTCCGAAACAATATAAACTTAAATATGAAAACTCATGTACTCAATTTTTGAGTATATTGACAATATTGACATGCTCAAAAGGTTGGGATATTGGGATTATTAGTGATCAAACTCATTTCTGAGTATGTCAATATACTCAAACATGAGTACATAGGACTTTCAAATTTAAGTTTCTATTGTTTCGGAGCTATTTTGAGACAATTTGGCTCATTTTTAAGAAACCATTTTTAACAGTTTACGCATACATACATACTTGCCAACATACTAATTAATATTCCGTAGTTTTGTTGGCCCCACCTTCTTTTTCACACCAGTATCCTTTTAGAGTATTTTTCTTCTTATTTAATCGTAATCGAATTTTTAGAATAGTACTCTAAAATTTTTCTGGTGTGAAAAAAAGGGCGGGGCTTACAACACTACGGAATATTAATTAGTATGTTGGCAAGTATATACATATATGAATGAAAACTTTTAAAATATTTTAATTACTATTTATTACATAATCATTTCATTATTTTTAAAATAAAAAAAAATGCTTTGTCACATTTTTGATTACATTTATTAGTTTAAATGGTCTCTATACAAATACAACTTTCATTATAAGGAAAATTATATTTTAGCAACACAACAGATTAAACGAAAAACTCTATATACCGAAATTATATGTATGAAACGAATCGAATTACGGATCCCAGTTTTCTTTAAATAGGAAGGTTGTCTATATGTCAAAAGCGTTTTATTATCAGGAATATTTTTCTTTTGAATTTTCAAGGCAAATATTAATTTTTATCTTCTATCAAACGAATAAATAAAGAAAAAATCTGGTGTGAAACAACCACGTGACTTCCATTACACACTATTACACGTATTAAATGATTTTTTTCTTTTTCTTTCCTTCTTTTTTTTTTTTTTTTTTTTTTTTTTTTTTTTTGAGATAATATAATCAGAAAACAAAAAATTGTCATAGCGAACCTGAAATTTTTTCGGTATGAGAGTTAATACACGAGTAAAGACATATAGAACAAAGTTTACATTGCTTGTTAGAAAATAACAGAACAAAAATGGCTGCGTTATCTTTTGAAACACCTATTTCCGAGATCTAAAATTAACCTACCTAAGCAGGAGGACTGTTAATTTTCCTGTAATAACCATGTAATAATAAGAAAGAATATCTAAAATTGATTTATGTAACAATTTTTGAGAAAATCGTTACAGTCGTTTTTGAGATACAGGATTCACCAAAACTTGACAAACTCAATTGTTGACCAGAAAACAACAATTACGTATGGAAGGATATCTAATCCGGGTTCTCGTTCTTAATAGAACGCACTTGCGAGACCTGATATTGAGCTGTTTATACAGGACGCGTATCAATTTTCCTGGACTAACCAAGTATATCACTCGAAAGGACATCTAATAGAGTGTTTATATAGCAATTTTGAAGGAAATCGCTAGAGCCGTTTATGAGATATGGACTTACAGTCCCACTTCCGGTTTTCCAATTTTCACCAACATTTGGAACATTCTTTTGTACACCAGACCTATGTCAATTTTGAAGTTTTGTTGTTCTATCTTTATTAGTTTCGGAGATATGATTGTCAGAATATTTCACACATACATACACACACGCACACACACACACACACTGACCAATGGCCGAAAACCACTTTTTTGGACTCAGTGGACCTTAAAACGTGTAAATCAGGTTAAAACTCGAAATCGAATTTTTGGACCGAATACAATAATTCCGTTACCTATGGTAGTCGAGTAATGGAAGTAAAAATGATGATGTGTGTTGATCAATATATAGTTTTAAATTAAAAGAATCTATAGAAAAAAAAGTTACGCTTTTAGTGGCAATGATATAGAATTTCCCATCATCTTAAAACATGCCTTTCCTTTTAACCGTCTTCTTACTTCTGTATACAGAAATACCGTTCCTCATAGCATCATCCCCCCCCCCCTGTTAAGCATTTTAAATTCGGTCATATTTAGATGTACTAATACAATATCAATATATATATATATATATTGCCATATGAAAGTGTTAGACAATTTTAATTTATGTTTTTTCTGATAGTACTGTCATAAATGAAATATTCCCAGAAAAGTTCGAAATGATTCGGAAAATGTAAAGATCAATTTATATTATTTATTTTTTAAAAAACATAATGCTTCAAATAAATTTATTTGAACGTAACAATTTAAAGCATATTTTCCAATTCAGTTGGTAAGATAATTATATATTATTGAATCGACTTCAATATTCGTGTATGCTTTTAAGTTTAAAAATATCTGCATTTCGTATTCTGCAGATCTGCGGTTCGTAGATTCGTTCGTATTCCACAATACATTTGTATTTTACTTATTTCGAGTCTCCTGAGTGTTCAAGATCTCAAACTTAAAAATATTATCCGAAATCAATTTAATAAATTTTATTTATTGAGGTTTATTAAACTCTTACCTTCCGAGGAATATTTTCGAGATTCACTTCCCAGTGCATCATTTTCTGTCGACTCGGAAATGAGTAAATACTTAAAAAACACTGCAAAGTCAAGATTACTTTGAATGTTATTTTCTTTCATTGCAAAGCCGTGTTAATAGTTTCATTGGTAGCAATACAATACAAGGAATCGCATTTTGGGAAAACGTATATATACGCCCAGGACAGTTAAGGGGTTAATATGATTAAAAATTAGCTTATATGATATGTGCTGTTTATTTATAAGGAATCTCTAAAAAAATTAACTATTTTGAAGATCATTTTACTAAAAGTTTTTTTTTCTTTTTAAATAGAATGAAATTCAACGAAAATGATTCAGGACTTAATGAGCTTGGTAATTATAATTCTTTTATATAACTCTATAATATTAATTCTTTTATATAATTCTTTTATATAACTCACAAATGATTTTGGATGCAATACGTTTTATAAAGGTAAATGTTTAAGGTACTTTGTATAATATTAAATTATTAAAGACAGATTTAAACTCATATATACGAAGCAGTTCAACTTTTAAAAGCTCTAAATAATGAAATATTCGTTCAGAAGGACCTGAAATTTGAATGGTATTCCATAATAGGGTAAAACCTAGCGCGCACACACACACACACACACACACACACACACACACATATATATATATATATATATATATATATATATATATATATATATATATATATATATAAAACTTTCTCATTTTTGTAATAGATGGTGTTTTAAGCGTCATAACGTAAAACTATTCGGTTATAAGTTACATTTAAATTACAATAGAAATGCCAAATCTAGTGTACTTTTTAATGTGCATAACTTAATACCAGTTTTTAATTTAAAAATGCATTTCAATTTACCTAAAAGTTGTGGCATTGTTAGTTTTAAGCCTATCCACCACAGTAAGGTCATACTGCATCAAGCGGAAAAAGTCGGTTTTAAATTGTCGTGTGAGATCAAAAAACAAATAAAAAGCAACAGTTAAATCGACTGTTTTCTATCATGAGCCTTGTGCAAGACAATTTCAATATCTTGTCCACCGTTTTATGCAACATGTTGAAACCGAGAAGCAGCTTGTTCCACAGCAAATCGGAGTTTACCAGGGATCACGTTGTGAATGTATAGCGTAATGCATGCCTTCAGTTTAGGTAAGTTCGCAATCAGACCATCAAACGCAACATTTTTCAGATTACCCTAAGATCATGTGACATTGACTGCCAGACTGTTGGAATATGACGGCTGGTAATTTTATCATTTGCGAATTGCTACTTGAGTAACTGCTTCAATGTTTTCGCAATGGACACTTCCTGCTAACAGTGCATGAAGTTTTGGAATGACATAGTTGTGTAAAAAACTTTTATAACGTTTACCATTGACGGTGCAGGTAACATATCCCGCACAACCCACCTTTACAAAAAAAAAAAAAAAAAATACCCTACGATAAACGATACTATCATTCAGCGCCTTTGCAGAATGAATAGGTTCTGGATCTTGTGTGAATTCATTTGGTGAATTAATATAGCGACGGATTTTCCATTTACCATATTCTGCAATTCTGAATATTGGTACGTCCTTGGAGATAAATACGGGCATTGTCTGCTCAAAAAATATTCCGTGATCATTCATTGTTCATTTCCATGCGGCAAGATATTCTAAAGAAAAGGTTTCTATTACTGTCAGCTGTGTAAGAAGCAATTCTTGAATGTAGCTAATTTTGTATGTATAGCAATACAGGATGTTTCGTGCAGACTTCATAGGCTTCATACACCGAATTCATAGACTTATCTAAAATTAAAACAATTCTCCGTACACTGCACACCTCAGCTCGCCTCGTCCTGAAATTTGTAGCTACAGTCGGAGCAAAATTATTGAAGGACACATCCACATTTTTTCCATGCATTTTTCTTTTGATCGCTATTTTTTATCATCAACTTACTTTTTTATGACCAGCATAAAGACTAAGATCTGTACTCGACAAATATTTAATTAACAAAACAGTATTCGGTGCGCATCTTTTATATGCGAATTACTGATAGTGCTTCAATAGTTTTGCTGCCGACTGTACATCTTCTACCGATCTGAATTTGTCTTCCGAAATTGTATCACTCCTAGCTATCACATACGTGATGTATAATCAACACCTCCTGCAATAATGCCTTCGAGCTGAGCTCTACGTCATGGAAGATCGGTCCAATCAACACTTCCTATGATACATGTTGGATCGTGGGGATTGGATGAAATCGGCCGATCTTCCGTGACGTAAAGCTCAGCTCGGAGGCATTATTACAGGTGGTCTTGGTATAATTGGATAACGACTACCAGTCTAATATGGTAGTAAAGATAATTCCAGATTTATGCATCCAGTTTGAAAATACTTGAAACTCAATACTACAAATGGATATTCAGCATGTACATGATAGATTCCACGGCAGAGTTGAACAGTGTGTAGTAGTTAACGGGGGGTAAACCTTAAAACACAATTGACTATAATTATAAACAACTTCTGGGTGTAGCGTAAGAGCTCAGTCATTAATCCTGACATTAACATCACTCCTACAATTATAGAAAAATTGTAGGTGTGTTGCGAGAAATATTTAAATCAGAGTCCTATGAATTGCATGGTTTTACGATTAACCTGGCTTATTTCCAATTTCATCTTCTAATTTCACATACATGAAGTTTTAATTGCAATGCTGCCTTAGTGGATAAAGCATTAATGCACTGAGGAAAAAAATACACCGCCTTCCTCTAAAATGAATAAGTGGCCATTTTCTAAATCCCTTAACTTGAAATATATATTTCCGAGCGCATAAGGCACGCCAATAAACTGAATAGACGAAATGATCGAGAATTTCTAGTCTGTACATTTCTAGATGGTGAAACAATATTCTGAACCTTTTGTATTGCGAGAAATTCTTGCTTAATTTTCGAGAATTGGGTCATAAACCAAAATTACAGCTGCTGAAATCCGCCTCATGTAGTCTCATTTATTTTCAGAGATTTTTAAATAACTTTGCCTCGATAATATAGGCAAACGCTCTAGAATTCTAATAGGGGTTTCTAGAACTCGCTTTACAAGGGGACTAGAATTTACAAGGATCACATGGAACTATTTTTTCTAGAGCCACAATTTAGATTCTAGATGTCCGTTACAGAATTTTTTCTCAGTGTGGAGAAAATGTTTTCCATCAGGTAAGAACCGCCTATTTGAAGTTTGTTTCTATTAGCCGTGTTATAACTCGTTCGCAAACTGTAATTTGAGGTGAAGGTTGATATACAGAATAGAATTTATATGACTATAAACATATGCATGTGAATATATTTTTCTCGAAAATGTGTGATTTGCTCACGTACAGCGCCCTCTATTCAGTAAAATTTTAACTGATATTTATTTCTAAAATGTATACAGATTTATAGAACACCCTATATATATATATATATATATATAATATGCTGACTTTTTGCTATCTGTGCCAACATTGTAAATTTTTATTGATCAACCAGTTGAAAAAAAAAAGTTTTTTACACACAAAAAAAGTGTAATTTTTTTTTTCAATAAAGAATGAAATCATGGAATAAAATACGCATTTAGATTTTTATGCAAACTTCGTGCGTCTAATTATACTATATAAAGAAAATGACGAAATTTAAAGATATTTTCTAATAAAAATGCATATATTTGTTCTATTCGTTACAGAAAGAACCACAGCCCACTTTTTAAATTTTTGAATAAAAAGCATGCTTTTGAAAAAAAAAATATATTCAAAAATTTTAAGTTGCGTTTAAAAAGTTTTACCTTTCCTTTAGCATTTTCAACCTTCTATTTCACTTCAAAATGGAATGTTTCAATATAAGAGGAAAATCATAGTATATATATTTCTTGAAAAACCTCAAAAGGAATTTCAAAATACATTCTTTATATTTTTTATTTTTTCGTCATGTAAAAAAAATTCCTTCTAGTTAAATTTCGAATATATATTTTTACGAAAATGCTATTTTCTAGTCTGATAGAATCGATGTTTTTCCTTATAATATAAAATGTACACAATAAAACCTTTCTGAATCATTCAAAAATCATATTCATTTGTTCAAGATATAATAAATTGTGTTTTTTATTTTTACGTATATTTTATAAGAGGAAATATGTCCAATTTCCTTATTAATAATAAACAAACACTGGTAGTGTATTCGTTATATTCATATTAATCTAACAGTAAAAATGATGCACCAAATATATTAGAATTTTTAGAATATTTTTTATTTATCACGTTGGACATTTGTACATTTTTGGTCTGTAATAGGCAATGACTAACTTTATTTAGATAAATAAAAGTAGAGGAATCTTTGGCAGATAACTGATAATTTATGTCCAAAATTGTGATAGCATGAAAAGAATACAGTTCTAGATTAAATTAAGAGACAGGCACAATTGATTCAAAAACATTTTTTGGAATTTTATAGAAACACAATACTTACACAGAACAATAGGATAACATTCTTATTTTTTTCTATTCGTAAATGGTCAGTTTATATGCTTGGAATTAAGCCATCATCCCATTTTTTTTTTAGATTATAAAAGAGAGAGGCACACCCTGTGGAAGAACCATTCTCGTTTCAGTTAAAATCACTCCATTCGTCGATGTTTCTCCGTTTAAAGTTTTTATGAAGCTTAAAATCTCTGCATTCGCTGAGAGTTTGGCAATATTTGGACTACAGTCTGCTCATTTGAAGTGATCGAAATAAAAATTCATTCATACACATAAATATATAAACATAATTTGTCTTTTCTTGAACGATGTGCCTTTAAACAATTCCAAGAGAGTAATAACTATTATCACGGCCTTAATAAATCAAATAAAACTGTTACAAACCTGAAGCCAAAAATTTTTACCATTTCTTCTATTGCTTGTAGCAGAAAGTAAAAAAAAAAAAAAATGACCTTACTAAAAAAGCAAGAAATTAAAATTTATAAATTCCTTAAAGAGCGATGGTCATGAAGGTTTGCGGTCGATTAGGAACAGTGAAATAGTCGGATTGTTTTTACTTTCCTCCTAATCCTGTAAAGCAGGGTTGGCCAAATTGCAACCTGCTGTGTGCATTTTGTGGCCACGAAGAAAATCATGAAAAATCTAATTTTATATCTTTGTTTAACACAACAAAAAATAATGGTATTTTTCTGACTCTTCAGAGTGAAAGTGGCTTTGAATTTACGGTACCTAGCAAAACAAACATAGCAATGCTTATTGCTAATAAAATATTATTTGGTTATTTTATTGATTATTCTTATAGTTATTCATGCCTAAACTTTTGACTGTTATATTATCAATTTATGAATGAGAATAAATTAACATAAATGCATTCTGTTTCGGAATTACGCTCCTCTCTCGAATATATATATACATATACAATATACACATAAATATATACACGCAAAGAGGCCCGCTAGACAGGACGGTTATAAAGTACCCTAAAAGTACGCTTTAACAATCAAAATAGTTTATTATTGCTGGTTAGTATACTAAACTTAGCGTGAATTTCTTAAATTAGTTTCGCTTTCATTCATTTTTTAATGTATTAAAAACTGTAACAAGAGATATTTTTATTTCTTTGTTTCTCATTTAATACTGCCCCTTATATACATTTTGTTTTCTTTTGTGGTATGAGTAAAAAAAAAGAAAAGAAAGAACGATTTCTTATTTAGAATCTTTTACAATACTTCTTTGATTTCAAATAGAACTTTTAAATCGATATGAAACGACCAGGGTGTTTGTAACAAAAATAAATCTTTTTCGTATACATTCTAAATCTCTTTCAAAGTAATGTTTCATTTTTTTCTCAAGCGTTGCTGGAAAAGATGGCGAAAAATTAAAAAATCTTTAGTGATATTTTTTTTCTTAAACCATAAAAAGTAAATGTAGTTAAATTCATAATGATGTTCCACTATAATTCTAGCATTTATATTGATTTTCTTTTAGTAGAATCATATTTCTAATGGTATTAAACTTTTAAAGGAAGTACTTAGAATGTATACCTTTTAAAGCGGAAAATATATATCATTAGGTAGTTTCCTTTAAAATTTGTACTTGTATAGGAGTCACCGAAGGGAAAATTTTTTGTCGAAAAAGTAGCTTGAATATTTCGTTTTGTGAAAAAGAAATTTTCAAAACCTATAAAATATAAATAAATCATGTAAATGTCAACGTTTCTAGTAAGATTTTGTGGTATATTTTAGCTGGCTAACTCTAATCTGAATGTCTTTAATGATTATACTATTGTACCTACATTTCTAATATATTTGATAAAATGCAGTAAATACTAAAAAATAACCTGCATAATGCATTGAATGTAAAACTTTTCATACAAAATATCAGCCATTTCAAGATAAAGAGGTTCTCATTAATTATGCTATATTTTCCCCAAATAATTATGTACTTACTGTCATTCACTACGGCATGTTTGTGAATCTCAACCAAATAAAAAATGCGCGTCTATTTTAAAGTAAATGCAAGCTTTTTCATTTGTTTCTCCGTGGCTCAGTTGGTAGGAGGGCCATGTTAGTAATCCGGTGGTCCCGCGTTCGATACCCAGAAGGTCCGGAGTGTTAATATTTGCAGACAATTAGCAGACAATTGATAAAAGAACATTTATCGTTGACTACACAGTATTCTAAGAATTTTTAAAGAGCTTTTTTAAGAAGCCTTTTTCTTACATCTCTTTTTAGAAGCAAAAAAGAGTTTTTTGTGGACTACAAGCACCCTCTATTGGGCGGAATATTCACTAAAATGTCTATGAAACAATTAACAATACAAAATAAAAATGATTAGGAAAAACACATAAACATTAACGAAATCAGTAAAATGTTAAGTTATAATATAAAAAATAATAATAATAAACTAAAATAATAACAAAGAGGTGCCTCAAACGAATAGTTAAATTGCAGATATTGGCCTTTAATCAGAAAATGAAATCACAAAACTTATAGGCAATCGTGTGGTGCTGCCATCTGTTGTGAATTTTAAGAAATAATTTCTCTTTTCTTAACATATTTCAAATTTCCCCAATTTTGGTTAATAAACAAAAAATTTACTTTTTTTTTTTTTTTTTTACAAATTAAATTTTATTCTAACTTTGAAAAGGTTTATACGATACTCTATAATAAGAATTCGGGTTTTAAAAGTTTTTTTAAATAGATTATTGTGATATTTTCCAACATTCTGTGACAATCTGTATTAGCTTGCATGTTGCGTTAAATTTAAGCTGTTCTCTAATGATTATCTGCCGTACACTGTAAAAAAATAACTATTACCAGCTGCAAGAAACTCTCTCTGATTGGAGAAAATAATTATTTTCTCCAATCACAGAGAGTTTCTTGCAGCTGGTAATAGTTATTTTTTTACAGTGTATGATGATAAAAATCACTCTTATTTGTTATAACGTTATAACGTTCCCCACATGCCTCATTTCACACTGTGACAAGCTATATAGTGTGAAAAAGTGGGGGGGTTTTTCTGCGAAATGTTCGCTGTCTTATAATAAACACATAGCGGTTATTTTAGTAGATTTTCCAAATATTCTATGACGCTCTGTGACAAATTATTTTATCTTGCACGATACGCTATATTATGATCATTTTCCTACAAAATATTGCCTGTCTTACAACATATAATTCAGCATTAGCGGGTATATCAGCAAATTTCACGAAAATTACATTAAAAAATATGATTAGGCTTGGTTTTTTTGTGTATTGACCTTTAAGTCTATATGTTTTATGTTAGTGCATACTCATGACATTTTAGACACAATAGGGTAGCCAATTGGTTAGTGCTACGATTTCTAACAGTTTGAAAAATAATGTAGAAGAAAATTGGTGTTGGATGTTGAAGAAAACAATTAAATATAATTATTGCAAATACATTCCACAAATGTGTAAGTCAAAATAATTGAACATGATACATCATCATACAAAATAAACAACACTAGTGCAATGTGAAAGCAATAACCCAGTGTAGAAATATGAAAGAAGCATTAGAACAAAAAATTTAAAGTCGACTACACTGTAAAAAATATGTCCTATTTGCTGCCAAACATTTTCTGTAATTTGAAAAAATACGTTATTATGTTGCTAGAACGTATTTTCTCAAGTTACAGAGAATTTTTGGCAGTAAATAGGACATATTTTTTACAGTGTACTGAACCATTAAGGGCGTTTAACAACAAATAAATAAATAAATAAATAAATAATGAAAATAAATAAATAAAAATTTCTGTTCGTCAAAGGATTTTCTACTGATATTTTGTAAATATGGAAATACAATCTTTTTCATTTTTAAAAAAATGTTTAAATAGAAAATGGAAAAATGTAGTTTTATAAACATATTTTAAATGACAAATGACTCTGCGTGTGATTTTGACAGTGTCGACTTATGACTTGGCAACCATTGTCGTTATCTCGCGATGCTGGTGTAAACCCTATATATGTGTCGGCTTATAGACTTTTTTTTTTTTTTTTTTTTAATCATAGCAACTATTGCAGCTTGGCAACCATTGTCGGTATGTTGCTAGTGTAATACCTATATACATGTGTTCGTAAAGCTTTTTATCTTAGAATTTATGAACTAGAAAATTATTCAATAATTTTTTGTTAATACTTTATTAAAATGTTAAATTGTTCCTTAGTCCACATTTTAGACAAAGATTTCTGTCACATTACATGATTTTATTTCAATAACAAAAGCTGTTGGATTTTTATATAACCAGTTTAAATTTGTTTACTTTTTTCTTTTATGTTCCTGCATGTGGCATTTCAAACTGAATTCTAGAAAAATCACGAGGGTTGTCGAAAAAAGTAATCATTTTCAATTCTTAAAATACATTTGTTTCTGACAAAAATAGCCGAATGAAATCACGAAAAGAAATTGTTACTTAGAAACCATTTACCGCTTTTTGAACAACTTAATGCAACTTCAAGTACTAGTAATTATTAGTAGTTATATTTCGGAAAAACTTTCTCAAAATACATTAAAAGTATTTTTTTATTTTTCCGCTCTCAAACGCATATTTGTTATGGAAAGTATTATAACCGTAAAAAAATTTGACTATAATATTTTGAGGAGGCTTTCTAAGAAATTGTTTGCTATATTTACACTTATGCACTTGTGTATTTGTGCGAGTAAAAAGAATAACATGTAAAGATTCGTTTTATCTCATATTTTGTAGACATTTCTAGTGAAGTATTGCTTGTTTCTGTATTAATATGACCTCGGAGGAGGGGGGGGTCACCAAAGCAAAGAGCCATCCCCTCCGTTAAGGAACAAAATTGTATGTCTTCGGACCATCATTAGGGGACCGTCGCCAATTACCTATTTCGGAGTTCTAGTGCGACGTTAAACCCAATCATCCAACTGCCCTATAGTAATCTGAAAGGTTTTAAATAAAAATCAGCTTTCATGCGTGCTCTTCCCGTAAATATTCTCGCAGCCGTATTCATCTGGACTCAAAATTACCATATTTTGGTGACAATCGTTATCTAGCAATGCTCAATGACCAAATTTTCGATAATAAAAGGTTCGAAGCTTCTCGATTACAGTCGACAGCAAAAGTATCCGAGCACTAGCAGAAATTTCTATATATATATAAAAAAGTACACTTAATACAGTTTTGTTAAATAAATCCTTGTCGAATCCTGATCTTAGTCAGTCTAAGAACATGATTCAACAAGGACTTATTTAACAAAACATTATTAAGTGTACTTTTTTCACATAAGAATTTTTGCTAGTGTTCGGACACTTTTGCTACCGACTGTAACATTTCTGTAGAAGTTACCAGAAATTGCTTCAAACAAATTAAACGAATGAATAAAAAAGGATGCGAGAGCATGTATAATTCAGTTTTAATCGAGAGAGTTAATCTTTATTGAAGGTATCTTGAAAAATCTTTGCTTATATAAAACTGTCTAATTTTGTATTGTTGTTCTTCAAGAGATTGAAATGTCATTGTATTTGCACAGCATTTATCTTAGTTATGTTTAGTGATAAATTTAAAATATTAAAAGGTATAAACGTTTATCGACTTGGTTTCTGGAAGAATACCTATTAAAAAAATATAGAAATAGGAATGTAAAGACATATACTCCTATAGTTCAGTTTTAAACCAGATGTTTAGTCTTTATATAAGATCATGGGAAGAATTTTCGTATATCTACGAGAAATATTGACAAATATTGTACTGTAATAACAGGAGACTTGGCGTTGGAAAATTAAATTCCGAATAAACTACTACGTCAGAAACGCCAAAGAAAAATTTTGAGATGCATACAGCTGTTTCGGCAGCCTTAAGCGTACCGTCTTCAGCGAAAAAAAAAAAAATATTTTGCACTGCCTTTTTGCATTGAAGACGCTTAAGGCTACTGAAACAGCTATATGCATCTCAAATATTTTTCTTTGGCGTTTCCGACGTAGTAATTTATTCGGGTTTTAAATAATTGTACTGTGATTGTTTAAGAGACTGGTGTATCATTGTGATTACCTGTTTTTAATGCACAAAGAAGAAAATTGTTTATCCGAGGGAAATTACAATATTACAATAAATTATGCAAATATTTCGCATAAAATGTGGTACAGTTATTTATAAGTTAGAAAGAACTAACACAAGGTTATGAGCTACATTGAAATATATATACACATATACAGGGATATAGACAGATAGACAATACGAATAGATAGAACGGGGGGGGGGGATTGAGGAGGCTGCAGCTCGTCTTCGAAACGTATTTAATTATGTAGCGAGTTATTCATATATATATATATATATATATATATGATTCTTTTAAATAATATGGAATAAATAAAAATGATCTGCTCAGCAATGAATAATGCAAACATTTCATGATCTACTGATCCACTAGTATAAGACGGTGGTCGGCAGGATGTCATACCATCAAACTATAAGATTTTTTAAATATATATGTACCGATACATTAAAATGAGAGAAATTATAGATTTTAAAATAAACATATTTCGTTATTGAAAATTATTCTTTTTGTGCGTTACATTCTTACATGCTATTAAATTAATAAATATCAGTCAGTACATCTGGAAAGTAATATCTATCATAATAATAATTATTATCAAAGAATTTAACTAAAGGTTTTTGTGCTTTTAAAAAATATATCACTTTCTTTTCCTGTGCTTAACATCTTCTTTTGAAAATTTTTTCAAACGACAATTAAAGTTTACAATGATAAGAAATTTGACGTCAATGTAAAATAAATAATCATAGTAAAATACCTAAATGGAAGTAATTAACAAAATTTTTATTCAGTTTTTTTTTCTTTCAAAATCCTTCTTAATTGAAATCAATTAAATATCGCTTTCAGGAAATGCTTTTATTATACAGACATATAATTATCAGTTTTTCGTAATTATTTCTTTGTTATGTAGATCAATAATCTTTCTTAAAAGATACCACTTCTGATTATAATTGAAAATGAACTTTATTTATTGAAAGTTGGAACAAAATAATTTTATTTCATTAAGAAAAGATCTAATTAAGTTTTTAAGCGAATGTGGTGTAAACTCTATATCATTAAGATATTTATAAAACACATAAAGTACTTTTTTTCACTTTAAATAACTGTCATATTTTATTCGAAACTGCCATAGAAACAGTTTTATTTAATGCAATCAGCTAAAGTAAATTAATGTATCATTTGCAGCTTGAGGTGGTTATTATTATTATTATTATTATCATTAAATTTATTTAAGAGATGTCATTTAAGATTATAATCAAAATTAACTCTATTTAATGAAACTTACAATATGTATGATATTTTTTCAAGAAGACCTTATTAAATGTTTAGGTGCTATTAGTGTAAATTTCTTTTAAGGTACATAAAATGCATTTACAATTTTGAGAAAGATTCCAAAAGGAAATTTTTCTTTTTAAATTTCAGTTGTATTTGGGAGAAAAGGGAAAATTTATTATTTAAAGAAACGCAGTAATTTTAATTGACGATCTGATACCCTGCCATTTGCCCAGAGTTTTCGTTCACTAATCGGTAGGTACCGTGTTCAAACCGGGGGTCGCACAGTTTAGCCAGTATTTTAGAATTGTCCATAGACTTTCTCCCCGAAAATAGTATGAATACGGGTTAAAACGCCTCAGAAAGACATTTAAGGACAATATACTCAGTACTAGGTGAAAAGCTCAGATAACTGGGTTTAACTCCTAGCCGAATGCCTCATCGTTGTTGAGAGGATTAAAAAATATATCAATAACTAGCAAGTTTTGCCTGCTTCAACAGTCATTTCATTGAGAAAACATTCTTTAACTGATGATCTTTAATCAAAATTGTAGTTCTAGTAAAAATAGTTCCATATCATCCTTATAAATTTTAGTCCCCATTGAAAGCAAGGTCTAGAAAGCCCTATTAGAATTCTAGAGGGTTTACCTATATTATCGAGGGTAAAGTTATTTAAAAATTTCTGCAAATAAATGAGAATACAAGAGGCAGGTTTCAGCAACTATGATCGTAATTTATTACCTAATTCTAGAAAATCAAGCGAGAATTTCACGCAATACAAAAGATTCAGAATATTGTTTCACCATCTAGAAATGTGTAGACTAGAAATTCTCGATCATTTTGTCTATTCAGTTTATTGGCGTGCCTCATGCGCAAATCTATATTTCTAGTTTAGGGATTTAGAAAATTACCACTTATTTATTCTAGATGAAAGCGGCATATTTTTTTCCCTCGGTGTATATTATAAGGAAAAAAAAAAAAGTCACTATGTTTTAAATTATTTGATAAATAAAAACTAAAAACATTTCCATTGAAATAGCTTAAAGACTGGTTTAGGAATACCCGCTGTATTCAGCAGCGTCTTCTTCTCCTGAGAAATATAGTTTCCAAATTTCCACTGTTAGCAATTTCGTTTTAACCGAACTTTCAATTTAGGTGTTAACTGAACGATAAATAGCGATGCTATTATTCAACAAATATGTTTTTTGGGCAAACATTTCTCGGGCATATTATCATCTTCACACTATGGCAACAAGCGGCAGCACTAGAAAATCTTTCAATCTTTTCTTTTAATGAAAAAAAAAAAAAAAAAAAAAAGGTTTAGAAGACACTGAAAGACTTTCTTTTATGAGTTTGCATCTTCCCTATAAATTGCCTGCAAAAAGTAACGCATCTGCGCTTGCAGGATAGAGCCCATGACCATCGCGTTATTAGCATGTCGTTCTTAACAACTGAGCTGATGTGCCACGGAAAGTCTATTTAATTTTGCGTATTTATCTCCAGAGTTGATCGCTTCAGAAATATATAGCATTTAATTATTTTTTTAAAAACTTATAAAAAATTTAGAAATCGGGCTTCGAGGTGCAAAATTCTGTTGCTCTACGATCAGTCGTTTTCCTATAAATTAACAAAAATTCACACAAACATATATACATATATATATATAATTATATGTAGAGATTTTCTAAAATAGAAATTGTTATCTTTTTATTAACAAATATACACATATATGTACATATATATAATGTTTAAAATAATTCGTAGCAGTCTTTTTTAGAACTGATAGTCAAACTGGTGTTTCAATCCCAAGCATGCTCTCTAACTCTTCTTAGAGATATTTAAAAAATTTCCTATCTCCACAGATTTTGAAGCTAATTTAAAATGAATGTCAGCCCCATGTAAAAAATAAAATAAAAATAAAAATAAAAACTAAAAAATACGCAGATTGTACCCTAAGTGAACAAGTATGCGCTTGAAAACTTTTGCCATCTGTTTAGCCGAGAATAATTACTTTTAAAATAACATGCGTCTTTTAATAACAAGAAAAATGCTCAAATATCATTAAAGTATAAATTTCCCGTATTCTACATACTTTTATCTACTCTATTACATAATAACTATTCATCCTTAAAAATTGATCATACCGCTAGACAAGTTTTTGAATTCGACATCAAAGAAATTTGTCGCTTGTGAAGAAGCTCAATCCATGAATGCAATTTTCGATTCATAGCCGTTGATTTGTGGACCACCAAGGAACTACTTTGAGCATCGAAATAAGTGAAAATTACCGGGTGCAAGTTATGGACTATAAAGTGGATGATTCAGTTTTCCCTCTCCCAGTGACCTGATTATATCTTGTTGTTTGTGCAAAAACGTTAACTATCCCGACTTTAAGCATTCTCAAACACTTTTCGTACACTACTGAAATTATATCGGTAAATTTATGTTGCTCCCTAGCTTCTTGAACTCAAGAATGGAATTACAGATTTTATCTTACAGTCTAAGGGTGTCTCAATGATCTTAAATTATATAAATGTATGCAAATCAGCACGTACACATAAGATACTGTTGCAAATGGCTTTTAAACACCCACAAATCCTGCTGGGGTGGATGCGTAAGCGCATTGCGAGGATCGTGCATGAATATTACACGCATTCAGAAATGTACATTATTTAAAAAATGCACAGCGATATATATACATTTAATATTTCATTTTATGCATTAAGAAAGCATTTTTTTTAACGCTTTGTATCTATCTGAGATACTGGATTTTTGTTTTCTTGCTCAAGCTTGAACCTTCCATAATAATAATTTATTTTTTGTTACAATTATTTCAAATAACTAAATAAAATGACTGAAAATAAGTAAGTCAGAAATCTATCTTCGCTTCGATTATTTTCAATAAACTAAATCGTTTAGCACTCATAAATGTTGTTTAGTGTTTTATTATATAGCTCTTTGTAAACATATAACATTCGTATTCAAATTATTAAATTAGTCAAATTTCTTTCATGGAGATTTTATATTCCTGAAGATTCAGATATGTGTCTAAAATATTGGTTGCATGCTCTGATTTGAAGGTTACACAAAATTTAAAAGTCATTTAGTTAGCAATCTCACATAAAATAATTATAAATTTTTAGAAAAAAAGCAAACACCATTATGCTAAAATATTTAAGTATTAAAATGTCTATGAAATCTTGAAATTTAATATATTTTATATGGTAATTAAATTATAAAATAACACACACGCACAAAAAGTTTTGTAGTTCAAAGAATAAATAGTTTTATATTTATAAATTATAACCTCGATGCTCCTAAAAAGTTAGAGAGATGTTATGCACATAATATATAGTTTTCAAATGTATTATTTAATTACAATCAATTATTTGTTTTACATAATGCAATTTTTTGAAAACAACTTAAAAAATTATGTTATTTCTTTTCTTTTCTTTTTTCTTTTTTAATTGTGTGAAAATTCTACAAAAATATTTAAAAGTTATTTATATAAATTGATTTCGCTTAAATTACTTTTACATTTAAATAAAATATTATCATTTTTTTCTCTTTAAAAGGATCTTAACACAAATGAGTACAAAAATGAAAAGAAAATTTCGACTTACCATTAAATCTAATTTCAAAAAGTGAATTAATAATTAATTAAAGAAAAATTCATATTTTTGCTTAGTAATATCAAAAGTTTAGTAAAATCTCACTTTGCTTAGTAAAATCTTCATTATATGGAAACAAAGAAATATCTCAATGGAAGTAATTAATGTTACTTTTGTCAAAATCCTAACCTTTCAAAATCCTTCTCAATTGAAATAAATTAAATTGTTTTCTTTTAACATTTTATAAAAAAAAGTATTATTATCAGTTTAATTGTTTTATATGATTTATTTTGCAGAAATTTATAATCTCATTAAAAAAAAAAAAAAAAAAAAAAAAAAAAAAAAGAAAAAAAAAAAAACAAGATTCATTTCCCATGGTAATCGAAAATGACTTTATTTATTATAACAATAAATACAATAATTCTAACTTATCAAAGAAAAATATAATTATAATGAAAACTTCATTTCCTCATTAAATATTTGCAATTGATTTAAAATATAAACAGTTAAAAAGGGAGATTTAGTTAATTATTATTATGTTTCATTCACATTTAAATGAAAATATATTAATACGAGATCTAATACAAGGTGAAAAAAACCCATTTAGTTTTTTTTTTTTTCCGTAAAACTGCTTAAAAATTAAAGACATATGAGAAACTAATTAACGTTTAAAACTTTCAACTACTGTAACATACTTCAGATGAAAAAAAAAATAATAATAACATGAGCAAAAATTATAAAAAGATAATCGAACCAATGTTTTTACATAATGCGCCATTACTCTACAACTGAGCGAAGAGTTTTGGTTTGACTGGTTAGCAGATATACGAGGAAATTTATTATACATTACGGTCTATGGAATTAAAGTCTTCGAAATGCATGTGTGAGGTACCGCTAACTACGGTGACCACAGTTGAATCTATGTTGCCTTATAAACTTAATAAGATTAATTCAGTAATGATAAGACTCAAGTTAAAATTAAATGTAAATTTATTTGACGTAGAATTGCTGGGCAGTGGCTATAACCTTACTTAAATTAGTAGATGTGAGCTAGATGGCGCATTTTAATTTTGCTTACTGTGGAGTAACACCGTGAAAATGTACTACCTTCGTAAAGACTTAGCTACAAAAAAGGGACTTACCCCTTTCCAACTTCTGCTGTCTTAAACTGACCGGGGTGTGATATTCCCATCTGCTTAAATACTTTCCCTGGAGAATAAATTTTGCATATCAGTACATCTGCCATCAGATAATCGTCTTGTTAGCGCAATGGTTTTTATTTGTCAGGTTCCGGGTTCGAATCCCACTTCAATCATGGATGTTCGTAGTGGTTCTGAATTTATTTTAAGTCGTAAGTGCAAAAACTGACCGCACAATGCCAAATTCATATCTTCACAACCTATTCTCCACAAAGCATGCAGCAGTCCGCTAATTTCGTAAGACTTTTCTGACTAAGTCATAAATAAACATGACTTTTCATGCTGCATTGATACCTACTTTTTTCACTTGTAGAAGAGCTATGCTTATTTATTTCGACCCGAAAAAAGTGTTGCATTTTCTGCAAACTATTTTGTTTGTTTGGCATTTTTTTAATTCATCATAGCAATAATTGTTAAAGTTTTATAATATATAAAAGAAAAAATGCTTAGTATCGAAACTTTAGTGAAGGTTACCTGTGGAGAGCAAAGTTTTTGGGTTCTGTCTGTTTGTGCGTCTGTGTGACTGTCTCGCGATAGCGTTAGCAAAAATCACGCTATTCAGTAGAAAATTGGTACACATATGCATGAGCCACAGAATCAGCAGTATAGTTTTAGTTGTTTACTATATCTGTAATTCATGTACACGGACGCACCAAATTTTTTCTTATCATTGCACACTATGAAGAGAATTTGCATGTATTGCAATAGTGGTCGCAAAATTTCTCTGATTAGCTTTCAATCTGGTACACATATTTAGGCGCTATACAAAAATATATGTGTTATTTTTTTGTGTCTACATTTTTTATAGCTCGTGTACAGATACATACCAAAGGTTTTCGTAACATTACGTCCTGTGGACAGAATATCACATAAAGGCATTTTAACATGTTTACGTGGCATTCCACACATTGAAATTAAAGTATACATTACTCAGATGCTTAAAATCATGTTTTATATTGAGAAAAGTGTGCTTAGACTTAATAATTAACATATAGGGCTTTACAAAAGTTTTTCGACAATGTCACGTAATCATCGAAATTATATCAAATTTCAAACAATTATTCCTGCGATACTCAGAAAAAGTTGAATAGTTTTTACTGGTGTGTATAATGTTTTTGGCTCTTTTACAGAGACACACAAAAAATTTTCACGACATTAGAGCCAATGGACAAATTTTTATTTAAGCGCATTTAATCGCGTTTATGCTGCATCCAACATTATAAAATTTAAATATATTATTGAGATGCCGAAGCATCTCTTCTGTAGAAAAGGTATGTATAGAGTAAATTATTTATTTACAGGAACACACAAAAGAATTTGAATGACAATCTATAATCATACAAATGATGCAAAATTTGGTTCAAATATTAATGAATTACAAAAAAATAAGTTGTATATTTTTTTTGGTGCATATTATCACTGTAGTCCTTGTACAGGGACACACAATAGAATTTTACATCATTAAGATGTACAGACGTTGTTTCTTACAAGTAACTTTTAACATGGTTACACTGTATTAAACATAATACAATAAACATACGTTATTAGAATTCTTAAAACTTTCTGTAGAAAATGGTTGGTATAGAATTGGTAATTAGTTTACAGGGATACACAAAATAATTCTGATATCTTATGCAATCATCTAACATCGAGTTTGATATAAGTACAGTCGGTAACAAAAGTGTCCGAACACTAGCAAAAATTCCTATGTAAAAAAAGTTGAGATAATACTAATTTGTTAAATAAATCCTTGTCGAATCCTGTTCTTAGTCAGTCTGAGAACATGATTCGATAAGGATTTATGTAACTGAACCGTATGAAGTGTACTTTTTTTACATAGGAATTTTTGCTAGTGTTCGGACACTTTTGTTACCGACTGTATTTATGAGTTATATGGTATTAACACAAGGTTGTGAATTGCAAGTAACTATATATATATATACATATTTATACACATTGATATAGGCAGACAAATACAATGGGTGGTTGAGTGGTTATGTAGCGAATTAATCATATATATATATATATATATATATATATATAAAATATGGAATGGAATGGATAAAACTGATCTGCTGCGTAACAAGAAATACAAATGTGACATTGAGGCTTCTGATCTGCAGATCCACTAGTAAATTAAAAACATTTTATTTCCCTATGTTAAATGTTAGAAGCAAATTTAATTTACTCAAGTGCAAATAATAATTAATATTTTTTTCATAATATATTCTATAAATAACAATAAAAATGAAAAAAATACACATTTCATCCTAAGATACGGTAATTATCGCCAAGGCGGTCAAAACTTCTTATTACACTTCTTCTTTGATATATAGGAATCCTTTCTTTTGAAAGAAAATTTACTGCACGATTATTCTTTCGCCGAAGTAGTTTTTCTCCATCGCCGGAAGAAAATGTATATAAAGTGTGTAAAAAACTTGAAGATGATGCATGCTTTGCTTTTTTTGTGCGCTTTTGCGTTGAAGTAGAGTGGTAAATAAATTATTCCGCTTTATTAATTACTATCTTTATATTACTGAAGGTTATTTAATCATAACCTTATGATAGACGATCTGTATTATTAAACTTTGATAATGATATATTTTATTGAATTTCTGAAAGATGTAGTAGATCGGAATTAAAACCGATAAGGAAAATATTAGAGTTCGATATTTGTTAATATATATTATAAAGTTTCTTTTAGATATCTTTTAATTAAAAAATAAAAAATAATAATAATTTGTAAAAAGTAATTAATAAATATTTCAATTCACGATTAGTAGTAACGTCATGAATTTCAAATGCAAACTAATATCTAAGTTGTACTACAATTTTATGCTCGAATTTAGTATTTAAAATTAACGAAAAAATAACAGAAAATAACAGAAAATTTCTGTTTATGAATATTTAAAAACTGATATTTTTGACATTAATAAAATATGGATTAATAAGATTATGAGTGATGTCCTTGTGCATATTTTTTATACTCTGAATTAGAATAATGTATGCATAATAAAGGGAAACTAATAGAATGAAAAACAGCATCCAAAAGCACTGAGTGACATTTGAATTTGATTTTAAATTGGGTTGTTCCTCTACGGTCAATTCACAATTGTATTAATTAGACCGGCGAGCTCAATGGACTCATTAATGCTCTTTTGAACGGGACCTACATTTTAATATGAACTAAGAACATCTATGCCTGAACCTTGATTTGGACTCGGCATTTATCCTTTGGGAACAAGTGCTCTATCAATTTTGTTATTATGGGTTATGATGGAAAAATGATTGTCATTGACAAATGACCAAAGCGAAGATGGAATTTCACTGCAGAACTTTCATTATTTAAAATAATGAGTTTAAAAAAAAAATATATATATATTAGTGTTCTGGACTAACAAATATATATATTAGTGTTCTGGACTAACTTTAGCTGGTTACTAAAATCAGGCTTATCATGTAGAAAGAAATCATCGAAAAAAAAAAAATTCTATCATCCCCCCCCCCCATAAAATGTGATCAATTTTTTGTAAATTATCTGCCAATTGGCAAATTATTCCATATCAGTCAAATAACTGGCAAAGGCTTTTAAGCGTACATGCCATCACTCAAGATAAAATAAAGGCACTTTTTCATTAATACATGACTGATTTGAAATTTAAATTAGTTTTAAACCTCTGGAGTTATGACATTAAAATAATTTTAAAAAGCACTGGACGTTGCTACATGACAAGCTTCATTGCACGTCGGTAATCAGAGACTTAATTCTTTACTTTTGTATTACTGTTCTGTTGAATTTATTGTAGAAGGATTTTCTAAGTGGTAGCTGAACTTTCCTCACCTTCCTTGTGAATCCATATAAGTGTACTATATTTATATTTATATTCCTCATTGAGTATTTATTCAATGTAACAAAAAAATTCCTTTAATAATTTATTAGTTGTGAAATGACACATATGTGGTTACCCTACATTACTTGCCGTAGTAGTAAATACTTAAAATGAAAGTGTGAGTTTAGTTGTACATAGGATTCAGCAAAAATCTGCGCCTTACTTTGCAGATGACTTTATCCATGATTTAATAAAATATTCTTTATGGATTATCATTAAAACAGATTACTGATAGACTAAATATTAATAATTATAGTGTTTTTCAATTTTTAAAGAACAAATCCGATTTATCTGCAATCCCACAAGGCACACTTTCGATGGTTGCAACTCAGCTTTCGCTTAAAATTTTCAGTTTCTGTTTTACTTTCTTCTATATGTAATATAGAGAAAGTATTGGATTTGTGAAAATTTTTGACCTCCGTTTTTTGATGGATTTACACGTTTTGGGATGTCCTGAACACGAATTGATAGCTTTTAGAAAATGTCTGTCTGTCTGTGTGTATCACGTTTTTGTGGACGCTGTATCTCACGAACCAATGGATGTAATTTAACCAAACTTGGTATTTAGTTACACCCTGGCATAAACTGGTGCTGATTAGATTTGGGGATCAATCGCTCAACAGGTGGTGCTGTGACTACATTTTTTGTAAACTTTTAACATGACAGAATAGGACAAAAATTCGTATAAATGTGCATAATGAGAGTTATTTTAAACTTGTGATTGTAAAATTAATATTAAATTTTTATAATAGTTTTTGTTAACTAGGAAAAACATTTTGTGCATGTGGGGGCATCGGTTCCCACCCTGGGGTTAAGTAACCCCCCATGGGGGAGGTTTCAAGATGAGTATCTTTCGAAAGGTCTCGTCAATACTTTTAAAATGAATGGTTGAACTATAAATCTGTGATAATTTAAAACAAAGTTATCGATTTTTTTTTTTACTTTTAACAATTTTTTTTTTTTTTCATAATTTTACTGAGTGATTTTGCGTAGGAAAATATAGATAAAAGTCTTGTGGTGGCCACAACTTTATTACTATACATTTTTAACTATACATTTCTTTCCTGTTATTAGGCCAAACCAGTATTTCATGTCTGGATACGATCTGATTGAAGAATTTTTTTTTTTTTTTTTTTTTTTTTTTTTTTTTTATCCACTAAGAGAGAAACATTGGAAAATCGGCTCAGTTTATTCCATTCTGTCAAAACGTGAGGAATCCGTGTATCGGGTTTCTACGGGTATCCAAGCTAAATCACAAAATGCAGTAGGATTATCAGTATTTAGACTCTCAGTAATATTTCTAGTATTAATCTATGGACTATCATGACTTAATCATGGATAAAGTTGTCTGTGAAATATATATGAAACTTACCAAAATATGAACGATTGGAAAAGGGTAATAAATAACACAATTATAAATTACGAATAAATGGAAAACGATCAAAATCATAGGAAATAAAATTAATAGAAGCTTACAGAGTTCGTGAAGTCATAGGGGGCATAGGATGAACTGTGCAAGGAATTTGCGGGTTTCTGTAAAGTTAAGTAAATGTTGCTAACAAATTCTCCTTTTTTAAAAAAAGTTTTATATATATATACACAGTACTCGCCGCATATCAAAACCACATTCGTTTTAAGCCAAAATGATTTAATTACGCGTCTGATTTTTATATCCGGCGATCGTTTTTGCACTCAAGAAAAGGGTATTAACGGGTGATCAATAAAAATCTGCAATAAATTTAACAGAATTCAAATTGTCAAAAAATGATAAAATTTTAATGTGAATTATTACTTAACCTTACTAGTTACTGTAGACATATTCACATTTGCAAAATATTTTCTTTTTTTTTCCAGTTAATATGACTTCCAATGAAGACAATCTGCGATCTCGTGTGTACGAGTTCTATTCAGAAAATATTTCGTCAGGTAATTCTTTTACTGTGAAGCATTTTATAAAAGAAAAAATACCACAACGAACTATGTATGAAATTTTGAAACTTTATGAAAGGGGTTTCACTGCTTTTCGCCAATCTGGCTCTGGAAGAGCTGCAAAAATCTTCACACGTAAAAAAATTGGAAATTTGAAAAAGGATTTTGATCACAAGGACCGAATTTCTCAGCGTCAAGCAGCAAAAAAGTACAAATGTTCACAATCAATGATTAATTATGTCCTTAAGAAAGCAAAGATAAGTTGCGGAAAGAAGAAAACCATTCCACAAAGAAATGAAAAGCAACAAATTTCAGCAAAAACAAAGTGTGGATGTCTTTTGTGGATCGAAAAATTTCAAAAAGATCTTGAATTATTGATGATGAATCATATTTTACTCTTTAAAATTCCTCAATAAATGGCAATAATCGTTTCTATTCTTCCAATATATCAGATACACCACCAGATGTTAAATATTCAACGAAAAAAAGTTTGAAAGCAAAGTTCTTGTATGGATTGCCATTGGTCCAAAAGGAATGAGCAAGCCTTTCATTCGAAGTTCAAATATGGCGATCAATCGAGATGTTTATCTTGAGGAATGTATCAAAAAGCGTATAATTCCCTATATTCGAGCTAATTACCAAAGAAATTATATATTTTGGCCAGACTTGGCCAGTTCTCATTATGCTAAAAAAGTGACCAATTATCTCCTTCAAGAATCAATTGACTTTGTGGTTAAAGAAGATAATCCCGCTAATGTTCCAGAGACAAGATCAATTGAGGACTTATCAATTTTAAAAGGGAAAGTTTATGCAAAGGCTTGGTGGGCAGAAAATGTCGATCAACTTGTGAATCGCATCAGATACTGCATAAAACAAATTAATTTAGACCTTGTACAGAAGTTCGCAGTCGAAACAAAGAAAAGAATTGATTATATCCGCTGAAATGGTGTAATAGAACAGAGATAAAACTATCAGTATTTAGTATTTATCCAGTCTTACAATTTGCATATGTTTATTTGTATCATAATTGCGTTTAATAAAAAATATAATAAATTTAACATATTGCGGATTTTTATTGATCACCCGTTATATCAGCTGAATTTGTAAAAGAAATTTCAAAAGATAACGAGTAATGGAATTGATAAACAATATTAATTAATTTTTGACAAATAATTCATCTTTTCTTCAATATAAGTACAGTCGGTAACAAAAGTGTCCGAACACTAGCAAAAATTCCTATATTAATAAAAAAGTACGCTTAATACGGTTTTGTTAAATAAATCCTTGTCGAATCCTGTTCTTAGTCAGTCTAAAAACGTGATTCGACAAATATTTATTTAACAAAGCAGTATTATGTGTACATTTTTTACATAGATAACGAGTAATGGAATTGATAAACAATATTAATTAATTTTTGACAAATAATTCATCTTTTCTTCAATATAAGTACAGTCGGTAACAAAAGTGTCCGAACACTAGCAAAAATTCCTATATTAATAAAAAAGTACGCTTAATACGGTTTTGTTAAATAAATCCTTGTCGAATCCTGTTCTTAGTCAGTCTAAAAACGTGATTCGACAAATATTTATTTAACAAAGCAGTATTATGTGTACATTTTTTACATAGGAATGTTTGCTAGTGTTCAAACACTTTTGTTACCGACTGTAAATTAAACGCAATATAAGTTTCTATGTGTTTTCCTTTGAGAAGAATCGTTAGTACTTTGCTAAAAATTTATGCTTTTCTTTTAAATTTAAAATCTTTCCGTTTAAATCTCTTGCTTGATAGTTATTCTAAAATAAGAACTAGAAATTGTCTTTTAATAATAATAAAATATATATATATATATATCATTTACGAATCAAATCAAATTTGTAATTTATTATTGCCCTTTGAAGAATACGTTCGTTTTAATATTTATTGAGATAAGTGATGGGGCTTGTTTAATTTGTAACTGTACTGCAAGTGTAAAATTTTCGACAAAGAGAGATACCTAAAGGATTAATGTGTTTTAATTTTGAAGAATTTTTATTTTATTTTATTTTATTTTTTCTTTGTAAGTTGAAAAATAAAAGAATCACAATGTAAATATATATATATATATATATGCATAAATGATATTTTTGTTGCTGAAGAGGTTTTTTTGAGTTTATTAACCGGCGATGGCGAATTTATAAGGCGGTGGTTTTAAAAGTAGTTTGAACAGATTTAATTCTGGACCTGGCAATTTGATCAGATTAAGCAGCTGATTTTAATAACCAATGAATTTATTAAACGGCGGTTACTGCATATGTATATATTATATTTCGTTAGCGAGTTTCATTTTCTTGTTTGCGGTACAATTTGATAGTAAATGTAAACATGAAGAAAAAATAATGAAATTTTGCGTTTTTGTTTATCAAATTATTTTCAGGATTATCATAATTAAATCTCCAAATATGGTAAATTTTATAACAAAAGCATAATACATGAATTTCCTTGCTTGTTTATTTTAAATGCACTTTTTGAAGCCTTATGAATCGTCTTATGTATATGAAAGATATATATATATATATATATACATATACATGTAACACGAATGTCTTTCTGGCAATTTTAAAGTTTTGAGGGGAAAAAAAAAAACTTTTCCAATCTCTCTTTTTTATCATTCATTTTAATCAATCGTGATAGATGATGACTTGTAAACAGTAATATATAAAATACATAATATCACTTTTTCGCTTAGAAAGTGGAAAATCAAAAAAGTAAAAGCATGATTCTTTTAAAATGTGTTGAAACCTTAGATCATGACAAAATAGAAATTGGAAGACTTGGAATTTTTCTAGGTAAAATTTCAGAAAATTACTCGCATTAATTTGAAAATAATTGAAGAACTTATGTGTACGATGTCTATATTTTTAGAAGATGAACAGCGACCACATATTTTACTACAAAAGGTTTTTTTCTTCAAAAAAATATATAAATTGTTTGAAATTAAATGCACTTTATGAAAAGTCCATAAAGAAATGCTGAACAATTTTTTTCCCTAGAATTAATGTATAGTATTTAATGTAGTATTTATTTTCATTAAACTCAATGGATTAGCTTTTGAAATCATAGATCATGAATTTTAGTATTCATCTCAACACTGAGAAAAAATTTTGTAACAGACATCTAGAATCGAAATTGTGACTCTAGAAATAATTGTTCTATGTCATCCTTACAAATTCTAGTCCCCATTGAAATTATACCTCTGGAGGTTACCGAAGCGGGAGAGCCATCCACTCTGTGTAGGTTAAAAACTGTGATGGCATGTCTCCGGACCATTTCTAGGGGTGAGTCCCAGACCTTCGCCAATTGCCCATTGCGCAGCACAAGTGCGACGTAAAACCCAATCAACCATCAACCAACCATCTAGTCCCCATTGAAAGAAAGTTCTAGAAACCCCCATTAGAATTCTAGAACGTTTGCCTATATTATCGAGGGCAAAGTTATTTAAAAATCTCTGAAAATAAATGAGAATACAAGAGGCGGGATTCAGCAACTATAATCTTGGTTTATTACCCCATTCTAGAAAATCTAGCGAGAATTTATCGCAATACAAATTATTCAGAATATTGTTTCGCCATCTAGGTATGAGTACACTAGAAATTCTCGATCATTTCGTCTGTTCAGTTTATTAGCGTGCCTCATGCACATAGCTCGGAAATCTATATTTCTAGCTTAGGGATTTAGAAAATGACCATTTATTCATTGTAGACGAAGGTGGTATATATTTTTTTTTCTCAGTGTAGTTTAATTAACTAGTTGGCGTTGGTAGTCATTATTCAGTCCTCATCATATATTTAGTCTTAAATTTATATTATGAAGCAGGTTAAATTAATCAAAAGCAATAAAATTCACTGATAGACAGAAACAATCGAAGTCTGAAATGCCCCAACCATTATGTTACCTTTCTACCTGCTTTGATATGTTTTACTTATCCTAATTTGCTAATATCAATTTCGCAAATTTATCTTTATGCAACTCGTTATTAATATAAATTATTAATTTAATAAAACAATATTTTTCGCTTAAAAAAAAAACTACTTTATACTCGACTGAACTTATTTTGTGGTGGGATGTATTAATACCATGCATGCACGATTAATAAAAATGCTCTTTTCTTCTCCTAATTTCTTCTTTCTATTTCTTTTTATTTTTATTTTTTTTTATTTTATTTTTTACATGAAACTAATAAGAATTTATCATTTTAACTTTAGCTTTATGCATAAAAGAGCTGAGCTAGAGTGAAATATATTAAAAGAACTAATATGTTTGTTTATTATTATTTAATTATTATTATTATTATTATTATTATTATTTGTTTATTATTATTTAAATATATATATATTTAAGGCAACTGTGGCCTTTCAAAATGTTAAAATTGAACTAAAGATTAGATATTTTAATTTTACTGAAAAAAAGAAACTGTCTAACAGTAGTAATATGTAACAACAACAACAACAACAAAAAAAAAAAAAAAAAAAAAAAGCTTTCAATTCTTATTATTGTATATTGAGTTGTAAAAGTTTACATTTGTAAACAAATACTAAATATGTGGTTCAATTAAAATTTTAAACATCATTTTCTCAAAACTAGTTTTTTTTTTTTTTTTTTTTTTTTTTTCTTTTGGTAATTACGTGAATTTTAAAATGTTCCAGACGGCTTATTATTGTTATTGTTTTTCTTTTTTGTTGAATATATATATATATATTTGAAACTCCATTTAATGGATTTTCATATATCTTATCACAAAAATTAGTCACATTTGTTTCAGTTTTTGCTTTTAAAACTTTAAATATACTACTTCCTAAAAAATAAATAAATAAATAAATAAATAAAAATTGTAAGTCTAAATTAAAAATTAATTCACTTGGGTACTTTGAAATTTCACGATTAATTAATAATTTTAATTTTAATTAATATATTTATTAATTATAATGTTAATGTAAATTTTTACATAATATATTCTATTGTACAAGTACTATATGAAACGCTAAATGTTTAGAGTTATAATTGCAAATTTTGTCGCCTTAATGAAGTCCATTTTCGCCTTAAGAAAGAAAACTAGTTGGCATAGGTGGACTCTGCTCAGTTCCCCATCATATGTATGTTCTCATAAATTTCTTGTACAGGACATATTATATTCATGTTAAGAGAAATGAATTTGACCAAACGCTTGGCACAATGACAGAACGAAATCCTCACCTAATAGGCTACCCACCATTCAGTTCAACATATTTATCTTATTCTAATCTATTAATTTATTTTTTTGGGATCAATTTCGTAGTTTATTTTTCATGCTAATATTTCCAATGCAACAATCCCCAAAATGCATATTTATATGAAATATGGCAACATTTTGCTATGTTGATAAAATCTTAAATTTCGAATAACTTACGAAATTTTCCCATTAGAATATTTCTAGTCAATCATGTTCATTCAAGTATCATAAATGTTATTTTGAAATTGTCTGATAGATTTATGATCCTCAAAATGGACGTTTGTACTCGATTTTGCCTTATTCTACCATTTTAAGTAAATCGTAAATTCCAAATAACTTACGATTTTTTTAAATTGGAAAATTCATACTCTATGGTATTTATGTAAGTATCCTACATAATATTTCAAAAGTGGTTTGATATCTTTACAATGAAAATATCCCTCAAGATTTGACGTTTGTGTAAACTTTTGCCCTATTCTATTGTGATAAGAAATTCGTAAATTTCCAATAACTTACGAAATTTTTATATTGGAAAATTCATAGTCATCAATATTCATGCCAGTGTCCTAAATAATATTTCAAAAGTAGTCTGACATCTTTACGATGAAAATATCTCTCAAAATTGACGTTTATGTGAAATTTCGCCCTATACTACCATGTTAAGAAATTCGTAAATTTCCAATAACTTGCGAAATTTTCAAAGAAGCATATTTATAGTTACTGATGTTCATTCCGGCATCAAAACTGATATTTTAAAACTGGTCTGACAATTTTACAGTAAAAAGTTTCCATTTAATGCACGTTTAAGTGAATTTTTGTCCTATTCTCCCATGTTAAGAAAATCGTAAATTTCTAATAACTTGCGAAGTTTTTAAAATCGAATGTTGCAAATGAATAAGGTTCTTGCCAGTGTCGAAAGTAATATTTTAAAACTGATCTGACCTCTCTGCGACAATTTGTTCTTGAGATATCGTGTACACAGACTAACAAACTAACGAACTAACGGACTAACGGACTAACAGACACCCTACAGACAGACACCATACAAATTTTGTCATTTTCGTATTCCTCACACCTGAAAACGTGAGGAAAAGTCAAAAAACCGAGGTCGAAAATTTTCACGATTACCTAAGTTCCCCATACCTATAGTATGATAAGGAACTAAAAAAAGAAAGAAAATGATAATAAGGAAAAATTATAAGGAATATATATATAATCTAACTTGTACTTTTAATGTGACTGATCATCTATTTTTTTTTTTTTTTTTTTTATTTTTTTTTTATGAAAAAAAAAATAAAAAATAAAATAAATGAATAAAAAAAAAAGAAAGAAAGAAGAAAATGTGTATATATTCGTGAAATCTGCGTATTTATTTCAAATACACTCTTTGTATCTTATTTTTTAGTTATTAAAATTTGATTTTTAGAATTCTCGGTCGACAATTTATTTCGTTTTAAAAATATCGCTACTTATAGAAACACAAATGAAATTTTTTAAAGAATATGCTACTCAAATAGACGATTTGCTCTATCTGGAAGATGTGAATTAGTTTAGAAAATTCTTAAGAGCATATTTCAAACCTTAATATCAAATATATTCATACAATTTCTATTGAAAATCACATTTTAGTTTCAAATTTAACACAATTTTTTCTGAATAGCTGCAAAGTGTGAAAAGAAATGCTTTTAGAAGATTCTTTGATACGTTCCAAAGTTTTATGTTGTGTGACTAGTATATGTGTTTTGAGGAGAATCTTTCAAAAAGCGAATGTGAGATTTCTTATTGAATTCAAAATTTTTATTCAGAGGCGAAATAATTTTTAAAGATTGCATCAGGCAAGACGATTTCTAAGTGGAGAACGAAACTTTATAATAAAGGTTCGAGAAAAATACTTTTTATTCTCAGGTATTTTTTAACTTGAAAAACTATTGTCAGAAACTTCGAAAATTGTAAAATGATATCTTTTAAATAGGTATTTCATATTTATGTACGTCGTTTTCGTGATAAATATTAGTTTGAAATAAATTCCTGGTAACACTAAAAACATAACTACAATCAGGTGTGAAAATGTTTGAATATTTTACTACCACTATTTCCGCAGAAAATGCTTATTATTTTTTTACAATAACATTTTTGCGATTTTATGAAGTAGAAAATGTACATACACTGAGAAAAAATTCTGTAACTGACATCTAGAATTAAATTGTGGCTCTAGAGAAATATTTCCATGTCATCCTTATAAATTCTAGTCTCCTTTGAAAGCGAGTTCTAGAAACCCTTATTAAAATTCTAGAATATTTGCCTATATTATCGAAGGTAAAGTTATTTGAAAAATCTCTGCAAATAAATGCAAATACAGGAGGAAGGTTTCAGCAAATAAAATCTTAGTTTATTACCCAATTCTAGAAAATCAAGCGAGAATTTCTGGCAATACAAAAGATCCAGAATATTCAGACAATTGTTTCTCCATCTAGAAATGTGTAGACTAGAAATTCTCGATCATTTCATCTATTCAGTTTATTGGCGTGCCTCGCATGCTCATAGCTCGGAAATCTATATTTCTAGTTAAGGGATTTAGAAAATGACCACTTATTTATTCTAGATGAAGGCAGTATATATTTTTTTTCTCAGTGTTAAAAGGAGTTGTGTAAGATTTCTGTGTTGAGATAGAGACAATTATACCCTTGAATATGGTTTATGCCTTGCGAATAATTAAACATAATATGGGATATATTTATAAACATAAATAATACCATAGAAATGGCGTCCATCAACTATGAATATATATTTGTAGGTGGAGTTTGTAAGATTGAATTTTTATACCAACAATGTCTCAAAAATGCCAGAGGCAGGAATCGAACACGGTCACTTCGCTTGCAGTGCGGATACTCTACTAAAGAAACATGGATAATCAGGCATCCACAGGGTAAGCGGAAAGTCCGAATTCGATTCATGGCTTTGGCATCGTATACATTGTTGGCCTTATTATTTTATTTTAAAATAAATATGTCAAGTCTTATGCTGCAGTTTATTTTTATATTATAAAATTACCTTCAACTCTCATGCGTTCTTTCTATACCGTAAAAAAAAAAAAAGAATATAAAGAAAAAAAAAAAAAAAAAAAAAAAAAAACTGGTTAAAAAACGGAACATTTCTGTGCTCTAAAATTACAAAAATTTACAAGAAAATTACATCTCAATTTGTCAACAGGAATAATTTTCCTTGAAACGGATAAAATCTGTAACCACTGTTAAAGATTTTATCTGGTGGATACATATTTTTTTCTATTTTGTGTACAGAAAACTTGGCATCAAAGGAGAATTCGGAGGCACTAAGTAACAGAGTAATACGTGATTCCGTGGTTTTGAGGTAAAATCTTTAGGTATGGATCAGAGGGCTCTAATTTGGTCCTGTCTGGTCGAACAGGAATTGCTTTATTAATTTATTAATTTATTTTTAATGAGAGTTATTTTTTTCAATGTGCATTACAGAAATAATCTGTTTCTACGGTTAAGGAAAATTTCTATCTTCACATTTTATTTTCAGTAGCATACAGATATTTTCTGGAAAATTTTGCTGCCAGAAACATTTTGTAACATAACAGGTTTTTTTTTTTTTTTTTTTTTTTTTTTTTTTTCAGTGTAATTAACTAGTTTTTAAAAAGTTTGGTATTTTTAGTATCATATGGAAATATACTTTAAAATCTTTACTCTGATCACTTACTTTCATAAGGTAGCAGTTTTTTAATAGTAACAAAAAAAAAAAAAAAAAAAAAAAAAAAAAGAGAGAGAGAGAGAGAGAGAGAGAGAGAGAATTTTTGAGTTTAATAATATCGTTAAATGCTTTGAGAATGGAGGTAAAACATCCGAACGTGAAATTGAGATAGTTGCAGTCCCTCTTTCACAAAGAATACATACCAAATGTAATTGCTTCTATTATTGAAACGTAAAAGAAATTACACTAAAAAAAAAAAATCATGTAAGGTAACGAGGAAAGCCCGGCAGCAGAGATTTCAGACAAAACCCTTAAAAAAAAGTTTAGACCGTAAATTATGTATATAATGACTTTAAATTATGTTACATGCCCGTAAAAAAAACATTACGCCTGTTTTTTTTTTCTTTCTTTTACGGGCTTTGTCTGGAATCTCTGCTGCAAAACATTGCTCGTAATCTTACGGGATTTTTTTCTAACGGTGTAGTATTTATGTTGCACACGTTTATTTTGAAATAGACTATCAATTCTACCTGTTCTTCGGACGGGGAAAGAAATTAAAAAAGAAAAATTTTAAGCAAAACCAACTATATTCATACATTAACAAGAGTTTATTTGTTCTGAATTCTGATGAAGACCAAACTTTGTTAAAATCTGTTTAAAATTCTATTAGAAATCATAATGATTCCCCACGTGCTAAGAACAAGTAGAGATGCTTGACACTACTTTAACCTCATATTTTAAATCTATCACGGACAAAGAAGAGAAATTTTGCTAAATTTTAAGTGTCTACAGGAAAACACTGTAATTTTCCCTGGGTGAAAGGATAGATTTGCTAAGGTAGATATAGGCTAATAAGGTAGATTTGCTACACACACCCTTTTACACATTTGAAGGTAAATTGTGGAAGATCCTCATCTTTTACCTTAATTAGGGTCTAAGATGAAATATTTTGCTAAATTTTCAGCTCTTATTAGAAACCACTGCAATTTTCCATGTGCAACGAAGTTAGAACTGCTAGACACATCCTTAAAGTTTAAATTTTGGAAAATTCTTACCTTTTACCATAATTAGGGCCTAAGAGGAGAAATTATGCTAAACAAGTTTTTTTTTTTTTTTTTGTGAGAAACTACTATGATTTTCTATGAGAGAAGAGCAGATAGAACTGCTAGACACTCTCTTAACCCCTGAACGCGCGCTGTCCTCGCTGCGAGGACGCAAAATTTAAGTTCCAGCTGCAAAAATTCATCCCGGAAATTTTTTAGCACAAATTTACGTTTATAACATAACAGAAAAGGCCGGGTTTTTTTAACCTTAACATTTAAAATTTCTTTTAGTTTAATTTAGTTCATGAATACCGGTGGAAGTATAATTTAAATGACCGAATTGTCTTGCGCCGCAAAGGGTTAAGGGTTAAATTTCAGATTATTCTTATATTTTACCTTAATTAAGGTTTACGAGGAGACATTTTTTCTAAAATTCTAGCCTTTTTTGGAAAACACTGATTAGATATGTTGAAAACGTTAAAAAAAAACGTCGGCACCCCTCTCTAGTTATGCCAGGTTCGGCGGATTTTTTACACAATAAATACCAATAATTTTGCGATGTGATATTTCATGTACATTATAGACTATCCGTCTTCGAAGTGATTAGCCAAACGTTACAATAAAAAATTATTGGTGATTATTGAATAAAAAATTCGATAGATCTGGCAACACGGCCCCTTTCAACAACTAAAGTGTTAAATTTCATTAAATCCGTTCTAAGGGAGCTAATACGTTATATAAAGAACTTATTGCCCAAACCGCCTCTTTTTCGATTCAGCGATTTGGACTCGGCGTTGATAGATGGACCAATGAATGAATCAGAGGTATATATATATAGAGAGAGAGAGAGAATGAGAGAGTATATATTTATATAGGTAAGTCAAGTCATATCCCACATAGCAATTTCAGTTTGCAGCGAAATTGCAGCAATCTTGCTTTGTAAGCCAACAAACTTGTACAAGTTCAGTGTGACAAGCTGTAAGTTCATAACAAGATTGAAGCAAGTTAACGCAAACTCCGAAGTCACCATACGCCAAATTTGGAGCAAACTTGCCGTTCAAGTTACTCTTACTGTATCAAATTTGCTGCAAATTCGTTGCAAACTAGTAGAAAAGTTAGGTTTGTCTTATCAAGAGTACTGCAAATTCATTGCAATAGGCAAGCTTGTCATGCCACACCAACTGTTACTGCATTGCAAACTGAGATTCTTATTACGTCACATTATCTGCAAATACACATAGAAACATGTAAATCTAGCTTGTATTTCGCATAAGACTTGTCGACACGAGACTTCGAGCCCCATGGATAACGTCACCCTTCTTCCACCGGTGTCGTGCTACTTGCGACCGTGTGATTTCCGAAATAGGGGATTATCGTGTGTTTTCCGAATGGAACACCTGCTAGCTTGCCCTCCGCTTCTTTCCCCTCCCATAAAGCCCATTTCCCCTCTCCTAATCTATGAAGGGATTAACTGTTTTTGTTAGAAGTCGTCTGGAAGAAAAACGATAAATTCGAACTTTGAAAGTCAACCCTTCTCATTTTTATTTGGGTATGTCCCCTCTCTGGTCATAGATAAGCTAATAGAATCGTTTAAATTTTGCCCGTGTTTTAAACATGATTATTGATCGTTATATGCGCTGATAAATGTGTATGGATGCTTTTAATTTGTATTCAAAATACTTCGTGTGTGTGTATATGTATATATATATATTCTAAGTATTTAAAAAAAATTATTAAAAACTACTTTATTTATCAAATGTGAAAATTTTTAATACTTAATTTGTTTAACAGAACTATTTGAGCTTTTAATTGAAAAACCAATTTTTAAATATTTTTAATTAAAAAGAAAAATTCTATGAATGATTAAAAATGAAATTAAATAAATAAAAATAGTTTTAGATAAACAATTTAACTAATAAAAATATACATATATATTTCTAATGAATTGGTTGAGATTACTTAATGGTAATGTTTTCAATGGGGGAGAAAAGGAATCTATTTTAAAATAATTTTAATATTAAAAGTTTATATATATATATAGGTAGATAAGTATTATTATAATTAGAAAAATTAGTTAAAAAGGTACTTAATAAAATATTCTAATATATATATATATATATATATATATATATATATATATATATATATATATATAATTTTTAACAATTAAATTAGGTACATTTGCTTAATACTCTTGTTTGGAGTAATGGGTCCTAGCCCGTATTTATGAAGGTTTCGGAGAAAACCACGAAAAACTCTTAATGGCTAGGCCAACGAACACGCCCTGTGATCAAACCGTGTACAACCACTTGACTGCTGGTAGACCCTACAGCGTAGAATAATAAATTTAAAAAAAAAAAAAAAAAACTGTATGAGTAAATATTAAATTTATTACTATTTACGCATGTCCAGAGAGCGGTCTTATTTCTCTTGTTTCACGGTAATTATAAGAATTTCAGACACAATTCAAGCTTGTTTAACATTCAGAATCATTGCTTTTTCTTAAAAACTTGCTATATCAACAGTCATTAAAAAAAAAAAAAAAAAAAAAAAAAAGTTATATTTTTCTATAAAATATTTAAATGCAAAATTTTAGGCTATGCTTTATTTTACTGGTTAAATATATAATACTAAAAGCACAATACTAAAGAAATTGAAATACACAATGTTATATTGCAAATAAAATGATTTATCAATCAAAATGATCTATCAATGATTTATAAATCATGAATTTTTAGAAGCCTAAAGTTTTATTTTTCTATTAATCAAAACATATTAATGTTTCTCCAAAAACATTAATATGTTTAACATATACAATATTAAGCGTAGTTACAAATAAATATCGTAGTAATATATAAAAGTATCACCGCATATTTAGAAGAACATAAAATTAATTCATAATAAAATTTTAAAAGCCTAAAGTTTTGTTTTTTACATTAATCAAAATGTTGTAACAATGTGTTTTTCAAAGAACATCAATGTATTTACTTTTCAAAAAATCTGTATAAACTATATTTTATTAAACTAAGTTTTTATATGACAATTAAATTATAAATATAGGTTTTTGACATTTTTGACAAGGAGGATTTTCACATGACGGTTTTAGCCATGGTTTAAACCGTGAAAAATTGTCATGCGTCAAAAACCTGCCAACCCTGATAACAAATATGAAACAAGTATAACAGCATAAAATAATAATAACAATAATAATAAATTATTAACATTATTATGCAACAACTATGGATTTAAATAACTATTTTAATTTTAATATAAAGGTTAGAATTATAATTCATGTATAACATAAGTTTAAAATAACATCCCAATAATTTGTTGTATTGTTTAAAAAGTAAGGTTATTAATTAAGATGTTTAAGATAATAGTTAAATTATTGAATCAAATTGAAATTCATTTTAACTAATGTCTTTAAAAGTACAATATGACATGTTGCCTAACACAATTTTTAATATCCTTAATATTTCTGAACTTGCAGATGGTCTAAAATATCATTTACATTATGATCATTTAATTAACATGTTAATTAATCAAATCTTTCAAAGATTTCCCATTAAATTTTATTTCTCGCTTGCTTATTTTTTTTAAAGCCGTTGTGGCGTTTGCTCATTCTTCTTCTAGTGATTATTGTTTTCTGTCATATTTTATTTACGTTTATTGTATATAAACAACAACAATATTGTATATAAACAACAACTCATAATAAATTTTTCATTATATTTTGCCTTGTAAAAGGCTTTATTTCTAAATGCAAATATTTATTAATTCAAGTCTTCCTTGATAATGTATGATTATTGTAATGATAAGTCAGTACTTGATGTAAATAAAAATTAACTTGATGTAAATAAATAAAAAAAATGTATAAATAAATAAAATTAACGTGCAAATACACACATGTATAAAAAAAAAAACACGTTATGTATGAGGACCTTTTATACAATATGCATATGCAAATAACACTATTTTCTTCCGAGAGATAATTTATAAAAGCAATAAATATGACACAATTTTTTTTTCTTGCATGTATTGTGAAGGTGTTCACATATGTTTGGTTAAATTTTAATTGAGTTTTTATTTAAAACAAAATCTAATGATAAAATAATGCATTATCGCAATATAAAATAATTAAATTTCATGTGTGATATTTTATTCACATAATTTGTTTTCAGACATTTGAAGAAAGAATTGTTTTTTTTTTTTAAGTGTCATTAAAAATTGCACAATTTTAATTATACATACGACCTACACTATTTATTAACATAAAACATTAACACACATCATTCAGAAATCTAATTTGTATATGTTTTATATCTAAATTATAAATAAAATGTTTATCTTTTAAATAGAAAAGTAATTTATTTTATGGGATAAATAGAAAATAAAATAATAATAATATCTAACGGAAATTCTGACATTAAACGTAATTATAAAATAAAAAGTGTTCTCAAATAGTCATAAAACAAGGAAACTCATTGTCAGAATTTATATTATTTCAACACAGGATGTAATTTACTTTAGATTGTGCAATATTGATGACTGCATTTCTTAACCGTCTCTTTCTCTTGTCTAACGGTAGTTTGGCAAAATGTTGGCGATTAAAGGGTTACTACAATTATAAACCGTCATTACAAATTCAAAAATTAACATTGTTTTATCCGATAAACAATGAAAGTATTTGGCACTATAATTTGGCTGTTTTTCTAAAATTTGGCTCTTTTTCTTCAGACATCTCAGATCTGTTCTGGTGTAGGGATCTCAGAACTGCTCCAGATCATAGGATTGTAAACATGTAATTACTTCGCTCTCTCCCCCATCTTATGCGACAATCTCAACATTTAACCATGGGTTTATGTATTTCATTAGTAAACATTTTACAACGCTCTGTACAAATTGTTGGAAATATTCCTTGATTTTGTTGGACGAATTATTCAATAAAGACTTCCTGATGACTGCCATTGGACTCCTTATTAAAATATTGTTAATTCAACTTCTCTTGCAGATATCTCCATTAAATAACGATCACCAATGCGTCAAGAAACTTCGTAATATATCTTGGTGCCAAAGCACCAGGAGTTGAGATTGGTCGACATGGGGGAGAGGGGCTGTATTTATTCTTATGTATATTTTGTTAAATATTTGTCGCAAGTTGCTATTTAAACTTTTTATGGAAAAGCTTCAATATCACGCCTTTGGTTTTTAAGAACTTTCAGACTGTTAAATTTTGCTTAGATTTTGCAAAAAACTGACATAACTACTCACACTTTTAATACAGAAAATTTCAAAGAGCCTAAAGAAGAGGTTTATTGTTTTACGAATTTAGCTAAAGAAAAATTCCAAGAATTATTCCAAGAATTAAATGAAAAGGAGAAAATAGATGTACGTGGAGTGTACATTTCTTGCTTTGGTGACACTTCTTTACCTGTTGACGTATAGAGACAATGCATTACTTTTCTAGATAAAAGATTTGTCAACTCCTGTCTTCCAGTTCGAGCGATAGCACTTTGGAGGGTTTGCCGTTCTCTCGATTTGATGGCAGTTGTTTCGGACACGGTATACCCTTCATCATGTCCGGATGTTTTCCGTTCAAGCAATCCTGTTCAAAATTTATGCCGAACATTATGGTGATATTATACATTTTTGCCACTCGTGGTTTTCTCCTACAAGACTTAAGAAAAATAATTTCTGCTTCACATGTGACACCTCCACAATCAAGATTTGTGAGCGAAAAATCTACGTTAACAATAAAACAGAGTTCACGATATTTTTCCGTTTTCTAGTGATCGTGCATTTCCATCGCAAAAAAAAAAAAACCTTAAACATATAGGAGTATATTTTTTCTTTCCTCCTTCGTCCAAAAAGAGAACTATGTACTTTTGTATTTGAAACTGTTTCTTCAAAATTTCGCTAGTTAGTGTTATTTTTAGGAATACAAATTATTTTGTCATGAAGGAGCAAGTTACTGTAATGAAGATAAGTTTTCGTTTCGCCAAATATACGGATTCGAATGCTTCAAAAAAAATTTTTGATTTTTCAAGATATTCGTAAGTACTTTTTCTTTTGTCTTGAAGAAAATAAATACAGAAAATTACTTTTCAAAGTAAAGAGTTATATTTCTTTTGTATTTCTTTGTATAGTTTATAATGCTTGATTAATTTTTGAGTAAAGTTTTAAATAATTATAATTTAAATAATTAGGTTGGTAATAATTTGACTTATTATATATATGTTTCTCAGATATTTGTAAATATACACAGTTTGTCGAGTATGTTTACATATTCATATTTTAATTAAAAAAAAAAGTTTATATGTTATTGAATTTTATTTACACAATACGTGCAGAGTGCTTCTGTACAAATAATTATACTTGTTTAAGGTAGTTTAATTTTGCATTATAAATACAAAATATTTGCAATAAAGCTAATTAAATTTACATATTTTTACTTCTATTATTATTTTTGGAGAAAGTGTTCACATTCATTGTTTTTTTTCTTCAGTAAATACAATGATTAAGATAAAGAATTTTGAGAACATAATTATTTTTTTCATATGAACTTTTTCTTATATGAAAATATTGATTTTGTTTTTTAATTATATGACTGTGATTTGTGTTTTATATATTTCAAAATATTCACATGTTTAATCATATATTTGTTAGATTTCTCAGTTCTTTCTATATTATATATTGAAATAAACGATTTAATTTTTCCAATTAAATGTACTTGAAACTTCATTTTAAATAAAAATATATTACTTTTTGTTTTAAAAATAATGATAATAATAATTATGTAGTTAAAAATAATTTAAATTATAATATCTTTCTCTGCAGTCGTTTGAAATTAAAAGTTTGGTGGCAGGTGAGCATTTCCCACATTTCTCACACTTACAAACACATTTTTTACAAATATTTTATATTTACACATTTCACATTTTTATAAACATTGATCTTTCAATTCTTGTGGGGAAATTTTGTAATTAATCATTAATAAATTAATTGATTTGGTTTATCCTGAAACTGTAAAAAAAAAATACTTGTTTTCGGACGTTTGCATGAAATTTTTATCTTTCATTAACACATTTGCACACACGCTTTTATGCATGCACTAATCCCAAGTTTTAATAAATTATATAATGTTGTAAGGTTTTTAATGATAATTTATACATATTATAAGTCTTTTTCTTCATTTCAAGAGTTTTGCATTCTTTTCCTTCTAAGATCTAAATTTTTGTAATGTTGTGCGCCACTGTTGCATTTAATGACGTCTTGAATGCGATAGTGTGTGTTTGGCATTCGGGGTGTATTTCTTTCTCTGGAAATTCTGGCCAAATTTCAGTTGAGTGGGAAATCTGCCTTGATTACCTTGCATTGCACAATTTTACTTTTGCTAGAATTTTATTTTCATTTATACAAAATATTTACTTTGCTAAATTTACAATTCTGCATTTGTTTTTCATATACATATGTAAATAAAAAAAATAATAATTAAATGAAGGCAATAAGGTAATTAAATTGATAAACATTGACTCTTTATTTATTAAATATTTTTCTCATTTTTTTACATTTGTTCACTGCATGTAGATGTGACGGGATTACGTCATTACAGTAAAACAGCTGTTGTTCATAAAAGACTTTCCCGCCCATAATATTTTACATGCATGATGTTCTTATTTTAACACATTGCTATAAATTTACACATTTCATCTTACACGAACATTCAAAATTCACTTTCTTTTTAATTTGCTATGCCTATATATATATTTTTAACACTGTGCAATAACAGATTCTTATATTTTTGTTTACACTTTTTACACACATCAAGTTATTTATTTTTCATATATTCCAAGAACTTGATTATGCTGATTAAACAAAATTTATAAACAAAGAAACTGAGAAGCTAACAAATGGATAAATAAATAAAAAGAAATGAAATAAATACACTCTTTTTATTCATACAATGGTGAAAATATTTTGTTGAAGCATGTTTATTTTTATTTTTTTGTGTATTCTTTCTGAAAGACTGAGGTGCATATCTGTCACTCACCATGCATATAATAATATTAAAGGAAATAGTAATCAGAAGAATGATAATATTTTTATGTTTTTTTTTGGTGTAAATATAATTTAACTGTGTTAAAGCATCATATATACTTATTTACTCACATTTTATCATAAATATTTATTTGTTGGTTTATATTCTTATTCGTATGTGTATCTTTTTATTTTTATTAATATGTATACATTAATATTAGTATTTACATCTAATTGCTAGCAAATTTTATAACATCAAATATCAGGCCTTGTGTATTCGATGCATCATTTTTTTAGAAAACAGCATTGCGCAACTTTTGAGCAAATATTTTTTGCCTTTTTTTTATAGATGTCAGCTGATATTGATTAATTTTTTTAGTCGACTTGATGAACAATTTGAATTCATCTTTTATTGAGAAGTTATTTATACTTCCTTTACTCGAGTTTTTATTGAATTTGATATGAGCATTTATGATAGCCCTTGTAGCTAGTCTTTATATTGATTTTAAGCTCATTTAAAGAGGCCTCGTTGAACTCATTAGAAGTTTATATTGTCATGACCTTTTTTTAAACAATTTCATGTGCACATTTTTTTTTATTTCATTATTAATTAAAGAGCTGTCATCAGAGATCATAAATAATAATATTGTGGCTATTTTTTTTTCATCAGTAATACCATTCTAGAATGTTTACGGACATAATTGAAAGTTATTGAGAATTTTAATCTCGCATTTAAAAAAAAAAAAAAAAAAAAAAAAAAAAATTAAATTAAATTAACTATGTTATCACAGCTTCTTGTTAAAAAATAAATAAAATAAATATACATAAACACACACTCCCTGTTCACACAATTGTGTTGCTTTGGTCTATATATTATGCAGATTGTTTTTATATAATGTGCTGATATTTGACTATAAGTTTAAATTTTCAACACCGAAAATTGTGTTGGGTAAACCACATATTACATTTATCTTATTATTCAAACATTATTTTTTTCAAGCATTCGCTAATTGTTTTATAAAAAAAATATGTACATTAAAAAAAAAAAAAAAAAAAAAAAAAAAAAACCTAACAAAGTGAAATAAATAGACACATATTGTATTGATTATTTCACTGTATATACTCAAATATAAAGTATGTACATTTTTAACTTTTTCAACACACACACACACATGCAATCTTCATACTTAAAAAAAAAAAATAAATAAATAAATAAAATCAAATATTTTTTTATAATCATAAGCCAATAAAGGAGTATATATATATGTAATATTTATAATTCTGCTCAATTTTAAATGACAGTATTTCATAACACAATAATATACTAATTATACTATTGTTTACATTTTATTCTCTCCATTTTGAAGTATTTTATGATTAATATACGAATACAATTAAACATACACTTTGTTTTAAAGTTATTAGTAATATATATAGAGAGAATGTAATGTTTTTTTCATTTTTATGTTTTTCTACTTGCTTACAAGGTAATTTTACCGATAAACTATATAAAAAAAAATCATCACAAATATGTAACAAATTTATGTGTTTCTTTCTGTATACATTTTTGCTGCATTATGTACATGAGTTCTTATGCGGCTGTCTTTTAGGTCAGAACTTCATTGTCATTTGATTAATTTGGGGTACGGTTAAGTGGCAATGTTTTCAATAGTTATTTTACACATTTTTACACGTTTTGACACATTTCACACATTATGGCATGTTTTAATTGGCCTCACAACCCAATTATTCAGCCATGTTCTCTTCTGAGTTTATACACTTTTCTCTGACTTAAATATTTGGCATGTCATGTGTTCACATGTCAGGTGATCAGCAATATTTTAATTTTAAAATTGTTATTCTTTTTTTTTGTAAAATATAGTTAGAAATTTATAAAAGATAAATTATTTATAATTATAATAATAATAATGATAAAATTTTATCCTTCTTACACATAACATTCAACAGAAGGTAGAATGGACACTTCTCGCAATTCTGGTTATTGAATTTTTCTCTAAAATTATAAATTATTAAATTTTTAATGCAGGTATTTCTTTTTCGTTAGTCGAAAATTTAAGATGGTTTTTTTTTTTTCGTTCTTGTCAAGTTGTAGTGTTTTACAGGTGAACCTATGCACTCTCTCACGGGTACTCTAGAGTGTGTGAGTTTTTATTACTGTTTTGTTATTCATTGTCCACACAATATTTTTCGGCTGGACCGATATATATATATTTTTTATTTTTGGACGGTGAGTGATGAGACATTTTTGTGAAACATTGCAGATTCTTTCAAAAGACTTTTTCAATTGATTTTTTTAGCCTTATGTTTAAAAATTTTCGCTTGTATTGAATATATTTTTTTAAATTTCTTTACACACACACACAAAAAAAAAAGGATATGTTTAAAAATTTTCGCTTGTATTGAACATATTTTTTTTAATTTCTTTACACACACACACACACACAAAAAAAGGATAAGTAAATAAATAAATAGCGTTAAAGAGTCTATCACACAATTTTTCTCTTTAATTATGCAGAATGTTAATTTTAAATTTCTTACTGTTTCATGTTATGGGTACGGAAAAATTATTTTTGCAC